>OX596074.1:1920099-2320099 GCA_951394005.1 Protophormia terraenovae | reverse complement strand
TTGCTTTTTCCTGTCTCTCACTCCTCACTCATTCAGTCATAGTCTATATTTGTGTAAGTGACGGAATAACTGAGTGACTGACTGCCTGCTCTTGATGTTTATTACTCTATAAAAGTGTAAATAAAAAGAATTAAATGGAGAAAAAGCAAAAAAACTCGAAAACAATGCAAAACAGCAATCAACAACAACTTGATGAAGAAGGTGGTAGAGTTACGTTCTCTTTTTGTGTTTGGTTCGTTATTCCCTCTTGGAGCAATGTTGTTTCAAACGCATGCCAAACAAAATTCCTAAAGAAATAGTTGTTTATTAATGTTAGCGGCACTGGCAGGATGGATGCCGTGCTGTGTTGATGTCTAGGGAGTTGGTTAGATGAATTACTCTTTGGTTGGTTGAATGGATGATAGTTGGTTGCTTGTTTGTTGGTGTTAGGTCGCACCTTGTGTTATTGCTACCGTAGCAATCTGTAGCTAGAAGCTGCAACAACTATGTGTTACAAGTTCGTTATGTTAATGTTTTTGTTTTTGTAACACGGTGATCCACTAAATTAAAAGAACATTGTAAAAAAAAGGTGAATACCGTAGCTCACAAGTTTTAGCTGCAGAGTTGGTAATTGTTTGCAGCTATTTGGACGTATGATGTCTACACGAAAAAGATAAATTACCAGGTTAATAAAGGGACAGAAGGAAATTGCACATACTTGAATGAGTGCACGTTTACCTACACAACTGCACATTGACACACACAGGCGCTGAATATTATTGTGCTAGTGTTAGTGTACATTAAAAATTTTGTACGCTAAAGTTTAGGTGGTATAGTATAGTAGATATTTTTAGATTAATAAGAGGAAGTAGTGCTAATATTTTTAGCAATAAACTTTGAGGGTATATGTGTTTGTAAATAAGTTGCACAATTTTGAAAAATATTTCAGTTAAGGACAGAAAACTAGTCAACAGTTGAAGAAGATAAAGGACAAAAGATAAGCATATGCTAAACTTTGTGAATAAGGAGATAAAGTAGGAACGAAATTTATTCACTTTAAAAAAGTAATATATTTTGACGGGGTACTTTTTGTTAGAAACATATTTTCTTGAAAAATTATGTTTTGGGGTAAAATTTACGAACATTTTTAATTAATGAAGATTTTTTGAAAAACTAAGTAATTTTTGGAAAAGTTTTACTTTTTTTCTTTTTGTGAAAAGAATCTTTTTCGGATAGTCGAAGGAAGCCAAAATAAAACAATTTTAAAAATCAAAATCAACTCTTTAAATTCGTAAAAAATATTTTTATTCAAATCAATAATTCGAAACAATACGCTTAGATACCAGTGTGTTCCTTGATCCAGGTCAAGTAGCTGGTGACACGAGTGAAGGCAGCTGGGTAACCCTTTGCGCAACCGGCCGAGGAACCGAAGGAAGTCAAACCAACTTGAACCTTGTTGGATTGCAAAACCAATGGGCCCCCAGAATCACCTTGGCAGGTAGAAACACCACCGGGTGTAGAAACGCAAATGTTGGAGGAGGTAATGATGGTACCATAGGTCTTGGCACAGGCAGCATTGGTGATGACTTCCATGACGGCATATTGCAAGTTAGTGGCAACACCACTGGCATCAGAGGTACGACCCCAACCGGAAGCAATAACCTTATCACCGGCATAAGTAGAGTAAGAGCTGGCAATGGCGGGCAATTTAACAGCCTTAATCTTGGCAGTGTAGGCAGTAGAGGGGATCTTGATCAAGGAGATATCGTTCTTCAAAGTTTTGCTATTCCAGCCAGAGTGGATGATAATGTCATTCTTGCTAACAGTGTGTTTAACTTCAGCTGAGGTACGGACAGTAGCACCCAAGTAAACAGTAACAGATTGAACACCATCGGTACAGTGAGCAGCAGTCAATACCCATTTGTTGCCGATCAAAGAACCACCACACCAGGAGGAAGAGGTAGCACTAAGTTTCAAGGAAAGACCAACTTGATAGGGGAATTGACCAGCAGTGGCAGTGTGGCCATTGGTAATACGACCCTCGGGTTCAGATTCAAAAACAGGAACAACAACATTACGTTGACTGATTTCAGCACCACGTAAATCGAAAGCGGAGGCCGTAGCCAAAGCCAAAGCGAAAACAATTAAGAATTTCATATTGTCTTAGACGAAAAAAACTGATAATATTTTTCATTCACCTACAGTATTATATAGCAAAATTTCTTTAGATTTTTCAAATTAGATAATATTAAGTATTGAGCTTGAAGAGCCTGATAACATTTGTTGGAAAAAGTATTAAATTTGATTTAAGTGAAAGTATCTTTGGTAAAATTACAAATTTGATAGGAAATTTAAAAGATTAAATATGTATCTTATCTATTTTACACTGAAGTGTTAATCACTATAATATAAATAATACGTCATTGCTAAAATGTATTCTTTGGTAAGATTAAAAACTCTTTAATTGGGTGTTTTTTTGTTGGACACACGTTTTACAATTTTAATACATATTGATGACCAGTTGAAACTTTATTACTTTAGAAAATATAAATAATGAATTTTATAAATACGCGGGTTTTTTGCTTAAAGATAAAGACAAGTACACTGACTTTTAATTGTTCAGTATCTGTGATTTTGTTAATGAAAGTTTTAATAAAAAATGAAATTGAAAAAAGATTCGGCTGTGCCGAATCTTTGATACCCTTCACCATATTACCATCTTACCATCTTATCGACATCATATTACCATATTACCGACAATTAATAAAATTTTCGCCTTAACGTATGCTTGTATATTTTCTAAATCTAAATTTTTTTTCAAACTACGAAAATTTGAATACAATCATAACAGGCTTTGCTTTTAAAAAAGAAACAACAACAATTCCATATATATTTATTTTTTTGTATGTACAAACTGACTGAATACACAAAGAACAACAACAACACTGTTATTCATTATATTACTGCTGTTGCTAACTAAACTACTTGTCTATACAAAAAACAAAAAACGTCACTAATAGTCATTACAATGCTTAATATACATGTTTGTGTATGTATTTATGTATATTCTTAACAGATTTATTTATTTATTTATATCATTAGAAAATAATAAAAAATTATAAACTAATTATGAAAAGGCCATGGTTACGAGACCTTAGGCTCTTTCTTAACAGATATGTTTTAGTTTTTAAAAATAAACAACTACAATTCCATATCTATTTATTTTTGTACAGACTGCATATACAAAGAACAACAACAACACTGTTATTCATTATATGACTGCTGTTTCTAGCTAAACTACTTGTCTATACAAAAAACAAAAAACGTCACTAATAGTCATTACAATGCTTAATATACATGTTTGTTGGTGTATTTATATTCTTAACAGATTTGTTTTTGGGCCATAACTCTGTTGATTATGAACGAATTTGGTTTATTAAAAAAACCGAAATTTTATAAAAATATTTATGACTGATTTATATAAAAATAAAAATCTATAGCTTGAACAAGGGCTTCAAAAATAAAAAATTCGTTTTCCCCGATATCTCAGTTATTACTGAACCGATTTATTTAATTTTTTCAGAACAAAAATTCAGAAAATCATTTTCGAGCCCCCTTTAAAAATTCGAAGTCCCTGGTATATGCAGAGGCTTCAGAAACTAAAAAACCGGTTCTAAAAACCGGTTTTTAAAGCATATCTCCACCATTTATAAACCGATCTTCCTGATTCAAAAAAATGAAATTTTATAAAAATATTTGTGACCGATCTGTATAAAAATAAAAATCTATAGCTTAAACCAAGGCTTCAAAAAATAAAAAATGCGTTTTGTCCGATATCTCAGTTATTACTGAACCGATTTATTTCATTATTTCAGAACAAAAATTCAGAAAAAAATGTCCGAGAATTCTTTGTAAAAACGAAGTCCGTAGTGTATACAGAGGCTTCAGAAACTGGAAAACCGGTTCAAAAAACCGGTTTTTTGAACATATCTCCGCATTGTATGAACCTATCTTGCTGAATTCCAATAGCAAAATTCTCGAAAGCATTTCCGATCGTTTGACGTACATATTATATATGTCAGTTATCGGTGGGCTTCATAAACGCCATTTCAACCGACACACGGACGGACGGACGGACGGACATGGTCCAATCGTCATCGCTTCTTACAAGGATTCCGAAAATATAAACTTTTTTGCTCTCCGACGAAAATTGTGGAAATTACAAACGGAATGACAAACTTATATATACCCTTTACACCTGTGGTGAAGGGTATAAAAAGGTATTAGTATAAGGAAATGTACACAGAAAAAATTATTACATTAGATTTTTTAACTAACACAGGTGTTTTTATTTTACAATAAAATTTTTTTAATATATTTTGGCAAAAATAAGAGAAATAGTAAAGATAAAATTCAAGTAACATTTTTTTCTATATTAAATTTTTAATTCATTCAATTATCTACTTGGTTGATATAATAAAATTTTTAATTAGGAGAAGTTATTAGTAAATGTTATAATCATATTGGTGAGAAGTGCAAAATTTAAAAAAATTTTAATTGAATGAATTATTTTAATGGTTGGTGAATTTTTTCTGTGCACTTCAACATATTTCCATTTGGAAAATCATGGCAATATGCATAGCAGATATTATTTATTAAATAAATTCAAAATTCTTGTTATAATCCAATGATGAACCCAAGTAAAAATTCTATTGTACCTACATATATAGGAAATAATATTTAAATATTATTTATTTAGGAAAAAATATTTACTACAAAATTTGACATACTTATTATTTTTTTTTTTTTTGCTTAAAATGTTTAATACATTTGGTATATACAGTAAAAGCTCCCTTTACGGACAGCTTCCATATGAGGACATCTCCGGTAGGCGGACAATTTTTTAGGTCCCATGGTTTAGGTGGTACTTTTAGAATAAATTAATCTCCGCTAGGCGGACGCTCTCTTAGGCGGACTCGGACACCTGTTTTTAGAGAAAACATCTCTCGTAGGCGTACAAAAATCAAAAAACCGTAAAACAAATGTACCAAATATTTTATAATAACATGCTACTTATTATCATTTTTGTCCGTGTTTGCATTCATATTTCATATTTACTTACATTTTTTTAAATTAAATAGTTTACTATTCGTTTTTTAGTTAACTTTTTGCTGGTTTTGAGCAAAAAATAGTTTTTTTATTCAATTTTGACTTTTACATTTCATTGATCCCTAAAAATAGAATAGTTATCTATGTCCTAAAGACAGTCTCGATGATGGGTCCATGATTTTTCGTACAACACAATGGCGGCAGATTCCTAAAAATCTTGATAACTTTTTTGAACAAAGGGCATAGAAATTCTGCTCTTATTGTGCAGAGCTACATTGTCATCAGTCATAGAAATAAAGTAATTGGGTGCTGCTTAAGACCGAAGTCAGGCCACCAACATCATTTTTCTAAGTTAATCCTATTCTTTTTAAATGCCAACAACATGCCAACATATATAGATGACTTTGTTGTCAAACTTGTCCTCAACATGCTTTTAATTTTTAACATTTCGTGGAAAAATCGTTAGTAAAAATGCTCTTCAAAAAAGTCTGATCCTTAGCCAATTAAGAGATGATTTCTTTCCCGTACGAAAAATGAAAACGGAGAAGCGAACTGTAGCCATAAATTCGATAAAATAAATTTCATGAAATCATAATTTATTGCAAATAATGTCTAAATGAAAATGCAAAACGTCGTTTACCGCAGAAGCAAAAGAAAAAAAAAAAGACAATTTTTATTTTTTTGCATTAAAATTGAGCTATAAAATAGATAAATCATAAAACATTTTTCAAATAAAATTTTTCTTAAATGGAACAAATTTTATAACTGTTTAGTTTATGAAGTTAATGTAACGATCTTTTGACTTTTGTCAATATTGATATAATTTTTGAAGCATGAAATTTTTTGTATAAATGTAGTTTGCGTCAGTACATAATAATCCAGTAAATAAAACCAACCTTTGATTTTTAAGTGGTTACGGCCTTTTGCATTTTAGTTGACGATACATATGTATAAATAAGAATATGTATATCTATCAACTAATTCATTACAATCATTCTTGGATGTTGAAATAAAAAGATATAATACTCAATTACCCCTTGTTTAAAAAAAATTATGTACCATATCCCATAGACGGACATCTCCCGATAACGGATAAAATCACCGTGAAGGTCGATGTCCGCCTATGGGAGCTTTCACTGTATTTTTATTTAAGGGTATTTAAACAGATTTACTATTTTACTTTTAATATTAAGTACCTAGGACGACATTTAATATAATATTTCATATTTAATATATCTAATCATTTAGAGTATTAAACCTTATTTGTTAATTACTAAAAATAGTTAGTGTTTTTAATATTTTCTTGTGGCTATTAAAACAAATTCTCTTAAATTTATTATACTATCTAATGTTAAATAGTAATGTATTATTATCAAATTTATTTTATAAGAGAATTGTTTTTAGAATTAAATAAAAAAATCTCAAAACAGGGTAATTCGTTTCATTTAAATTTATTATAATCAATAATATTTTGAGTAAAAACTAAAGACAAAAATAATGTTAATGAAGATCGTTGAGGATTTTAAAATGCGAAACATTCGATGAGAGAATTGTACAAATATGTTTATCAAAAGTCAACAATTAAAAAAAAATGTTTTTAAAAGCAGAGAAATAAAAGAATTTATACTTATTTACATAGAGATTAAAATTTTACTATAAATCTATGTTAAACTATCTTTATAAAGAAAATCATCTATCTTTTACTTTTATACAAAAATTTCGTTAAATTTCTTTTTATAGAAAATTTTCGATAAATTTTCTTTTTAGAGAAAATTTGCGATAAATTTTATGTTTATTGAAATTTTCGTTAAATTTTCCTTTTATAGAAAATTTCCGTAAAACCTTTTTTTATAGAAATTTTCGTCAATTTTTTTTTTATAAAAAATTTTTGATAAATTTTCTTTTAATAGAAAATTTTAGATAAATTTTCTTTTTATAGAATATTTTCCTTTTATAGAAAATTTTTTAATAAATTTTCTTTTTATAGAAAATTTCCTTTAATTTCTTTTTATAGAAATTTTCGTAAATTTTCTTTTTATAGAAAATTTTCGTTAAATTTCTTTTTTATAGAAAATTTTAGTTAAATTTTTTATGTAGAAAATTTTCAATAAATTTTCATTTTATAGAAAAATTTTGATAATTTTTTTTTTTTTTAGAGAAAATTTGCGATAAATTTTATTTTTATTGAAATTTTCGTTAAATTTTCCTTTTATAGAAAATTTTTTAATAAATTTTCTTTTTATAGAAAATTTCCGTAAAACTTTTTTTATAAAAAATTTTCGATAAATTTTAATTTTATAGAAAATTTTTGATAATTTTTTTTTAGAGAAAATTTGCGATAAATTTTATTTTTATTAAAGTTTTCATTAAATTTTCTCTTTATAGAAAATTTTTGATAAATTTTTTTTTATAGAAAATCTTCGTTAAATTTTCTTTTTTATAAAAATTTTCGTTAAATTAAATTTTCTTTTTGTAGAAAATTTTTTGTTGAATTTTCTTTTTTTGAAAATTTTCGTTAAATATTCGTTCGTTAAAAAATTTCTTTTCATAGTTTTCTTTAAATTTCCTTTTTATAGAAAATTTTCATTAAATTTCCTTTTTTATAGAGAATTCTCGTTAAAAATTCTTTTTTCTTTTAGATAATTTTCTTCTAAATTTGTTTTTTTTTTTATTAATTTTTCTTTAGATTTTCCATTTTTAAAAAATTTCCTTTAAAATTTTAATTTTTCTTTTAAGAAAATTTTTTTATTCTTTTTTTTTTTTTTTTTTTTTTTTTTCAATTTTACTCCTTTTTTTGGAAATGGTGTCTATTTTTAATTTATAAGATAAAATCTTTAGTGTTTGTTATTATCTGGTAACGCGTGTGGTATTTTCCCTACTTGACCATGAATTTATTTATTATCATTTAAGAACTTTCTTTAGATTATTGGCCAGAACTATATCAAACATGCTTTTTTTTCCCAAACACTATCTGTTTAAAGAGAAATTTCCCAAACAAATATTATCTTGCCAATAAAACCTTATCAATTATAATATTAATAATATTAAAAATTAATAAATCTATCTTTAACTTTGGCCAAAATTACTATTATGAAGAAAATTCTCTAACAAATATATAAAGCTGTGTGAAAAGGGGAAAAAGGTATCAGTTGTTTGGAACATTAACAAGAGCAACATGAAATTCTTAATTGTTTTCACTTTGGCTTTGGCCTCGGCCTCTGCTTTCGATTTGCGCAGTAACGATATTAAATCACGCAGTCTTGTAGTACCCGTTGCTGAACCTGAGGGTCGCATTACTAATGGCCACAAAGCCAGCCCTGGTCAATTCCCCTATCAGGTGGGTCTTTCCTTGAAACTTGGTCTTCTTTCATCTTCCTGGTGTGGTGGTTCTTTGATTGGTAGCGAATGGGTTTTGACTGCTGCTCACTGTACCGATGGTGTTCAATCTGTTACTGTTTACTTGGGTGCTACTGTCCGTACCTCTGCTGAAGTTAAATACACTGTTACCAAGGACAATATCATTATTCACCCTGGGTGGAATAGCAAGACCATCAAGAACGATATATCCTTGATCAAGATCCCCGCTACTGCTTACTCTAGCAAGATCAAGCCTGTTAAATTGCCCGCCCTTGCCAGCTCTTACTCTACTTATGCCGGTGATAAGGTTATTGCTTCCGGTTGGGGTCTTGTTTCTGATTCTGCTACCAGTGTTGCCACCGATTTGCAATATGCCATCATGGAAGTCATTACCAATGCTGCTTGCCAAAAAACTTATGGATTTACCGTTACCTCCTCCAACATTTGCGTTTCTACTCCTGGTGGTGTTTCTACCTGCCAAGGTGATTCTGGTGGCCCATTGGTTTTGGAATCCAGCAAAGTTCAAGTTGGTTTGACCTCTTTCGGTTCTGCTTCTGGTTGTACCAAGGGTTTGCCAGCTGCTTTCACCCGTGTCACCAGCTATTTGGAATGGATCAAGCAACACACCGGCATTTCTTACTAAAAGTATTGCGAAGTAAAGCCTTAAGTAAATTTACTTTAAGTGCACTTAGTTTAAAAGTAAAATAAATAAATTATATTTCGAATAAAGATTTTTGAATGTTTTTGATTATAAAGCAACTAAGTAATTCATTATTTATTTATTTATTCATTCATTTGTTCAAACATCTATTGATTTGTTTTGAATTACATGCATACATATATTATTGTTGTACATAAAAGGATTTATAGGAAGCTGTTGCTATTGCTTCTACTACTACTACTGCTGCTGCTTGCTGCAACTTTATCTGCAATAATTGTTCATAGAAATCGATATAAATCTATAGAATTTGATTGTGTATTGTGTTTGATATACTTCAAGACATTCAAGAGATATTCTCAAAAAAATATGCATACAAATTGACAATCTTTCTATAGTAATTTTATGTTTATTTATCGTATTTGAAAAAAAAAAAGATAAAATAAATCAGCTATAACCAATAACAACAATAATAGCTACAACTGGCAAAATAAGTTCGATTTACTTTGAATAAGTATAACAAAGAAATAAATTTGAAATTATTGAAACTATTGTTATAACTACAACAGTCACATATCAAATGTAAAAGCATCTAGACAAAAAACGAGGATTTGCTGAGAAGGTATAGAAACTTTAAAGAAAAGAGTTAAAGCTTTCTTGCTGGTATTTTTACCATGATGAAGAATAATTTGTTATAATTTTAAAATCATCCCTCGTATTTATTACAATTTGTATGCAAGTGTTTCAATATACAATACAAAAACCCCTTTAATGGATTTATGCCTGCATATGTAAGTGTGTTTGTATGTATGTAAGTAAATAAATAAATAAATTTATGAGGGTGTATACATGTATAAGTAAAGACTCCAAACATTAAGCATATGATGACCATTGATGATGACCATTCATCCATTTAAACGTATGATGATTATGATGCTGCTGATAACATCAACTAAGGCATAATGCATAACTACTTACACATACACACACATAAATGCAAATATGCACATTTACTCACACACTAATGTTATGTATCCTTACAACACTTATACACATAAACATGAAAAACAACAGATTGCAAGACTATTATAGTAATAAATTGTAGATCGAAATGTATTTGTATTTGTTTTTTTTTTTTTTTTTTTATTCGAATTTTGTGCTGTTGAAATCGATTGTTAAACAATATGTTGTAGATACTTTATTTTCTATACGTTGCGTTACGACGATACGATACATGTTGAATTATTAGATTTTGAGTAAATGGCTTTTCTATAAATTCAAATAGAAATACAATCAGATGAACAGAGAGAGAGAGACTTGTCGTGCAAAATGCATTCATACAAATGTAAATTACAATATTTATATACATAAATCTAAAGAACAAAAATATACAGTTGGTGAAGGGAGATCACAATAAGCTTCCCAGAAAATGTTCAATAAATTTTCACTTTTTATAGAAAATGTTCGATTAATTTTCTTTTTATAGAAAATTTTAGATAAATTCGATTCGATTTCGATATTTTTACAGAAAATAAATTTATTTTTTAGATAAAATATTCGATAATTTTTTTTTTTTTTTTTTGAGAAAAATTTTTCGAAAATTTTTTAGAGAAAAATGTTGATAAATTTATTTTATTTAATTTTTTTCGAGAAAAATTTAGTTTTTATATATATTTTTTTTTAATTTCGTTTTTTAGAAAATTTTATTTTTCTTTTTTTTATTTAATAAGATTTTGTTAAGTTTTCTATTTAAGGAAAATTTTCGTTAAATTTTCTTATATAGAAAATTACAGATAAATTTTAATTTTGTAAAAAAATTTAGATAAATTTCATTTGTTGTTTGCGGGAAATTTGTGGCAATTGTAGTAATGGACCAGTCCCTCAATACCAGTTGAATACCAATTGATACCTTTTTTTTTTGGGAATATCATTTTCCCTAGTGCTACCCGTCCCATTTTCATTATGAATTATGGACAGTTACACAGGTCAATCGCAAAAAAAATTTATATCTGGAATAATTCTGCAAAATTATTATTCCTTAAGCTTGATATAGTGTAGAAAGTCAGGTGAAAATTTTCCATCACGTCACATTTTTAACCCATTGAGGACCAAAGAAAATTTGTTTCCTTGAGAAGTTTTTAGGTTATACAATTTTTCAGGTAATAGGAAGAGGAAATTTTTCACACATGTTTTGTAGGCAAGACAAGAGGCTACAAAAATGTAGTACAAGTAAAGTCTCTAACTTCTCACACATAGCCTCAAAAAGTCTTTAAAGCTGTAAAAATCAAGAACTTCTCAATTATCCCTCATACAACCATGGAAAAATGAGGGATAATGAGTGTTTGTATAGGGAAAATTTGTATTTGATATAACTAATACAAGACCGCAGATTTCAAAAATTTTTAAAATCGCATTGACACAAAATGCGCAGGCACCAAAAGTTTGAAAAAAATAAAAATCGAAGTTTAAATAACAAAGCCAACCTTTTTGTTTTAGTCTCAATAATAAAATATGATAAGGAAGTTATTTTATCAAAATAGAAAAACTTTTGCCAAAATAGTTCAGAGGTTAAGTAATAAGTATTATTCACTTTGTATGGGAGATACTACTCTTCCTGCTACTATCGAAAAACAAAATAATTCTGGGGCTTACAGAATTGGCAATCACAATTAATTTTCATATAGCTCTATAGATGTGAGATAAATTGTTATATTTAAATTTACGGAAAATGTTTGTTGAGTTTTCTTTTATAAAACTAAACAAAATTGTTTTTTTTTTTTTTTTTTTTTTAGAGAAATATTTTGTTAATATTTTCCTTTAGCTATTTTTCCCTAATTCACTGTATTAAATAACATTTTCCACATTAGACACATGTATCCATATAAATGAAATTAAAATTGAATTTACTATTATTGTTATAGTTTGTTTGGGTCATTGGACAGGGTGATAATGACGATGATGATGATAATGACGTTTTTATTTTCATACTTTAAAGAATTAGAAAAATCAAAAACAAATTTTATAAATAAGTAAATAAAACAAAACATTTTGTTATGCAATATCCAATTTGTAAAGTCTATTTATTTTTATTTATTTTTTTGTTAATTTTATAAACCAATAATCTGTACAGAGACAAGTAACATGAAAAATGAAATGAAAATCTACTTTTATACAGACATACTTTAATTAACCTTATGGTTGTATGTTAAATAAATTAAAATGGCAAAAAAATAAAAAACAAAAAAAAAAAAAAAAAAAATAAAAAATAAAACACAAATTGAATTGCATTTAACAAAAAAGTAAGAATTCGAAAAAAAAACATAACATGTTCAATTGATATGTTTTGGTAGGTCGTTGAGACTGGCTGGTGAGGCGTTTGTGTTGACGCCCTTGTAAGGCCCAACAAAACAAAAAATAATACTAGAATGATAAAAAAAAAGTAAATGAAATGAGAGGAAACAAAGTAACGAATTAAAAACGCCTTAATTACAATGGATTTAAATTTTATATTAAATAAATTTCTTAATTAATTAGAAAAATGTAAAAAAATATAGATAATTTAATTAACCTTATGGTTGGTTATAATTTCATATTATCTGTTATTTAAATTTTTATTTAAAAACTAATTATTTTTAAAATTTTGTGTTATTTTAATAACAATTCTTTAATTTTCCCTGATTAAGTTTTAAAAATTATATTTTTAAAAACTCTAATGACACCACTAATATTTTTGTAGTTACAAATAAATATTTTTACAGCTAAAAATATACCACAAAATTTTCAACAACAACATTTAGCAATAGCAACAAAAAACTATACAAATTGTTGTTGTATTTGTAAGCTCTGAAAATCATTCAATTGTTGTAGGAAATGTTTTGCTAAAATTAAAAAAATATTTATATAAAAAAAAAGAAAAACATATAAAAATTACTCATACGTGGAGTAGCACCCACAAACGCATATGAATACTCTCAACATACACCCACACCAACACACACACGTATACACACACTAACCGGTAGCCATTAAGCTTAAAAAACATGTAGAAAAACATAACATGTAGCTGCTGTTAAAACTGCATATATGAAATAAGAGAAGGCACAGAGAGGAATGTATATGTATGTGTATAAATGAATCTTTGGTTGCTGCTGCCAATGTTCATGATGATAATGATGTTCCTGTTGACTAGTATTTCATTGCTACTTTTTACCACATATTCGAATATTTACGTTTTGACCCCCTTACAGTTTTGCTCTCTTGCATCCATAATTTTTTTTTTTTTTTTTTTTTAAATGTCGTTTATATAAATTTGTTGTTGTATTGGTTAGTAGTAGCCACTGATGGTCATGAAATAACCTCTAACGTTGTTTGGTTAAAACTCATACGTATCAATATGTTACCAAAGCTGCTGATAGAGTTAGTTGTTCTGTACTTGGTTGGAAAAATTGTGCCACCAAAAAATTTATACACAGCAAATAAAAAATAAAATTAAATATTTTTTATAAAATAAAAAATAAAATAAAAAAATTTTAATCCAAAAAGTATGTCAATAGTCTATTTACTCAATACCAAAAAAAGTACTCACTGAAATACTTGTTAAATATTGTGTATATGTATATGTTATAGTCCTGTATATAAATAAGTAAGTAATATTTATATAAAAAAAGTATTCACTTATACGACTACTGGGTCGGAAGAAATAGCACTTAAATATTTTATTATTTTATGAACACAAACAAGTCTTATAATATTTTGTGTCGGTGTATTAAAACACCCATTCAGTCAGTCAGTCAGGCAACCAGCCAGGATAACAGCATCCAGCTAGCATTGCCATCATCATCACCAACAACAACGTTAGCAGCAGAAGTTGAAAAGAACAGCTTCCTGTCTTCCGGCTGCAAATAATTTGCCAGTTAAATGGCTAAAGGTCGAAGATATATATTTAGTGCTAGTAAAAGAGGGTATGTTTGGGGGGTATAACAACCAACCATCATTACTTTAAATGAATCTAGTGCCTAAATTATTACAATAGTTAACTTTTTCTATTGCTTTTGAAACAACTAAGTTGATTTTAATGTAGCTGCTTAAATTGTTATTGTATTGAACAGTAAGGTTTTAGTAAAGCAAGTACTTGAACGCTTTAATTCAAATGCCAAAAAAAGAGAACCATTTAAACACTTTTTAGGTCAATAAATTCTTAATTTTTAAATGAATGTAAAAAAGGTATATTATTCAGTATATTTTTATACTTACTTAAAAAATAATTTTTTGGGGTTCCTTATAGAAGAATACGATTAAATTATGTTCTGCTCATTTAAATAACATTCCAAAAGCTCTAGAACATTGATCGGCAAAAAAAAGGAGATACAGTAATTTAATATATTGATGTCCCCTAAAGGCTATGGGTGCCGATCACTGTTCTAGAAAATTGTCAGCAAATTTTGTTATGAGTTTGGAACGGATTTTAATTCAAATGCCAAAAAAAAAGAGTAATATTTTAAAAATTTTAGTTCAATAAAATCTAAAATTTCTAAATGAATGTAAAAAATCTATTTTATTCAGTATATTCTTATACTCTTTAAGTCTCATCCCTAGACTTAAAAAATATATACTGGTTTCTTATAAAAGAGTTCAATTAAATGATGTTCTGATCCTTTAAATAACATTCGAAAAGCTTTAGAACATTGATCGTCAAAAAGGGACGATATAAATTATAAATGTATTGATGTGTTTTCTTATCATCTGCACTGTATTGAGAGTAAAATAAAACTGAATAATTTTTATATTTTATGCTGTGAAAATTACAAAAAAACTCTTACCCTGAGAGCTATATGTGCCGATCATTGCTCTAGAAAAATGTCAGCAAAATTAGTTGCGAGTGACTGAAGCAATCCAACATTTATTTTTGAAATTTTCTCTTATCGAAGATCTGAGATAACTTATCGCCTTTAATCTTTTGCAAAATTATCAAAAAATTTTTGGAAGTGATTGTTTCTTTAATAAACTACCCATTATCTCTTAAAGGTTGTCTAATAAATGTTTCCCAAGGAATTTTTGTCGAGTTGAGTTTAGAGCTGGATTTAAACAAAGAACGTAGAAGGTCATTTCCTACTTATAGTGATTCTCGGATTGGCAAGGATCTACTACTTCAGACAAACCAATCCTTACAGTTAAAAGATTTCTAAGCCCAGATGAAGGGATTCAAGGGACTATATTTTCATTCTCTTTGCAGCATAGATTTGGTCTAGACTATGTTGACTTGAGGGAGGTCAATCCATTGGAACTTATAAGTAATGACCTGCGATTTCAGAAAACTCCACAAGGATTTGATCTTGTTGCAGAATTCCATGCACTTAGCTTCTTTTTATTGGTTCACTTGTTTTTTTTTTAGGAGTTAAGGCCCAACTTTCGAAAAAGAATTTTTTAATTTGAAGACTGAGTTCCTTTAGTTCATGAGTAATCTACTATTTTGGTTTATTTTTCACACTTTAACTATAAGCAACGATGTTCTCAGCTTGGCTGGCATTCCTATAGGCCCAACAAAAAAATCTTCAAGTTAAATTTTGCAAAAACTTAAACTGTTTCTAAGAAATTGACAGCCAACGTTTATCTTGCACGATGTATATGGCTAATTCGGCATTCCTTTGCATTGCCCTATTACTTAAGCAATCAGTCGTCTCTAATTTATTCACAAAATGTTGGAGAGTCAATTTTAAAGGCCCATCGTAAAATGGACACTTAATACTTTTAGAAACAATAATTCTTATAATAAAAATTTTTCATTTATATGAGTTATTTAATTGTATAATCGATCCGCTCTTATTGGAAAACTTTTTGTCAGATTTTTACAACAGTGGTTACTCCATTGGGAACTTAATGATGTTACTCATAGATGATTACGTATTCTATTTTCTACCTATATATTCGAGGGTGTTATTATAGTCTGCAAAATTAGTTTTGATATCAAAAAAAAAAAAAAAAAAAACCAATAGCAGCTTGTGTTGGTCCTTCGAACTGGATGCTAGTCAAGAAAGATAGTTCAAACTTAATGCTGATTATAGTTGGAAGATCCTAAGCCCAAGAGATTTGCTGAAATGTTAGAACGGATGTGAGAGATTACATTTACTTTCATACATGGAGGGTGATTTGAAAGACACTGGCTTAACAATATATCTGACAGATGTTATCAACCTGCTATTATTGGAAAATACTTAAAATATTACTCTGGTCAGTTTATTGGGAACTTAGTGCCATTATTCTTTGGACATTGATCCCGTCAGTTAAATAAAATTTAGTATGAATTTGAGTTTCATTTGTGATTTTTTGTTTCCTAGGAGATCGTTCATAAGGATTGTTATAGTAGAAAGAAACTCATTATATTAAATGCCAGTGTTCCTTAGGGTATGTTTATTTCCGCTTTTTAATTTCTGTTAAGATTTCAATGAAAATCACATAGAACAATTATTGGGAATGGTAATATCGTAAGATGTGCGGGGAGCAGGAAATTCACAATTCATTCTACTGCGGTCATATTATAGTCCACATATTTATTAAAATATTTATTTTTTTCTTTTGTATTTTCAATCAGAGACAAAAACAATTTTTTTGGTCCTTCGAACCGAATTCTATAAATCAAAGCTGCTATCACAGCTTCAGCCTTAGCGCGAATGATACTGCTTTCTGCCTAATGCCTGGTGCTGCGTAGTAAGCTTCTTGAAATTGTAATAGTGTAATGCAGACAGCATATTTAGGCTTCAAAAAAAGTAGAATGGAGACCTTGAATGCTTATGAATTGTAGTGAGTCACAAAAAATAAATATTCCTTTCCGCAGACGTATATTTTTACTCTAAAGCAGTCTTCGCCAAACAGACACATCTGGGGTAGTTACATATAACAATCCAGTAATTTATTTAGAAGCTATTGACCCCTTTTTTAGGGAAAATTTTATTAGTATATAACTTCTAGGCTAACTTCTATGTATCGCCTAATGAGCATGGTGGCTATTGCCACTTTACTGATCCTGTGGTAAACGGGAAGAAGTCGAAAAGAAGATAACAGAAATTGGTTAGTGAATGTTCTGAATCATTATAACCAGTAAATTATTGTATACGTATAAAAAAATGTCACTCCGTAGTCATAGTGAATATTATAGTCATGGAAGTGGCAATTAACTTTCTCCTAGAACATGATCATGTTTAAATAACTAGTCACTGGACTGTAAGGTAACCAGTTGTTCCCTAATGTAGTCAGAAAAGTAAGTAGTTCGAAACTTCCACCAAATACTTGTGGTGGAAGCTATAGCTACACTTCGTTTATGGTCCTTCGAACCGGATAATAGTCGAAGACGTTACCTTAAAGCAACACTGTTTTCTATTTTCAAGTGAGTAGCCTTTATTATTTTTTCTCCAAAATAATGAAATTATTCCTTTGCATACTTACGCCCACCATTCTTTATAACTTGTAGGTATTTATATATCAACTGTTGTTGTTATTTCATACATACACATATTTTTTCCATCTCATTTCTGTTATTTTTATAAAATATTTTCGCTATGAGTATTTTATATTTTATAACGCTGACTACTACAGTATATTAATTTGTTTCTTTCATTTTCAACATAATAAAATTCATTTAACATTTCCCAAATGATTTGTGATTGTTTGGTATTTATTACACAAACAGAAATAAAAGTAAAACATGAAATAAAATAAAAAAAAATATAAAAACATGAAGGTACCAACTTAAGTAATTTATTTTTAGCTTTTTTTCTAAATAACTTACAAAACTTGGAACAAAAATCTAGACACACTAAATACTTAGAAACTAACTACAAACTCTCATTTATGAATTATTAAATACAAACAACCGAAAAAACTTGAATTTAAACAATTTAAAAATCTTTAAATCAAATTAATTTAAAGAAAGCAAAACTTTTTTGTTTAAAATTTTAAAGGACAAATTTATTTCTATCAATTTAATTTTGTGTGCTTTCTATATTATTTTATTTGATTTTATGGTAAATTTTATGAGCATTGTGTATTTTCACATGTCATTATTTTATTGTTAAATAAATACCAAAAAATATAAAACATAAAAGTACATTTTTGTGACTTTGTTATGAGGTAACTAAATTTTATTCCATTAAATGTAATTGTTACAGCGTTATAGATTGTATAGATAGTTTTTATTTGATTTTATTTTTGTTAGCAACATTCCCACAATCATTCATTTTACTATTCTAAAATAAATAGAACTACATAAGTACTTACCCATTGGCAACCCTTAAGTACCACAAATCAACTGGATACATTTGTTTTGTTTTTGTTTCTTTCTTGTGTTCGCCCCCCTTGTATTGTTTTGATTTAACCCCAACTATTTTTTTTTTTTTCTATTAACCCCGGCATGCAATCAACTAACCAACCAGCCATTCACTCAGTCATCCAAACATTCCAACATGTGATCTTAAACACACACATACACATACTCACCACCACACAGCTAGTCAGTCATTCAAAGTTAGAAATAACAACATCAAAATCAGCTGCATAAAATTGCTTCAGGATTAACCCGTTACCAGGAAACCTAAAGACTAAAATGTATAACTTTACTTGTTTTTAAATGGAAATTGTTTGGCGTTTTATGGTTTAGAAATTATTTGCAGATTTTAATGTTTCCTTTTAGATTTGTTAAAGTGTCCATTAGTTGAAGTAATTTGAGGTTTGCTTAATTTAATACAAATAACAATGTTAAAATATTGTGTTTAAGTTTAAAACGTGTTTTTAATTAAACTTCTAAAATGTGGGAAAGTTGGAAGTAAAATTGAAATGAAAACTAATTAAATCAGTCATTTTAAATTTGTTTATGTAGTTCATGTGTTTAACTGAAAATTAGCGAGAAAGCTTTTTAATCAAAATAATATTTGTGCAAAATTGCTGAAAATTTAGTTACTCTACTTGTAAATCTAATTTGGCGCATATATAACGTATGAGCTATAGTCACACTAGTCAAATATTTGATAAAAATAGGTAAGCACTTATAAGTTTTTTGTAAGTTTAAACAGCTTCAAATAAATTATTTTTTATTTTAAGTTTCAGCTTCAATTTATGTTAAATAAACAACAATAAGTTATTTAATCCATAATCAAATCAAAAATATTTTCTATAAAAAATAAGCGACCACTTGCAAGCGTTTTATAAGTTTAAACAGTATCAAATAAATTTGTGCTTTCTCTTTAGAAAATTAAAAAAGTATCTAGCAATAAGTGTCGCACGGTGGGGCTGAAAGCAAATATTTTGATAATAAATCTGTAAAAATATTTAAGAAAAGTTTATTTAACATTTAAAAACTTATTAAAAATTAGCTGTCAAAGCTACTGAAATGATTTCTAGTATCCGAAAAGTTGGTAATTTTCTTAATCTACTTCTACCTAAAAATAAATTAAAAAATATCAGTTTTGGTTTTCAAAAAAATTAGATTTTAAATATTCATAAAATGTACTCTCTTGTCTACATTTTTGAGCAAGCGGTTACTAGTTTAGTGTCAAATAAATCTATATTAGGGATGTCAATTTCTTTGCACAATTGTGCTGGCTGAGTTTACACGTATTCTTACGCTCTTTAATTTAATCGTTGATGAGAGTTCGAAGAGTATAAAATGCACTGGAAAAAATTATGGGAATTAATTGTTTGGTAATCAATCAATATAATAATGTTTTAAGATAAAGTTGGAGGAATGATAATTATATTTTTTACTTCAATATTAATAAATTTCAATGTAAGGATGTAAAATACGAGCCTCAATCGAATTAGTTCTAAAAGTAGTTCCAGAACGCATGAAAATATTCTGTAAATAAAATTTCATATAAATTTCATACTCATTACACCCTGTAGCTTATCCCGTTTTATTACAGGGTGACTAAAGTATATTTTTATTAAAACTGAAGTCCTCTTGCTGATGTTTGTAACGCAAAAAACATCCTTAAACTCCTTAAAATATATCAATAGACTCAGACTCCTTCCGTCTGGTTGTTCACATAAAATTTGAGAGCGAAATACAATTAGTAATTTTCAGCAAATGTTCAGCCCATTGAAAATGATTTTGATCCGACTACAATTCCTAGCTCTCATCTTTATATCCTGTCAGAATAACTGTGAAGCCCTTTTAATAAAATTCTATTTTAATAAATTTTGATAAAAATATGTTACATATAATCATAAATCAGTTTGGCAAATTATAAGAATAATGGTTCAATACTACACATGTAAGTCTATCTTCCGAAAATCAGGTAAATATGAATAATTGATCATAGCTCCCATATATTGCCCATTCTAAAAAATTAAATCCATGTAAATTTCAAAGCCGATACACAATTTGGAACAAATATTTGACAAAAACGGCTGTAGCCATTTTTACGAAATTTTTTTCTCATTATCAATGCTGTAGATGGTTATATTCTATGTTTCATCTCGACTGGGTGTCACACCCACATTTTACGCCTACTTAAAAAGAGTACCGTACAATAGCTTGTACGAAGGCGACACCTGGCCAATTCGGTACTAACAAAAACTAAGTGGCCAAATTCTAGTGGAGAAAGGTGTGCATCAAGAATGTGTCCCATCTCCATTCCTCTTCAACTTCGTATTTAACGCCGTAATGATCCTTGTATCTTAAAGTAACAGAGGAATTAAATGGGGACTACTATCTTTGAGACCTTGCATATGCCGATGACATCTGCCTCCTCGCACATAAGCACACAGATATAACTGGTATACTAATCGATGTCAAACATTATGCTGAGCTTGGTGTCAACCGAATGGACAAGTAATGTGGGCTCATTTTGTTATTTAGGCTGCTTTATTACTGCCAAAGACGGAACAGCTAAAAACACTTGATAACAAATTAAAAAGGATGTGCAGCATTTAGCTCTCTTGAGAAGATATGGTGGTCTACATATATATCAAGAAATACCAAACTTGAAACATTCAAGGCCAGCATAGAACGCAGCCAACAAAGAATTGCAGACTTTGCAAACGTTTATCAACAGCTGCTTACTTAAAATCTTGCTCATCTTCTGGCCGAACACCATCAACAATGCGGCTTTATGATCGGATGTTGTAAGTGGATGTGGATTTCCTATACCCTAAGGAAGCTCCAAGATGATATTGTATGCTCATCTCCCTATTCGAATCAGCAAGGTAGTCGCAAAAGAGGAAGACTAGCTTATACGTGGAGGCGACTGGTGGACGCAGAAGCACTAGAAGCAGGCTATACATGGCGAGAAATTAAAAACTTAGCTTTAGATAAATAAAATGAAAAGAATTTTTTAAGGTCTTATGTTCCTCCTAGGAACAATGGGAAGACATATATAATTTACATGAAACTTGACAGACAGATAGTACCTTCACTGGAGGATAGTATATGCTATGGTGAATCATGATCAGATGCCTCGCCTACCTTTTTAAATACTTTCAAACGACAAAATATATTTTCTTAAAATTTTCACAGCATCATCTTATGCGTTTTTAAATTTATATATAATATATTTAAATTTTCGATCAGAGCAGAGGGAACGATACCTCCGCATACAAAGAAAATATGTAAACCTCGTAGGAACCACCATCTTATTATATACTTAGCATTGATAAAATTAAAATAGGATGAATAGCCTCCATACAAAGTAAATATTTATTTTCGCAAATTTTAAGGAGTATTACAGTGAAAGTCTTAAAGAGTCGTAGAAATATTTTTCACATCAAATTTAGAACAGGACGCTTCCACAGAATTAAAGAAGCGCGATAAAAGCTAGTATAACGTAAATTTTTGACTTCAAGGGCAGCTATTAAATTTTCAATTTCAATTTTCTTTGACAGTGTTGCGTATAAGTAATATGTGCTAATTATAGTGACTAGTGTCACCAACTAATTAAATTTATTTTTATAGAGAGAAAAACATCGTTACATTATCTTTATGAACTACAAAATAATACTTGCATAAACTTTTTTAAATATTCCTCCCTTTTAAAATTCATAATCATACCAATAAGCTGCTTAAATAATATTTTGCACTCTTTAGTCTTTATCTTGGATTTTTCTTGTAAACACTATTGTTGCTGTCATTTTTTATATTTTTATAAAGTTTTCTTTTTAATTTACAAATTTTCCCATTAAAGGGGTTAATATTTGTTCAAAAAAGCCAATATAACCGCACTATAACTAATATATACATAACAATCTGTGAGAAAAAATAATAATAACACCAACAACAAATATTAAACAACTAACACTATAACAACTACAAAACACACTCACTGACTGACTGACTATACAACGACCACCACAACTTTGACACTTGAAATTTTATCTGATCACAACCATGCATTGTGTAAAATAAAGTTGTGAAAAAGTTTTTTTTTTTTCGTGGTGCTTGTTTTAGTCCCTTCCCTTATTACTTTATGCTCTTTTTTGTGTAGAGAGAGAGTCCTGTAATGCAATGTAATGTTTATTTTTTTACTTGGAACTTTTTTTGTTTAGTTATTTATTTATATAGTTTTTTTTTTTTTTTTTTTTTGTATTATTTTATTTGTAACCATTATTATATGTAGTTGTTGCTGTCGTTGTTACTGGTGGGTGTGTAAATGCAAACGTATTAGTTGCTACTAGAATCTGTGCCACATTGCTGTGGCATTTAAATAAACATACATACATTTTTACACACTGATGCTTGTTTGCTTGCATTGACTGGGAAAAACAAATTGTAATAACATTTTGATGGGACTTTAAATTACAGCTTTTATGATGCACTTTTTATTTTTCTTTTGCTATAGTATTTTGTTTCGTTATTTGTTTACTTTTTTTTTCTCTCGATTTTCTTACATTTTTGTTTTGTTTATTTTTAGTTTTTCTCTTTCTATTTCTGTTCATTACTTTATTTTTATCTTTTCTCTACAAGTTTAATTGAAAAAATTTAAAAGCAATTTGTTACTTGAAATTGAAATACAAAAAAATTTTTTTTACTAAATGAAACCAACAAAAAAATTAAAGAAAATGTTTTTTGCAGAAGAGGGAAATAATTGAGTATTAATTAAGAATTATTAAAAGGATTTTTGTTTTAAATATTAGGAAGTAGATAAATTTGGATGAAATTATTCTATAGAAGGACTTTAAGGGGGATTTTGCTCTCTCATTCCTTAATATTTAAAACTTTGTATTTTTGTTAAAAAAATCTATATTTGTTAGCTTTAGAAAGAAGTTTATTGCAGGAAAATATGTTAAATTTTGTAAAAGTTATTTTTAGTTTAGAAAACTTACCTCTGAATTAATATTAATCATACGTTCAGTTAAAAAAATTTTAATTTATCTATAGAAGAAAAGTATTATTTTCAAAATATAATGTTTATACAAGAACTTTAGAGTCACTTTTCCCCTTTTCTCTTTATAATTTTTAAAACTTTGTATTCTTTCTAAAAAGCTAAATTTATTAGCTTTAAAAACATTTCATTTTAGGAAAATAAGTTTTATTTTGTAAGTTATTTACAATTTTTTTGTCTTAATTGCCTCTGAATTAATATAAATCATGCGTTTAGGTATCTAAATTTACATCTATCTATTGAAAATAAAATAATTTTCAAAAAAAAATATTAATAAAATAATTTTAGTGGCCACTTTTCCCATTTCTTCTTTTCGACTTTTAAAACTCTATACTTTTTCTAAAAAGTTAAATTTGTTGGCTTTAAGTAGCAGTTTGTTGCAGGAATTTATATTTAATTTTGTAAAAGTTATTTAAATTTTTGTAAACCTACCTCTGAATTAATATTAATCAGGTATCTAAATTTTAATTTATCTATGAAAAAATTTATTATTTTTGAACTTTAATATTTATACCATAACTTTAAGAGGCACTTTTTCAATTTTCACTTTATTAATTTTAAAAACTTTGTATTTTTTCAGAAAAACTAAATCTGTTAGCTTTAAGAAACAGTTTATTCCAGGTAAATATATGTATATAATTTTGTAAAAGTTTTTTACAATTTTATGAACTTACCTCTAAATGTAACCAAATTTTAATTTATCTATGAAGAAATGTTTAATATTCAAAAGATTATATTTATACCATAACTTTGGGGACCACTTTTCCCCTTTCTTCTTTATCATTTTAAAAACTATGTATTTTTCTAAAAAGCTTGATCTGTTATCTTCAAGAAACAGTTTATTGCACGAAAATATCTTAAATATTTTAAAAGTTATTTATAATTTTCCAACTTACCTTTTTATTAATACGTTCAGTTTAACAAATTTTAATTTATCCCTAAAAGAACTTTAAGCAGCACTATGTAGGGTTATTGCTAAATTATTATAATAAAAAAAGACTCCTCTCGTTCTTCTTTATTATCTGAAATTAATTTAAATATATTTCCTATTCTCCTAAGCTACGCATCTGCTATTGATTGATCCCTTATTGCATTAACCTTATTATATTAAGTCATTGATACTAGTAAGCATGAGTCTGTAAGTCTCATATATTTTAACTAACTTATGACTCCCATAAACTCACTTACACATACTCCTACATTAATTTTTGCCTACATATCCTTTTATATCCTTTTATATCATCATAAAAATATTTACTTATAATATTTTTATAAGTTTTTGCTGCTAAAGAATGATGTATCACTTTTCATATATGTATGTACTTCCATATACGTTGAATACTTTTAACATGCCATGTGTGTAGAACAATTTGAAATTCATCTTCTTCAAAATAAAAAAGAACTTTTTATTTTTGTGAATTCTTTAAAAAATTCATACATACACACAGATACTCTAACGTATATGTTTAGCTTCAAAATTTTGAAAACTTCATGTGGTTGTGTGCCTGAGTAAATGAGTGAGTGTGTGTAAGTATTTGTTTGCTTTGGAAACTTTATCATGATGGTTGCGGTTGAATTTGAAAATAAAACTATTAAAAAGACAAGAGAATCTATTTGCTACTTTAGGTAGTTAATGAACTCTATAAAAAGAAATTGAGAATGTTTTTGTTATTACAGTTGTTGCAGTTGAGCATGTTCATTCGCCCTTGTTATTATGACCATGTTTGTCATGACATGCCCTTATGTTATTTCAAAGAAAAAAAAAGGTGACCATATGGTCTTTATTGCAGCCTAAAAACCAATAAACCTGATCGACTTATTTCGATTTTATTTATTTTATTTCGTTTGTTTTTGAAAAAATAAACATAAGTACTTGCGTAAATTAGTTGTTTAACATTTAAATATTGATTCAATTGTTTAAAAACGTTTGCCAATGAACTTTAATACTGTTTTTTTTTTTTTTTTTACAACCAAACAACCTTAACAAACATCATTATGGAAATTAAACAAATTTGCTTTTAACCACAATAGTAGTTTAAACTGTTTTCATATTAACAAATAAAAAACAACAATTTTTCTTATTCAAATATTTAAATACAATTTAATATTGTTTAAAGTTTTTCAAAGTAAAAGCCACTTGTTGGCAATAAAGACTTCATATCTTTTTTCTTTAGAAGATTCTGCAAGCGACACTTGGTTTGTCAATGTAATAAATATTCAATTACTTTATAAATATTTATATAAATCTGGCCATCTTTCTTTCATTTCTTTGTTATTAAATTAAATTTATATGCAGTTTTCTATCTATTTTAGTATTACGTTTTGTAGAACTTAGCCAATGTTGGCAATTAAGAGGAGAAATTAAAAAAAAAAAAAAACGCTAGTAGTAAACTGAAAAAGAAACACACTGGCCCGTTAAAAATTTACAAGATATTTTATTAATGTGAAATAATTTTACAATTAATTACAATTTGGCTTTTATTTGCATTTTTAGGATTTTTCGTAAATTAGCGGGTTTTTCATTATTTAGTGATTTTTTTTACAGTATTTTTGTAATTTATCGTTTTTTTACAATTTGGCGATTATTTTCATTTTTAGGATTTTTCGGAAATTAGCGTTTTTTAATATTTGGTGATTTTTCTTTTTTGGATTTTGGTGGCTTCTTAGAAAATTTTCAATCTTTTATTTTTTTAATTGTATTTAGCGATTTTTTTGTAGTTATTATATCTATTTTGTAATTTAGCTTTTTTTACATTTTTTTTCCAATTTTACAGTATTTCTGTAATTTATTGTTTTTCTATTTTCAAAATTTATGCGTTTTTTTTTCCTATTTTTGCAATTAATTTCAATATGGCGATTATTTGCTTTTTTAGGATTTTTCGGAAATTAACGTTTTTCATTATTTGGTGAATTTTTTTTTTTTGCATTTTGTTGGCTTCTTAGAAAATTTTCAATCTTTTCGTAACCAGCGATTTTTTGTAGTTAACGTTTGTATCTTTTTTATTTAATTTAGCGTTTTTTTATTTTTTTTTTTTTTTCTAATTTGAAAGTATTTTTGTAATTTAACATTTTTTTATTTATAAATTTTATGCAATTTGGCGTTTAATTAATCTTTAAGATTTTAAGAAATTATAAACCCTTAAAATTTAAAAAAAGTTTTGAGCTCTATATATTTTTTATTATAGAAAAACGCCAAATATGTTCCGATTTATTTTCATATTCGAATCTAATATTCCCAAAAAAAAAAAAAAAACAATTTATTTACGCAAAATCCTTTTTCAACTAAAAATGAAACAACCTTTAAAATTCTTCATAAAATGTTTTTATTTTTTATTATTTTTTTTTAATTAAAAACTATATCAGCTTTTTGTTTAAATTTTACCAACATTTGAAGTAGATCCCCTCTTAGAATCCTTTTATCTATTTAAATAATTCAGCAAAATTCTTTAAGTATTATTTGCTTAATTTCAGTTATTTCTTCAGTTTAACATAATACAACTGCAATCGTTAAGCCTGATTTGCCATTTAAGCAATAAAGAAATTTATTTGCAATTGAAGCCAGACAAGAAGTGCAGAGATAGATAGAGAAAATTCAACTTGAGTTAAAAGCACTAAATTAGCTTCAAGTATGCAACTCTATAGTATCGCATATATATACAATATACATACAGGAACGTTTGTTGAAAACCCTGTAGTTTGGGGTATTAAATAGTTATGGTGAAATTAAATTTGTTTGCCCGTAGTAAATTAATCAAAAGCAGGTTAGGGTTCTATATTCTACTGTCCCAAATCTTATATACTTGTCTCCAGTGTTTTGTTATATAAAATAAAGTGTATAATACTGTACGACTATTATATAGTGAATTAGAAATATTTTTAGTTAAGCTTTGTATCTCATTTTTTTATTTAATTTAGCGTTTTTTACATTTTAGCGATTTTTTTCCAATTTGAAAATTTTTTTGATTAATTTAATGTTTTTTTTTTTATTTATCAATTTTATGCAATTTGGCATTTAATTAATCTTAAAGATTTTATAGTAAATTTTATAATTTTTTTAATTTGGTGTTTTTTTTTTTTTTTTTGTATTTTAGCGTTTTCTACAATTTCTGCTTTTTTATAATCTTGCATTCTCTTGAAATTTCCAAACATTTTTGAGCCAAATAGTTACAGATTTATCTTGATATCTGAATCTAAAATCCCAACAAAACAAAATCCAATTTATTTACTCATAGCCACTTTCACCTAAAAATTAAACAACCTTAAAAGTTCTTCTTAAAAATTTGAAGTAGATAAATGAAGTAGATAAATAAAATAAAAATTCCGCTTTAGCCTTATCAAAAGATAATAAAAATTTAAAATTTGTAAAATATTAATTTTCTTAGAAATTATTAACCTTTTTTCCCGCTAAAAATTCATTTATTTTCACTTTTTTGGATGTAATTATTAAGAACTTCCAAAAAAGGTCAAAATATGCACATTGTTCCACTTTTGAAGTACTGAAAATGTTCTTTTTTTTTTGAAGCTCTTGATCGTTTTTTTGCTAGGAATATGAAACTGAGAAATTTTAATGAATATTTTATTATTTTTTTTTAACATAGAAATTCTATTGTATTTCAGCGATTTTTTGGTGTTTTAGCGATTATTTTGTATTTTAGAGATTTCTGTATAATTTGGTGTTTTTTTAAGTTGTAAATTTTTTCCTATTGGACGAGTTGAACATTTTTTTTTGTAGTTAAACCCTATTATATTATTTTGGAGATTTTATGTTTTCACAACAATAAGCTTTTATGCGATCCAAGTGGCTTTAACACACCCAATTTTGGACACAATATTTATAAAAAAAACTTGATTTTTTTCTTTTATCTTTATTAATCTAATAATTATAAAAAACTAATTAATAAGGCGATATAAAAATTACTGATGCGAGAATGCAACACCGGTCCAAAATGGATTAAAGTGTTCCATTCGAAATGACTGAGTCGATTTAGCGATGTCCGTACGATCGTCTGTTCAGCTGGCTGTCTGTCCGTGTAAACCTTGTGCACAAAGTACAGGCCGCAATTTTAAAGATATCTTGATAAAATTTGGCACGAATAATTATTTTTTATTTATTGGTTACGAACGGTCCATTATTTTACCTAGCCCCAATTCAAATGTTCTCCCAGAATATATATATAGAACAATTGAAATGAAATTCAGTGGAAAAAGTCTTGTATAAGTATCAATCTTTGTGGTAAATATTTGTTTAGTATTTTGACGGTTTATTCGTTTTATTGAAATTTCTGGGTGAATATAGATATTTTTAGCGATTTCTTCGTATTTCTGATGTTTGTTACAACTTGAGGAATTTGTAATTTAGTTTTTTACATTTTAACGATTTTTACTTCAATTGGCGATGTTTTGTAACTAAGTTTTTTTTTAATACTTTTGCAGTTTGGCGATTAATTTTATGTTAGCGATTTCATTGAAATTTTTGGTGATTTAGTTTTTTTTAATTTATTATATTTTTGAATATTTCTTTTCAGTATTGTGACCATGTTTTACAATTTGGATATTTTTTAGTTTGTTTTTTGCAATGTAGCGTTGTTTACTTTGCTGACTAGAAATTGCATTATAAATGGGTTTTACCACTTTTTTGGATGTTAATGAACCGAAAAATATGTTTATTAATATATTTTTTTTTTTTTGCTTAGAATTCAGCCGATTATAATATATTATTTTGGTTAAACGTATCTTATAACAAAAAACTTTAAAACTGGATCTACGGTTTGTGTTATTGTTAAGCTGACAATATTGCAGATATTAATGCAGTTGCTTTTTCCATGCTTCTGTCTCATTTCTGCAATTAGAACCTTTAAAAAATTTCATTATAACAGATTTCTTGCTATATTTACACAATTGTTTATGAACAATTACTGCGGTTTATGTTAAATATGGCGAGCAACCTGGAATGTAATATCATGTTTTGTGATACTTGTTCTTCATTTATAATTTAATTAAAATCTTATTTTATTTTAAAGAAAAAAAAATCTAAAAAATCCTTCTTCAGTAAATTTTCTTTTAAATTTAAAGCGGCTGAATAAAAACTTTATATTTTTCTTAAAACTTACTTTATTAGCTTTAAAAAGAAGTTATTTAGAATTTTATAAATTACCTCAGAATTAATATTAATCATACGTTCAGGTATTCAAATTTCGATTTAATTAAATTTGGCTTAAAATAAGAAATTTAAGGATAAATTAAAGATTAAATTTGGTTTTTGGTGAAAATTAGGTTTCTGGCGAAAGATCAACTTTTTAAAGAAACTGTTATAATTTTTGGAAAACATTATTTTTTTATTCCATTTTTTTATTGTTTTGCTGAAAACATTATCTTTTTTAGCTTTTTCTCTGACTTAACAATTTATGAGCCGGTTTTGATCGCTCTCATGAGTTTCAGATATAAAATTTCTTGATGATTTTATGTAAAGGGGACCTTTAAAAAAATTATACCAAGAGATAGACGGAAGAACAGGCAAACAACTTTGGTGTCCTCTACCATTAAAAACCTATTTTATACATATTACTTCATCTATTTTATACATATTACTACATCATCAGTGACCTTTAAAATATGTCCTTTTTTAAAACTACCGGTTAATAAACAAATAAATCTGTGTAACTGTGTACATCTATATGATGGTATTTGTGTAGAGCAAAACTTTTCTACAATTTGTTATTGTTTTCATTATTATTTCTTTACATTATTTTATTTTCTTTTCCTATTTTGTGGGGCAAAAGTAAAAGTTTCTTTTAGAACATACAACAGCCTCATATAAGGCGGCAGAGATGAGAGAGAGAATATTCCTGAATTGATGTTGGTTAGGAGGTGTTTTCACAGTCATTTGGCTGCAATAGTGCATGAATAAAGTATATTTTGTACTTAGAAGACGATAAGTTATCGCCAAAGTATAACAAAGTAAAAGAAAAGGAATTTCTTTTTTGTTTTTTTTCTCTCCTGTTTTTTATTTGTTTTCCGTTTATATACACACACAAGTAACTTTATTTTAGTTTATTTTTTTTTTTTTTGTAACCACTTCCGTTACGAAAGACACATTTAAAAGTGGTGAAAACGATTAAAAGACTTTTAATTTTATTTGCATTTTGTTTGCTTTTTTTTCCCCTTTTTGTACTTTATTTTATACATATTTAAACATGCAGCTAGTTGCAGCAAATAAGCGACTTACAATAAATAAACGGGGATAAAGACTTGAAGGAAAAAGGGAGCAAGGAAAACAAAGTTACGGATGTGTTGTTAAATCCTTTTTTCTATATAAATAAGCCAACAATTAAATCCTTTTCAAAGAAAAGAATGAACAAAATAAAAAAATTATAACGATAATGGTTATTTAATTTTATATAGTTGAATTGTGTTGCATTTTTGCTTTACTTGTTTTTATCGATTTGTAAAAATAAAATAAAATTAATGAATGAATGTATTTATTTGTTTGCTAATGGTTTTGTCTTGCTAGCAAAATTTCATTTCATTTTAATTCGTTTAAAATTTGTGTTTCCATTTCAATGTGCACCACAGAATTTAATTAAAATTTTCTATTAAATTTAACCAGCTGCATATTTAATTAAATTTGTGGGCGATTTTTTTTCGAAATATTTTTTATTTTTCTCTCTCAAAAAAAAAAAAAAAAAAAAAAAAAATAGGAGAATAAACAAATTTTTATGATAATAACTTACGGCCATTTAAGCTGTATCTACTTAAAAATACCACCATCAGGAGTAGCATCAGTATCAGCATACGAACTGATAGAAAAATATTCTAGTGAACAGATTTTAGCCACTAGAGAGATTAATTTACTCATTTACTTATTGTTGCTGTTGCTGCTATTTAAATACATATACAAATTGATGTTGCTGATATATATAATATGTTGTAGTTGTTGCTGCTCTTTTGTTGTTGTTGATGGTGCTATTGGTTTCCTTGTAAATAATGAAGTACTCGTAGTACATTTTAATACATAATAGGTTTCCCATTACAATTATGTACAATATATATGTATAAAATACAGTACGTAACAAAAGTAGATACTTCCAAAAAAAAAAAATTAATTAGTAAATAGAATAGAATAGTTAACAAAATTTTACCTTACAACATTTTTAAAATTTAAAACTTTTCCTTATCCTGTCTGTTAGCATTTACCTTTCACTGTATTTATATAAATACATAACAATTTGTGTATGAATTGCTGTCGAAAATTGTGCTTGTCAGTGTAATAATAAATACATTAACTATAAGAGAACTTGCTTTATATTATTTGTTAACATAACAATCATCGACATTATCATCATCATCATCGTCGCCCTCCTACAACCTTTTCAATTTGTTTGTTGCCTTTTCATAAAGAAACTGCTGTTTCATGTTTCCTGTCTGTCTATCTAACTGCCAGCCTTAATGCCTGCTTTCCTGACTGCCTGCCTGCTGCCTAACTATTAAATGCCAAAGGCTACTTATAGCAAAATATTCATTAAACAATTTGTTATGTTTTTAAATAGAATAGAAACAATAACAATAATACAATATAACAATTATAAACCTAATAACAAAATTTGTATATTTTGTAAATATTTGTACAACTAAATTTAACAAATGACTTTCATATTCTAAGTAAAAATTAAATATCTATAAGAAATTTACAAATTTATTCAAGTGTTTAAAATTATGTACATTTATAAAAGAATATTTAAAGACACATTAATGCAACATGCCAGTTTATTACAATTACTTACTTAGTAATAAGAACACTTAATGAAAATGTATCTTTAAAATGTAGAAAAAACCAATAATATATAAGATAAAATATAAAACAAGCTATAGATTATATAGGAAAATATAAACAGAATTCATTTAAGTATTACACCATGTGTCTTCAATGGCTTGTTTCTCTTTTATAGTTTTCATTATTTTCTCAAATGTTTAAGGACTTTTTTTGGGGTTAAATGAAAACTTATAGGTTTATAAGTAATTTTAGTCCATTTTGTTTATTTATCTTGAGATTTTTTTATTATTATTTTTGTAATAATTTTTTGTAATAACAATTTGAAAAAGAAGTAAATATTGATTTATAAAAATATTTATTTTTATTTCTTTGAGAAAAATAGATATTTACTTTTATTGGTAAATACACGCAGAGAAAAAACATGGTTACAGCATGATCACCACAACTATTCAATGATTTTATAGCCGCTTTACATTGATTTAAATATACTGTGTTCATGATATCAACGTTTATGATTCTGTTTAATCATTTAATGATTACCCACAATCAAAATTTTAATATGGTTCACTGAATTATATTATGTATTTAAATATGTTTATATGAAATCATATTTATGAATAAATCCAATAATTCTCATTTAGTTTATATATGAACAAATATAAATTGAAGTTTTGTTTTTATTCAGTACGATGAATGTACCACTTATTGTGGTACAAATGAATATAAATATGAAAATATGGGATCATATATATGATAAAATGAGATTATATATATGATGAAATAAGTTTATATATATGATAACATGGAATTATTAAATGATAAAAAACATGATGAAATTGAAAGCAATACTTAAGAAAAGGTTATAAAACTTACTAAAATTATTAATAAGGTTATGAACCTTACTAATAAATTATAAATTGGAATCATAATAATGATTACGTACAAATATACTTATTGTAACCTGGAATCATATATTACAATCATAGTATGTTGCTCTTAGTTTATGGTCACAGGAACCATATTTTTCTTTGCATGTATACAAACATACATATGTATGTATGTAAAAAGCAAGTCACTGAATATAACTACTTATTGGTGTAACTAAAAGAAAAGTTAAAGTATATATTTTTCTTACAAATAATTTAAAATTATTTAATTTATTAAAGTAAGAAAACTAGATATTTTTAATATGTATAGTGATTTCTTATTTATCTTTACAATTAGATAAAAATATTATTAATCTGTATTGATGCTGGTGCGTTCTAATTTCACTAAAAACTGCACAATATAATTGTGGTCTTAAATCAGTTCGATCCCAAAATTTATTTTATTGAGATTCTTAATTAAGGTTTAACGACCGAGGTATTTTATTTAATCATTATTAGAAATTGTTTAACATAAAGAAATACTAGTAAACATTTTAAGAAGCAATTTAGAAAGTGATCAATCTTATATAGATCATAAACATTTGACGAAGAAATTACTAAACCTCGAAACATGTTGGAGGAAAGCGAATTTTATACATGTTGTTAAAAGTTAACAAAACTATGGTTTTGGTAACTATAATCTAAAAAGAAAAGGAATATACAGTGGCCAAAATAAGTATTCTACATACTATTTCATTTCTTATAATTTCATTATAATTTATATACTTATTGAATTATTTCGATTTAAATGACAAATATTTATTTTAAATATGTATTTCCTTCTATTTTTAGTAATATATGCTTCCAAGTGCACAGAACTTTAATGAGTGCTGCAAATTTTTCAACAGTATACAAATTCAAACGCAAAAAAAGTATTCGACATGTTGTTTATTTGTCCATTTCCTATAAATTATATTCATTATCTTATGTTTTTTTGTTGTTAGTTTTACAATTAGGGTAACAATTACATGTGTTTTAAATAATTTTACATAATTTTTTTGTGATTTTGCGTAAATAAAGGACTTTAAAAAAGAAACTTCAGTTGAAGCCAAAAACTTCAAATCTAATTATTTTTAGCAAGAAAAATTAAATTGTAGAAAAGGTGTAGAAACTAAGAAAAACCTACCACAATATTATAAAAAATAAAAAAACTAGTTGAACGTAAAATTTTACGTTAAGTGAAACAAAATTACAAACTAAACTCATCGAATATGGCTAAACATAGTTAAAAATACTTAGGAACACTCGTTGCATTCTAAAAATTTTGAAATATTGAAGAAATGCATAATTTTAGAGCCAGGTCTGGTATAATGAAGCCAGCCCCCACATCTCAAAGGGTTATAACATTGAGATTAGATTTTGTAAGAGGATATAGCAGGCAGTCAGAAAAGTTCTGACAGCATGAAATTTTTGCAATTGGCATCAAGATAAATCATTTCGTATGCAATATGAATGTTCTGGTCTATCGAAAGCCATATACCGAGCTAGAAGAGAGAAATAAGGTAGCTACCGTAAAAATCGGTGGTTGAAGTTTTATGGTTAGGGGGGTTTGTGATAGGGTCTGGAGTAGGTATTTTAGTATTTATAGATGGAATAATAGATCATCGGTATTATATAAATAAAATTCACATAAAAGTGCTGAGAAATTAGGAATATCTGACAGACTTATGTTTACCAGGATAATAACCTAAAGCATTCTGCCTGAATTATAAAGCTTAACTTTGTCTTTAACTGCACGAAAATAATAACAAAACGCATTATAATCAGTAGATATAAATCTAAATGAACATATGTGGAGTTTTTATTAACAAAAATTAAAATTTTTAAACTTCACGAATAAAAATGGTATTAAATTGACATTGTAAATGTAATGAAACAAAATTTATCCTGTATATAACAAAACCCTTATTAAACCTATATCAAAACGCTTAAAAGAGGTTATAAAGTGCAAATAAAAAGCTACGGGTTAATAAAAAAAATTTTTTTTTTTTGATTTTTCGAAGCATAAAATATGATGTTTAATACTTTTTTGCCTTGAATTATATAAATGGCTTTCTAAATTACCTTTTATTTTTAATAACTTTAAAATATATTCAGATTTGAAATCTTTATGTTCTACCAAACTTTATCCCATTTTTTTACTTAAAAATTCGGAGAAAATTTTATTATTTTTTAAAAAATTAAAATTTTTTTGGCCACTGTATTACGATTTGTATGGTCATAAATAATAATCAATGATGATTTTAATACGGCAGACCTGATCCGTATATGAAATCAAGGAAAATAGATGTTTATCGTCTGACACTGGTTGACGCATATAAATTATAATTTTTAGATTTAAGATTTGAATACTTATTGTTAGTTCTATTTTTAGAAAGATACAATAAATAAATACATATAATAAAAAAAATTTTAATCATAAAATGATACAAATTTATCATATAATGATACAAAAATTTCATATTGTATTTAATTTTATCATATTATGATCCTGCTTCATTACATTATGATCTACCTATGACATACTATGATCCGGTTTTATCATATTATGATTCGGTTTTATCTTATCATACAAACATTTTATTTTTTTTTTTTTAATAAAACAGAATTTGTAGTGAATTGATTATTCGCTTCACAAAACTATAATTTATTATAATTATTAATGATGAACAAATTATGATGTTAACAACCATGATGGATCTATTTGTAACATTATATAATTATTTATGGTTATCTTGTTTAAAAAATTTCTTTAAATTTAGGTGCAGTTCATTTTTATGTGTCATTATCAGATTGTTTTGGGTGAAATTAAAAAAAAAGGTTTTTGAATGAATTAAATTTTCTTTTAAATATTCGGTATTTTGGTGAAAATTTTAATTTTATTAAAACTTTTTTGGCGAAATTATTTTAAATGTTTTTTGGCGAAATTATTTTAAATGTTGAAAACCGGAATTTTGGCAAAAATATTGGTTTTAGTTGAAAATTCTGTTTTTGTGGAAAAAAAAAATTGATTTTTGCTGAATTTTATTTTATTGGTTAAGCTTAAGTTGTAGTGTTTTTAAGGTTTTGAAGAAGGTCGGTTTTTTTGGTTTTCATTCATTTATTTTCTAAAGATAAATTAAAGTTAAATTTTTTGTTGTTTGCATTAAAAATTGTAAACGAATGGTATCAAAGAGTCGTTACAGTGAATTGTCAATGTGACCACAGAGGTGGTGGATTTTAAGTCGAAATGTTTCCCTTACTGAATGACTAAAATTGTAGTTGTGTTAGTGAGAATGAAAAAAATGCTCTAGAAGAAAAGTGTGGTTTAGTAAACGAAAAACTTCAGTTACACATAGTGCTTTATTATATAAATTTTATAATTATATTAAAAAACATATCTTTTTATGCCTTTTGCATTCCACTTAAACTTATTATTGATAGAAAAATATATTTTAAATTAGACCAACTTTATTTTAAAACAATAACATTGAAGAAATTTATGGTTAATCAAATTTTATATCGCGAACAATTTTGCAAAATTATTATTTCTTAGGCTTGATATAGTTTAGAATATAAAATGAAAATTTTCAAACACGTTACATTTTTAACCCATTGAGGACAAAAGAAATTTTTTTATGCGTTATATCAAATACAAATGTCCTCTCTAAACCCACTCCTTACCCCTCATTTTTCCATAGTTTTATGAGGGTTAATTGAGATACTCTTACTTTTTACAACTTTAAAGGCTTCTAGGAGCTATATGAGACAAGTTAGAGAATTGACTAGTACCACATTTTTGTAAACCTATGTCTTAACTATAAAACATTTTTTCTTTGATCTGTCAGCAACGGCTAAATGAAAGAGAGTAAGAATATATTTAAACTAAGACAGCACAATTTTGCTATGAAATTGACATACCTAGCTTTAAATTTGAAAATTATGAAAATTGTATAAAAATTCCGAAATTTCTGTAAAAGTCCCTAATTCAAAATTTCACCAAAAATCCGAATTTCGGAAAAATTCAAAATTTCATAAAAAATCCAAAAAAAAAAAAAAAAAAAACAATGATTAAATTTCGCAAAAATTCGTCAAAAGCACAAAATTTCACTGGAAATTAAAAAAATCCGAAATTTCACTAAAACTGTAAATTTCACAATAAAACAAAAAATTTACCAAAAACATTATATTTTACCCAAAAGTATCCTTCGATCAGTATTATTGCTAATAATTCAGTATGTAATTTATAAAAATTTTTTGATTCATAGGTCCTTATCCAATAACCAGCCTCACACTTACCTCTAGATTGGTAGCTTTCGTAGTATCTTTTTAATATTATTTCATTTTTATTTATTTTTTTTAATTTTCTCTGCACTTATTCTGAGAATCATTTATATACGAATTACAATTTTTAATTCAAAAATTTGTGAAAAAATCCTTAACATCAAATATATTATTTAATAAAGAAAACTTATCCATTAATTTATTACCAAATTTTAATATTTTCTTCCCGCTCACTTTTACAACTGACATTTAACAGCAAATTTGTTTCTGTTTATTTCTTCCAACCAAATAAACTTGGCAGCATTATTTAGCGCATGTCAAATAGAGTTGAACAGTGCAGAGTTTTATTTTGCTACACATCACTAGATGTCGCCGGCGAAGTTAAATATTAAAAATTTGAATTTAAAATAAAAATAACTTTTTTTTTATAATTTTAAAATGTGTTAAAAAAATAAGAAATCAGAAACAAAACAAAAAAAAAAAAAAAAAGATTGTATAAGAAAACAGTAAAAAATATTTCAAATTTTTTTAATTATGTATCATTAAAGTGAACGACTTTAGTTTTCTTAAATCAGTTAAATTTTTAGTTCAGTTCAGTTTAATTAATTTATAAGGAAGTATCTTTTTTAAATGTTTAAACTAATTTTCCTCCCTTAATAAAAACACTTAACTATAAGGTTTCTTTTTATTTTTTTTTTTCAAAAAATAATCTTTGAAATATGTATATTTTTAAAAACATTTTTTTATACAAATTAACTTTTCTTTCTTTTTTTTAATTATTTATTATATACATAATTCATATAATTTCATCACACCCTAAAATTAAAAAATAATAATAATAAAAATAAAATAAAAATAAAGCATAAAATAACATACAAAAGAATATATTTATATGATAATATAAGGCAATAATGAATTTATAAAATTTTACCAAAATCCTAAATAAAAACTGGCAATTTACCAACATTTGACAATAAATTGCAAAAAAAAAAAAAGAAAAGAACTCATTTAAAATACAAAAATATAATTATTCATATTAATTATGCAACAAATATCCAAATAAAAAGTAAAACTTTTATTATTTAATAAAAAACAAAAATAGAAAAAAAAACCTAACTACCAAACTACAGCCATACAAAAATGTTTGTATTCTAAAATAAACTTAAACTAAGAAAATTATTTAATAATTTTCCATAACAGCAAAAGAGGGGGGAAATAAAAAAAGAAAAACAATGATTAGAGAAGACTTAAGAGCCAAAAGAAAACTTAAAGTAGCCAACAAATTTTAAGAAATTAAAAACTTAAAACTAATAAAGACTTCAAGAAAATCTAACAAGGAAGATCAGGAAATTGTTTTGTATTTATATTAAGGCCTTTTTGTGTTTGTTTAGAATAAGTAAACAGTATTAATAACCAGTTTCTGGTTCTTGTTTTAAAGCCATGCGATAGGTATCACCATCATGCATAGAATTGAGCATATAACTGGAAGAGGTGGGTGTGGCGGTAGTGGGAGGCAAATTTGGTGGTATGGCAGTTAAAGCCTCAGAGGGTCGTATTTTCAAAGGAGCCCTCCTTAACATATCATCTGCTGAACCCTCGGCACTGCGATTGTATTCATTTAAAGTCATTTCCACGGGATTACGTAAGGCGGTGTTATTGCCATTCGAAGGATCTGTGGGATTATCATTTCTTTGGTAGGGATGATTACGATTAGAATTATGTGTATGTGACATGGGACCCTGAGCTAAATTAGAATTTTGATTGTGCGGCGAATGAGGTGATTGATGAGGCGTCATATTGTTTTGTTGTAAATGTCCCAAGAGAGAAGTGTTGTTAAGAGAATTGGCACTAGATCGGCCATTACTATAAGAGTCCATATAATTGTTATGTCTGTTTTGTTCTTCAGAGTCCAAACGCTCGTTTTCGTTGAGTAAAGGAGAGCTATTGTCTCGGCGCATTTGTTGATTGTGCTGACCTGCAGCTGCTGAAACATTGTGCGAGCGATTAGAAAGTGGTGGAGCACATAAGCTAAAGTGGCCATTAACTGATGAGCCATCCATTAATGGTGGAATTAATTGAGCATCTAAACTACTATCCATACAACTGGACATGGTATCATGTGATAAATGATGAGTACTAGTGGGTGAGGCTAACACATCTAGCGTAGAAGTCACCTGACTAACATCTAAACCATGGGCACCGCCATAATTGTTTAAATTGGGTGGTGTCAAGGGCGCATTATTGTCGGCAAGTTCACCTATGAAAAAAAGGATTAAAAATATTATATAAGAGATATGAATTATATTTAAAATCATTTAGTTAAGTACCTCCCAATAACATTTCCTGTAGCAAAGAATCAATATGAGCCACTCCAAATATTTTGGCAAATTGTATTTGTTCTATCATTTGCATGGTTATTGATTGTAAAACTGGTAAAATAAGTAAAATTTCGCCAAAACGTCCTCGTGATTCATATTGGCGATCGGATACATAATCTTCTAAATTATTAAGAATTTGATGGCGCAATGTCTTTATGCGCTGGGGTTCATTTAAGCCACGGGCATCTAAATTAAAATAAAAAAAATTAATACCAAACAAAATTTTTATGTCAAAAGAAAACTTACTGGGATCAAAGAACACCAATGCCTTGATACAAGCCAATTCTGTATCATCTATATTAACATCTTTAAGGCCCATTACCAATTCATCTATAATGCGTGCTCCTATACGTGATATATCCAGATTGGGCGATACCCGAGGATCTACTTAACATTAAAGGCCACATTAGTATTGTAAGAGTCCTTAAAATCTTCTTTAAGAGTTCTAAACTTACCCGGACAATGTTTTGTTATAACGCAATTATTGCTTAACAATAAAACATCTTTTAAATGCATTGAACGTCTTGATAAACCCAACAGCAAATGTTCACCAGCATGAGCTCTCAATAAAGCCACTTGATCATCTAATTGTAGCTCATTAAAGGCTGGTATATGTTTGGCCCATTCTACTAGTGTTAGCAATTGTTGTTTCATTGATTCACAAACATCATTGATACTGGCAAATTGTTTGGTAGAGAGATCTTCATTGGCATTAGTTTCCATGGCAGCACCAGCTTTTGATTGACGACTTTCCAATTCAGCTTTAACCAAAGAGATAACGGACAAACCATTACCAGGATCAGGATCATCATTGGAAGTACGCCGACAGCTGATACGATCACGTTCATTTTGTACTGCCTCCTTTTTCATGCCAGCTTTGAAACATTTACGTAAACGACAATAGCGGCATTGATTACGTTTGTCTTTGTCCACCACACAATTGCGGGAAAATCTTTATAATAAAAAAGTCAATATTAAATAAGGATTAATTTAAAATAATTTTTGAAATAAAGAAAACCCACCTGCAGGTATATTGATGATTTTTGCGTACACTACGTCGAAAGAATCCCTTGCAGCCATCACAACTGGAAGCACCATAATGTTTTCCTGTGGCACGATCACCACATATTGCACACACTGTTGATGATTGTTGGCTATTGCTATTATTACTACTACTATTGTTGTTGTTATTATTGCTGTTATTGTTGTTAATATTTGAAAATGTTGTATTGTTAACTGAATTATTATTGTTACCACCAATGCTACCAGTACTTAAAGGAGAATTAGCATTACTTTGATTACTATTGCTATTATGACCCAAAGCTGCCAAAGGACTTAAAGCCTGGGCCACAGGACTATGCACCGTAGTATTAGTAGTTGAAGATAAAGCATCCGAATGTATCATATGATTCTCAGCTTCTAATTAAAGTTTAGAAAAAGAAAAAAAAATGATTAGAAATAATTACTAAAACTAAAATAACTTAATTATAATTAAAATAATTATCTTATCTAATTATAACTTTTAAGCTAATTCTTATAAAACTAGTTTTTTCTTTTAATTTGTTAATTATTCTAATTTAATGATCCTTTAATTTCTCATCAGAATGTTTAAAGACGAGAGAAAAAAAAATCCCCACGTTTTATTTACGTTTATGATAATTATTTAAATATGATTTAAATAATTATTTTTGTCGTAATAATATAACTAAGTTTTTTTTTTACATATTGTTGTTGTTATTAGTATTTTTTTATTGTTATTTGTCTTATGTTTTTAATTGCTTTAATTAAAAACAATTTATAGCCTCATTCATTCACATTCGTTTGCTCTATTAAATAAAATAACAAACAAAACTAAGAATAAAACAATTAATTTGAATATTAAAGTTTTATATATGTATGCATGTAAGTCGACCAGTGTTGAAGCTATTCAAAAACAGGTGATGGAATAATGGAAAATTTAAAAAGCTATTTAAGTTAAATGCTATTTACACAGAATAAGAACAACAAGTTGTATTTACTAGAATTTTTAGATATTTAAGAAGTATGATCACTTTATGATCAATATAAACGAAATTTAACTTACAGTTATTAATCCAAATTGAGGAAATTGTTAATTTTGCATATAAAATTGTATCTTTTTAAAAACCTCATGATCAGTTTTCTAAATTTATAGATTCGATTTAGTAAAACTTTAACAAGTTTAACCAGGTTTTAGTTAATTTACAATATATTTAAATTTATGTGATTTATTAATCTGACTTAAATTTATGATTTCTTCTTTATTACAGTTGTTGTGATGATTAATTCCTCAACTATAAGTTAAGTTTATTTTTAATAAGTTTAATTTAGAAAATGCAAAATATATTAAATAAAATTATACTCAAATTTATCTTTGTAAGAGTTTTAAGGACTGAATTTACTTTTTCAAGATTAGTTACTTAAGAACATTAGAAAAACCGCGTTAGAATTATGATTAATGAAGATTACTTTTAATGGGTTTCCATATGTCGAATAGAAGTGGAACAGAATCAAAAATTTTTGAAAATAAATCTCTTAAAACAAACACCACTGAAAATAGAAAATGTTTAATAACTTTTAATTTTTTTGCCAGCGCCTTTTTCAGATCTGAAACTAATGTGGACTTAATTAATAAAAAAAACAATTTTTTTCAATTTTCGCTGCACTTTTTTTTTTTTGGAATTATGGTATTTCTTTTACCAAAATCTTTAATTTTTTACATTTTATCATTTCAAATGATAATTTCGATAATCACCGAAAATTTCGTACGTAATTCTAAATTATATACAAAATGAGAAAGATGTAGTTAGTCAAGCCCGACAATTTGGTACCATACACCATTGCGTTTGAACACTGAAATGATTTCCGAAATTTTCAAAAATGGGCCTAATATCAGTGTTGGCAATTTATGGACCAATCCTTATGAAATTAGTTGTCGAAAGTGGGCCTTATATGTATAGGAACTATACCTAATTGTGGACCGATCTTCCTAAAATTTACATAAAATTTATTTGTGCTAAATTTCATGAAACTATTCCTATTTTTAGGACATCTATGAGTGTTAAGACTCTATTCTGAGAGGACTCTTATTTCGGGGCTAGATGAAATAATGGGCCAATCCTAACCAAATTCAATAGGCTTCATTGAAAAAAGCATATGTACTAAATTTCATCAAATTATAATCAAAATTGCGGACGGACATCGTTAAATCGTTTCAGAAAATAATTCTGAGTCAAACGATATATTATAAGCTGGGGGTTCAAAGATTTTTTCTCTGCATTACAATTTCAGCACAAAAACGTACATAATACCCCAAACACCTATAGTGGTGTAGGATATAAAAACTAAAGTCAACTTATTTTATAGAACCAAATCAAGGCAATACACTATGGTTTTGGGAAAAATTAATTTTGGTACCAATTTCTATTTGTATTTTAATTATCGTAGCTTTATAGCAAACACTTTAAAACGTCAGAAAATTAAGTTTTTTCTTACTCTTACTTATTTTTCGTCATAATACAACAGATCAAAGTTGAGATTCTTAAGAAAATTTAAAATACGTACAAAAAAGGTGCATTAATTCCATTTCCATTAATTTATAATTATTGAGTACAACAATTTTTTAAATAATTTTATTATGCAAATTAAGTAGATCTTAGGATAAGTACTTTTATAATTGAATACGAAATCAGTAAGAACTGTGTTTTACGCAACCCAAAATGAGATTGCATTCGTAAAAAAATTTTCATTTCATTAGACCTGCAAGTTTTTGGTGAAAACCGGTAAACAAAAACTCAACGGAAATAAATAAACATATATCTGGGCTATATTTTCTATGTTGTCTCGTTTTGCGATTTTTTCGGAATAAGTTAGCATTGGAAATCCTTATCATTTGCAAAGGTCCAACCAAAGAATAAAAAATGCTAAAATATAGTTGTGTACCAAAATTAATGCTGCTAAACAAAATACATGCCTTTAGGTTGAGTTATTAGTGAAACATGTGCAAACATGTGCAAATAGTCAGAGCACTGAGCTAACCGAACTGCTTTTCTACCAGATGTGTTTGGAGTTCTATTCAATATGCTTTAAATTTTCTTGGCCTTCCCAATATTATGTGGGACCTTTTTCTTCCCAAACCATGTTTCCTATCAATGGTCTTCTGCTGATACTGTTAAATAATCTTGAAAACAGTTTGACAGCAGGCATTTAATTCTTTGGCCAATTATTTGTAGGTTCAATTTGAATTTTTTTAAATATTGCTTTGGAAAAAAGTTATGAAGCAAAACGTGTGTTAAGATTTTTTCGATCGCACTCCTAAGTTAAAATTTTCAGTTTAGCATAGCTGTAACTTATGAATGAAATAAAAAATAAAAATACTTTTTATTTCATTTCTAGTTCTTATTTCTAATTAAAAAATATTTGTTAATCAATCTATTATCTTTTGAATAAAAATATTAAGGATTTATATTTATACTAAAACAATTGAATTTATTATAAATTTGTATCTGATTGAACAAAATAAATTAAAAATTAAAATATTTTATTTAACCAAAAGAAAAACAAATATATTTTTATAAGAAGATAATCAAAAGTTTTTTATTTGACTATTTTAAAGTTTAATAATATTCATATGTATTTTATTTAAATAAAAAAAGTTCAACAAAATTTTCTGATTTTTATTCAAAAACTTAATATTCAAATAGAAACATTTAAAATAAATATTTTTATGATTTTATTCAACAAAAACTCCAAAAAATAAAAATATTCAGCCTCAAAAGGCTTGAATAACAAAAAATTATAAAATTTTTTCAAATATTCAAGTATAAAAACAAGTACCCAGCAAAAACTTTGGTTGCCATGTAATGAGTTAAAAAGCTAATATAATGGCACTCGACTACTTACACATTAGCTGAATAACTCATTATTTTAACATGGTGATGACATTAGAGGCAACTACTTACCCTATACATTACTTAGATGTCATTACAATAACTAATTACTTCCAAGCTGTTAAACAGCGCATTGATTTTAAAGCATTACTGAAGTCATGATTAGTAATAATAATAATAGGAACTAGTTATATTTTAGAATATAAATAAGTAATGAAATATCAGGATATAAAATGTTTTTTTTTTTTGTTGTTGTAAAAAGATTTTTTAAATTTTATTTAAAAAAAAATAACAACAACCAAAAATGTTACTAAAATAAATGTAATAAAAATAAACTATTTTAGATTACAAATTACTTCATACGCAAATTTTGCCTTTCATCCTTTCTTTTGCCATCCCTTCTCAAATATATAAATTGGTAACTGCATTATAAAAATCATAAAAATTAATATTTTCAAAAATCTGATCATAAATAATTATTTACATTCGGGTTATAATTAATTAGTTACTAAACAACTTCTATGTAATGCAAACAGTATGTTGTTGTCATTACAAAGTAACTACATCCGTAACTACATGTCATTACCAAGTTTTTGCTGGGTATTTCACTTATTTTTCTTTTTCAAAGTAAATTTAAAACTATTCAAACAAATTCATGTTGAATAAAAATATTCAAAAGTTTTCTATGAATAAAAAAAATTGAATGTTTTAAAACAGATATTATTTTATTTTTAAAATGGAAAATAAAATAAAGAACAATTGTATTCAAACTAAAGAAATAAATATATTTTAAAATTAGTTAAAGACTTAAGAATTTGTTTTATATTTTATAAATTTATATTCGAATACTTTTGTGGAAATATTATTTTATCTAACTTATTAACAAATGGAATAATATTTAAATAATTTTTATTCAAATTAATTTCAAGTAACTGAAAATCATATTACAAAGAGTATAAAATAATTTTAAAGAAATTTATTTCTAAAGATATAAATAAAATATTAAAATAATTTATTTTTAACAAATATTTTGATTGAAAATATTCACAATGAACAGCTATGCAGTTTAGTAACTTAGTAGATGAATTTTAAATGTTTTTTTCTTTTTTTCCTTCTTAACTTTAGGATTTTCAAAAAGTCCATACTAAGTAATATCAACATTATTACGTTTTTAGTAGAGATATTTGTTCTCACATGTTATAGTTTATAAAATGGTTTCAATAAGAGATTCGAGATTAGAATGCTTCCTTAGTGGAGGATGTGCAAAATAAATTTCTTTGACTTAAGGCGCCTGAATTTTTGTATGTAGAAAACATTTTTAAATCCAAACTACTAACCAGAGTTAATTGAAATTCATCCATGCCGTTTCCTATTAAAAATCGGCAAAATCAGTTTGATAGAAAAAATTTGTAGCACAATATCTTTCAAAAATATAAGAAAATTTATAAATTTATATAACTTGAAAACAATACTTATTTGAAAAATGTCTATTAATAGTTAGGAACAGTATAAGTAAAGTTATACTCAAAAATAGAAAGAAATTTAAGATTAAAAATAATGCATTTTTATTTAATTTTGTTTACATTTAAAGGAATGTTGATATAATATGTATGTACCAAATATAATTGTGTCATTTTATGTCAATTTATCATTAAAAAAAATTTTCAAAACAAAATGTTTGCCAACAAAAATGCTAAACACCCTCCTCAAATCTACATAAATTAAAAAAAAAAGCATATATGTATGTATTTATAACCTTAAGAAAATTGTAATATAATGAAGCAATCATTTCTTTTAAACATTTGTTCTACTATGGTTTAAAAAAAAAATCTCTTTTAACCCCCTTAAAACCCTTTTAATACGACAGACAAGTATATGTTTATCTTTAGCTACTGTTTATTAAAGATAATAAATACAATTTTTTAAAATACTAGTTTTTTCTTTTCTTATGTGAGTTTTTTTTTTTAGTTTGCATGTAGATATAAAAATTCATCATTACAGGGCAAAATCTTAAAACTTTAACAGATTGATTACGAAATATTTACTCTCACTGCTAAACTCTATTTTAATTTATTTTATATTTTTTCTATTGACGATCTTGTATAAAAATTGCAATTGATGTTTTTTAACAGCCATAAAAGTTTAAAAGTTGTTATTTTTATTCAAAAATGTTTACAACTGGTATTAATAAAAATAAAGCTTTTAATTTAATTTTTTTTAATAAACAAACTTTCATATCATCATATCAGGTTAACACAACATTGTTGTCTGAACATGGTAATATCATTTGGTTTAAATAAGTATGTTTAAGTGTTAATGCAAAAAAATATAAAAAAGATAAAAACTGCTTGATCATCATGATCATGTTAAATAAAAATTATAAAATAAAATTATAGAAAACAATAATTTCAATGTTAAAAAAAAACTTGAGTGTATCTATCCAACACACTAAACTAAAACAAATCATATAGAAAAATACCACTATAATATTTAATAATAATAATAATGAGAAGCGGGAGGAAATGTCTGTCTGTCTATCTTTCAAGTGTTTGTGTTGGTGACTTTGTTTACGAATTTAATTTACAAAAATAAATTTATCCATTTAACAAGAAAATAACAAAAAAAAAAAAAAATACAGTTTGTTTGGTTTTCGTCTAATGCACATACATATACGTTTATTTTACAGGGGTGACACAATTTACTAAGAACAATTAATTAATAAGTGCAAAAATATTTAAAGGAAATTCCTAAATTTATTTCTTAAAAGCGGCAAATATTTACAATAAACTGAAATCTAAATAAGAAACGAAATATAAGTTTTATTGAGACATTAGTTTTATCAATGACATTTGAAAATGTCAAAGGTCATGCTTATATTTAGTAGAAGTATGATGAGAAAAAATGCCTTTTAATTTTAAAGAATTAATAAAATTGCTTACAAATATTAAAAAAAAAAATTTTCAGCCTAAAATTAATAAAATCTAGTTATCCTCTTTAAAGCAGCCCACCCCTGTATTGTTTACCCCTATAAGTATATTAATTTAAAAAATAGATTTTATGCAAATGTATTTGTGGTTGATTGGTTCAATTTTGATATTGTTGACAAAGATGAGCTCTCGCTAATGTTGTTGTTGCTTTTAAAAATGATGATGATGTTGTTGTTGATCATCATCATCTCTATAATGATTAACTATTATTATTATTTCTATTATAAAAACCCCAAACCTCAAAAAAATAGTAGCAGAAGAAAACAAAAAAAAACTGTTTAACTCACCGCCGCGTCACATTCCAAAGTTCAACACTTTAAAGTGTCTGGCACAAATGATAGTGTGCGGTGTGACTGACTAAATGACTGAGCGTTCGTTATTGTTTATTCAATGATACGAGTAGAACAACGTTAATTTTTATTTTATTTATTTCTTTGTATTATTGGCCACTTCATTTTAGGTTTTTTTTTAATACTACATTTCATTGTGGCCGTTTTTTTATTATTTTAAATTCATTTTAATTTAATCAATCACATAAATTTGCATACATTTTTATTTTAGAGTGAGTGTTCGTTTTTTCTTCTTCTATTTCTTTTGCTTTTCTTTTAGTTTAAACATTTTATTTAAGTTGAAATCTTTATTGCAAAACATTTTTCAATTATAGTAGAATAAATAAATGAAATATAAAAAAAGGAGAATAAATAAAAAAAAAAAATGTTTCTTTTTACGAAATAGCATGAAGCTCCCGCTTTAATAATGAATAAAATAAAAAAATATTATTCATTTATAATGATGTTTGTGGTCTATTGTTAGATCTGGTAGCAAAATTTTTCCATTTATTATTAAAGGCTTTTCATCATACGTAAATAAGACAAAACTGGACCTATTTTTAGTTTTTTTGATGAAATAATATTTTAAACTTTTATGGTTTTTCTTTTTTTTGCTCTATTTTTTTGCGTTTATTTTGGTTTTGAATACCCTATCGCCAGTTTAGGGAATAATAAATAGGTTTAAAGAAAACATGAAACAAAAAAAATTAGTGAAGATTTATTGAATTCCACCGAAATTTTTATTGAAAATTCGATACAATATTAAGTAAAAATAAAAAAAAATAAAAATTTGTATAATAATTCTGAATAAAATTTATTTGATTTATACATTTTTTTCGAAATAGGATTTTTTGTAAAAATTGTAATGAAAATTTGTATAGAAATTTTTAAAATTTTTCTTAAGGACTTTTAGTGAATTTTGTAATGAAAATATTAGGTGAAAATTCCAGTAAAAATGTATGTGAAGTTTTGAATGGAAATTTTCGGTAATATTTCATAGAATATTTTTGGTGAAATTTCTAGTAGAATTTTGAAAAAATTATTTATTCAAATTTATTACTTAAGAAAAGTTTTTATAGAAAATTTTTAATGCAATCGTTTAATAAATATTGTTCCTGCGAATTTGAATAAAAGTATTCAATGAATTTTTTTTCTCAACATTTTTTGTGAACATTATTATTTAGCAAAAATTTTAGAGAGACTTTTTTTTTGGAAATTTTGTAGTGAAAATTTCTTAGCGAAATTTTGGTTGATTCTAATGTTTTGACTAAACATTTTATAAAAAGATTATATAGAAACAAGCGCGAATGTTATATTCGTCTCGGCCGAATCTAAATACCCATCATCAGCTTTTTCAAATTTTATTTTATATGGGAGGTGGACGTTGAGTGGGCGGACCACGAACATTTTTAGTTTCCAAGTTTATATCGATCCTCAAACTATTTATACAAAATTTCGTTATCGTACATGCTTTTGTTTAAGAAATATCAGCAGAAAAGTATGAAATGGACACCCTGTGTTTCTAGTTTTTAGTCCATAACTTTTTTGTTTATTAACCGATAAATATTTTTGCCAAATTTCGTCCCCCTACGTTGTCCCGTTCGAGCCCTATCTTGCTTTCAACAGACGGACAAACATAGCTAGATCGACTCAGAATCTAACCAGGATCCAGAAAATATATACTTTATGGGGTCTTAAATGATTCCTTCGACATGTTACACACGGAATGACAAAATCAATATACCCCCCATCTCTTTGATGGTAGGTAGAAAAATAGTTAGTGAAATTATTTGCTACAATTTTTAATGAACATATTTAGTAAATTTTTGTTAGTTATTCGGTGAAATTTTAAGTATACATTTTTTAAACAATTTTTTTGGGTAATTTTTTCTTTAATAAAAAAAAAAAAAAATATAATAATTTTTAGTGAAAATGTTTTAGTAAAATTGTTGTGAATAATATTTTTTAAAATAAATATTTTATTAAAAATGAAAGAAGTTTTTAGTGAAATTTTTTAGTGCATTTATAGTGTAACATCTTAGTAATAATTTTGGATGAAATTTTTCAGGAAAAAGTAAAACTTATGGTCAGATTTTAGTAATTCTAATATTAAAGATTTTTAAGACTTTTTTTAGTAAAAATTTTAGTGAACATTTTCTCATAAAATAATTTTAGTGAAAATGTTTTAAAAATCTTTGGTAAACAATTTTTGGTAAATTAAATATTTGAATAAAATTATAAAATAGATTTTAGTGAAAATTTTTTAGCTCATTTGTAGTGACATTTTTGGTGAAAAAAAAGTGAATTGACTATTTGCGGAAAATAGCTTAAATAACAACATTTTAATATAATATAATAAATACGATAAAATTCCTAATTTTCTAAGCTATCTGAAAAGATATTTATTAGATTTATTTTTAGCATCTGTGATAAATGATAAATGAATTGGGCATACAAATTCTGGTGATGATGTTTTTCCACATTTCATAAGTTTTTAAATATAATAAAAGTATATTTTATAGAATTCATCACATAATATTATTCTCTATTAAGCTGTATGGTATCTTATAGTCGTTTTAATCTAAACACACTTTCTTTTTTACTTTTTTATATTCTTTTTTTTATTAAAACATCTTTTTTTATATTTATATATAAATAGAATATCAACAAATAAATAAACAAGAATATAAACATCATCTCTGCGTATATTAAATACATTTTTTGTTTTTGGCAAACATTTTTGGTATTTTAGTATTTCTTTCTAAAGAAATTATTTGTTTGTGCTGGATTTTAAATGGTTTTAGCTGTATCCGTGTACTACCTAGTATTAATCATTATTCTATTATTTATATATATATAATTTAAAAAACACATCCATACATATCTATATAAAACACCTATTAATTTAAACAACAAAAAAATAAATAAAATAAAAAAATTATTGATTAAACAAATATAATCTGACATATTCACATACAAACAGGCAACTCATACGAGTTGTCTTATCAGTTGTTATCATTGGCTATATATACGAAATATATTGTAAGCATTTTTGTTGTTTTTATTTTTTTATTTTAATTTAACAACAACTAAGTTTAATAAACATACATACACTTGCACTAATATTTGAATTAAACTAAAAGACATTTAGGTTGAATAAAACGTATATGTTAGTTGTATGATTGAATGTTTTTGCCTATCAATATGCATGTTTGCATGTATTTCAGAATATTGTTGGTTGGTATTTGTATAGTGGTCAAGTTTTTTTAATGATCCTCTATATTCTAGTTACAGTAAGAAGCAAAACAGAAAAGAAGAGTTCTTTTAGTTTAAAAAGAAATAGTAAGGAATTTCGATTTAATGTTCAATAATATAGAAAGCTTTCTATAAAATTTATTATAGCTTTTAGTGCAATATCACTTTAATTTTCTTTTTCACTGTTAAGTGAGTCAACCGTTTTGTTTGCCTGTATCGCCTCGCTATACGATTTCAAATTTAAATTTACAACATGAAACTCATATGCATATACGTCGTTAAAATATGCGTGTCAAAGATCAAATTCATCGTTAAAATACTTTATTTATTTTTTTGTTAAAAAAATAAAAAATAAAATAAATAAAAATAAACAACAGAAATTAAATTACTTTAAAATTATAAAAATATATACTTAGATTTAAATAGCAAAAAGGTACGTTGAAAAAAAAAAAAAAAACTGTGCTATAAAAGTACTGTACCAGTTCATTTACTCACATTTATGTAGATTTGTATGACTACAAGTAAATTAGTTACAAGTCAATTTGTTTTATAAAATAATAAAAATGAAATAATAATGATAATAAAGTTGATAATTAAATATAAATATAATCGAACGTGCCAAATTAATACGCTTTGCATTGAGCATTATTCTAGGTATTATATAACAGGTGATGAGTTGTATTTTATTCTGCGAAATTGTACGAGAAATCTCAAGTCATTGTGTGTCATAACTGATTATATTCCTTAAGATATTATTACAATTAAAATTTAAAAATCTATTTGAATTAAAAAAAAAAAAAATAAATAAATTTTGAATCTCTTAAAGTTATTCCCCTTATCCTGGATAGCCCCCCTTCAGTATTTTTAACAGTTGTGTCAAGAAAAAAAGTTACTCCAAAGAATCTTAGTATAATTTAAATAAAAATAAAAATGATCAAATAAAGATCATAAAATTAATGCTGAATTAAGTTTTCATTAGCAAAAATAACTTTAAAAATACAAATACAAAGAATTTAGGTTTTCTTTAGCAAAAAATGCTAGCTGAATTAATTTCTTCATAGCTGAATTGCTCAAATTTTAATTGTGGTGGTAAATAGCTATGAAAATGGTGACGTAAAAGTCCTTAGCTAATAGCTGAATTGATTTTTTCTTAGCTGAATTGGCATTTTATGACAAAATTTTTAATAAAAGCTAAGAATTTTAGGAATTTTTAGAAAAAATTGTTAGCTGAATTGTTGATTGCATAGCTGAATTGAAAAAATGTTAAAGGAAATGTAGAATTAGTGAAAAAAATGTTGTTATATTGTAGCTGAATTAAGTTTTTCTAAGCTGAATAACTATAAATTAAACAAATATTACAAAATTTATAAATTTTTAATAATAAAATGCTTGCTGAATAGTATTCTAAATAACTAATTCGCAATATTTTTTAAAACAGGTGGGAAAAAAATTTATTATATTGCATTCTAGGATATAAATTCATAGCTGAATTAGGTCAATTGTATAATAAAAACTATGAATTTTAAAAAAAACAAAATTTTTAATGAATACAAAGAATTTATGTATTTTTAGCCAAAAATGCTAGCTGAATTTCTTCATAGCTGAATTGCTAAAATTTTAAGTCTGGTGGTAAATAGCCATGAAAATGATGCCGTAAAAGTCCTTAACTAATAGATGAATTGATTTTTTCTTAGCTGAATTGGCATTTTATGACAAATTTTTTAATAAAAGCTAAGAATTTTAGGAATTTTTAGCGAAAATTGTTAGCCGAATTGTTGATTGCATAGCTGAATTGAAAAAATGTTAAAGGAAATGTAGAATTTGTGAAAAAAATGTTGTTATATTGTAGCTGAATTAAGTTTTTCTAAGCTGAATAACTATAAATTTAACAAATATTACAAAATTTATAGATTTTTAATAATAAAATGCTTGTTGAATAGTATTCTAAATAACTAATTTGCAATATTTTTTAAGACAGGTGGGAAAAAAATTTATTATATTGCATTATAGGATATAAATTCATAGCTGAATTAGGTCAATTGTTTAATAAAAATTATTAATTTTAAGGATTTTTAATAAATTAAGCTAGCTGAATTGATTTTTTCATAGCTAGCGCAGTTTCTATATAAGTTTTAAGAAATTAATGATTTTTAAGCAGCTGAATTGAAATGTTCGGTTATATTTCAAAGTTTATGATAAATATTTATATAAATTTAAGAAACTTAGTTAGCTGAATTAGGTTTTTATTTAGCTGAATTGCAATTTTTATATAAATTTTAATAATTCTTTTTAGCTAAATTAATTATTATGAAGCAAAATTGTAATTGTTTGTTTAATTTAACAATTTGTGTTAAAAATGTATACACATTTTGTAAAATGTTTTAGCTGAATTCAATTTTTTTTAGCTGAATTTCAGTTTTAGTTTAAATAAAAAAAAAAAAAAAAAAAATGTATAGCTGAATGGATTTTTAAGAGATGGATTTTAAGAAAAAAATGCAATTCAGATAGTTTTTTTGTTATATTTTATATTAAATTTTGTATAACTTGTTAGCTGAATCAAGTTTTTATTGAGCTGAATTGCAATTTTTATCAAAATTATAAGAAATTTTTTAGCAGAATGGATTATTATGAAGCTACATTGAATGGTTTTGTTAAATTTATCAATTTGTGTTAAAAATTTATATAATTTTTGTAAAATATGTTAGCTGAATTCGATTTTTTTATGAATTGCAATTTTTATCGTAATTTAAGAAAAATTACAATTCAGCTTGATTTTTAGGCAGATAAAATATATTTTTAAACTTTATTTCTTGTTTTATGATAAAAATTTATATCAACTTCGAAAATTTTATTAGCTGAATTGCGGTTTTATTAAACTGAATTTGCAATTTTTATCTAAACTTTAAAAAAATATTAGCTGAATTGATTTTTAAGCAGCTGAATTTAATTTTCTGTTAAATTTTTTTAATTTAATATAAAAATTGATATATAACTTGTTAGCTGAATTAAATTTTTGTTTAGCTGAATTGCAGTTTTTAGCTTAATTAGCTTAATTAATTTTTAAACAGCTGAATTATAATTTTCCTATTAATCTTATTAATTATAATACAAATTTATAAAAACAATTTGGCAAATTTCTTAGCTGAAGTAGAGTTATATTTAGCTGTATAGCAATTTTTAGTTAAATCTTAAGAAAAAACATCTTAAAAATGCCCTAAAAATGAGATTTTTAATTTAAACATCTTTTGCTATTTCTCTAGCCAAGGCTATATCTGTTAAAGTTTCTTTGCATATCATGTGATATAAATTACAATATATAAATCCAAGTTGACCGCCAGTTCAATTAAATAGCAATTATTTTATATTTGAAGTCATTGTAGACCACTTTTTGTATAGCTGCTGCTAGTTTATTTGTTTTTTTTTTTTTTTTTCACTTTTTATCTTTAATATTTCAAAGAAAGAAAAAAAAAACATCTTTGCGTTTTTTATCTATGAAACTAGTAAAATTTAATTAAACAATAAATCTACTACTAAGTCATACATATCTATATGACATGATGTTATATAAAATCTTAAGAGTTTTACTTAAGTATTAGTGTTAATAATTAACTATTTTTAGGTGCTCGTATTGTTGTTATTCTATGTTTAAATTTATTGTTTTTAAGTGTTATGGATGCTATAGAGTAATCATCGTATTAAATATATAAAAAAAAAAAAATAATAATCAGTCAGGTTAGTTTAGTCTATTACTTACTTATTACTTAGTTAGTGTTCTAAAATAGTGTGCAATTAAAGAATTTTCCTTGAACTACAACTTAGTAAGACAAACAATCAACTACGTTTTACATACAAATTATAAAAAATAATATTCTTAATAGTTATTGCTGGTGCTAATTAGGCGCTGTTTTTGTTTTTCTCTAGCTATTAACTGCTGCTAAATGTTGTTTTTCAAATATTTATTTTCATTAACCTAATGGTTAAGATTTTTGCATATACATATCATCTGTGTCTATGTATATGTGTCTGGTATGAGTTATAGTATGTATGCCTATTTAGAACAGATATTTTATAGTTACTAAGAGATCAAATTTTTTTTATACTCACTCATAAAATAATTATAATAATAATTTTGTAATAAAAAATAATAATAATTACATTTGTTAGAATACTTTTGCTGTTTTTTTCTACATTGTTTTTGGGGAGATTTTTTTTCTTGATTAAAACATGTCGTGTTAATGGGGTTAAATTTTCTGGTTTATGTTTGTTTTTTTCTTATTGTTGTTATTGTTTTTAACCTCTCAGTGATCTTTTGGTTAATAATTTTATTTAATACTTTTAAAATGTGAATACATACGTGAATATTTTTTATTGAAATGTTTTAATTTATTTTAAGCATAAATTATGATTTTTATTAAGTATAGAAAAGCTAATAATAGTATTTAAGTTAAAAGTCAAGCTTTAATCTGAAATTTAAAATCAAGTTTAAATGAAATACAAGCAAAATTGGAGCCAGTAACATTTATAAATAAAAAATTTAATTTCATCGCAAATATTTTAAACAGACAAAACCAAATTTTTTAAAAAGAAGATTTTGATTTAAAAATTAAATCGTTTTTTTTTTACCAAAATGTTTTAAAATAAACAACTTCAATCAAATATTAGCACAAATCCCAAACATTATTAAGAAAACATTAAGAAAATTAAGCTATCCTACGATGTATAATTTAATATTTTTTTCATTTTATATGTTAATCCCAAAATGTTTAACAAAACTTTTAATGGGTTAATAATTTGTAAAAAGTCCTTTTAAATTTTATTTTTTTTAATGATCCAGATTCCTCTGAATCATCAAGATTTCGATTTGTTATCATTTAATTCCCCTAGAAATATTCCTATCACAAAAAAAAAAAAAAAAAAAAAACATCTCATAACATTTTTTCTGTAAATATTTTTAAATTTTTTATAATTGTTCTAATTTGTTGTAAACAAAAACAAAAAAAGAAAAAAAATTGAAGCAAAAAAATAAACAAATTAAGATGTTTTATAGTTTAGCATTCGACATGTTGTCAGTTTGTTTTTTTATTATTTTATTGTTACAAATATTATTCTGTAATTTTTTTTCTTCTATTATTTTTAATTGCCATTCAATTCATTTGCGCTTATTAAATGTTAAATATACCAATAATATTTAAATATGATTAAAACTCATACAATTAACAATAGTTAATTGTTTATATTGTCGTAATGTTCTAGATTTGTGTATTTTTTTTTTTTTTTTTTCGTTTTAAGATAGACTATAACAGATTACATCTTTTTAATAGATTAAATATTGTAATGGTCAAGATTTATTTGTTTATTAAAAGGTAAATTTAAATGAAATTGATTTTTTAATTATATGCACTATTTAAATGTATGAAAATAAAAAACAATCAAGGTTAATTTGTTATGAGTCTTCTTAACATGTTTGGGAACGTGAGAATTATAATTTATTTGGTGAAAATTAAAACGAAGTTTGATAGATTTAAATTCTATATTTCCTACCACAGAAGAACATTTTTAACATGGATTTTTTACTGTCTGCTTTTGTTATTTCAATAAACAAACTTTTTGTTGCATACTTTTGGGAGCTATTCTTTTCAATCCTAACAATTAAATTGATATTAATTTATTTTTTTCGTGAAACGTCTTCCTCTGATAAACTCTCTGATAGTAGATTCTTAATTCCCTTCAAATTTATTTTGGAAAAACTTGTAGCATACTTCTAGGCCTCAAAGCTTTTAAATTTCTTACCAAAAATTTTCTCATGTGATTTTATTTATATGATTATTAGTCTAATATTTAAGTAAATTCTTTTGTTTAAAATATTAAATATTTTTCTTTCTGTAGCATACCTTAAGGCTCCTTGCCCATTTTAATAAAATTTATGATATATTTGGGAACACGACAACTAAAAACTATTTGGAGAACTTACAAGCGATGCACATTTGGGTAAAAGGGGTCAAATATGGTGATTAATTCAGGGAAAGGTGATATCAATATTTTAGTGATCATGTTTTATTTTTTTAGATTTAGTTAGTTTTTTCTTTTTTGGCAGAATGGTAATGTCCGTCCGTCTATACATTAAAGTTAAATGAGTCGAAAATCAACATATCAACACTTTAATGATCATGTTTAATTTTCCTATTTATTAGTAAGTAAAAAAATGCATTTTTAGAATTATAAAATATTTTTTTGGCAGAATGGCAATGTCCGTCCGTCCGTCTATACATTTGGGTTAATTCAGGGAAAGGTGATATCAATATTTTAATATTTAGATTTAGTTTTTTATATTATCCAAGAAGTGAAAAATAATATATTTTTGGAATTGTACAACTTTTTTTAAAGAATTCTAATATCTGTCCTTCCGTTCGTCTGTTTATTAATTTTTGCAAACTTTCTAATTCAAAATCTTTTATATTTTGACACAATAACCATTATCGACTTCAAATTCTTTATTCAATTGACAATTTAATTCTTTAATAAACTGCAAAAAATATGATCAAATCGGTTGAAAATGTTGGGATATATATGGAAAAGACTTGACCAATATCTTGCAAAGTTGAGATTGTTGAAATTTCAAATTAATATATCTTGAAGAATATATAAGAAAATTTCTCAAATCGGGATATATATACGCACGATTTTTTTCGTAATACTAAAGTGGACAATATGTACTATTTTTCAGAAAATTTTCGGAACAAACATTTTGTAATATTTTAAGTTGCATTCCATGAAATTTAAAAATTAGCGTATTTTAGGACAATTTTCAAAAAAATAACAAAAATATTAAGACAAAATATAATTTATAAATATTTTCAGAAAAGTACACTTAAATACCTGAAGTTAATATTTCCATTTTAAATTTTTACTTTAAAGGACTTTTTGTTTAAAATAAATACAGTGGAAGTTAAAGAAAATTTAAATTCTTACTCTTTTTCAAAAATGTAAAAAAATGTTTAACTTTGTCAGCTCCTTATAAGAAAACAACACAACCGTGCTTAAAGATTTTAATTGATATTGATACATAATTTTATCTATTTTTATTCGGTACCCAACTTTGTTTAAAAAAAATTCAATTAATCGACACTTTTGACACTTTTTATCCCAACGTGTGATTTTTAAATTAAATATCTACATAATGCATATCTACTGCCTACTTTTGTTCTTTCAATAAATTAGCATTTTGTTGCATACCTTTAGGAGGCATTCCTTCCAATTCTAATAATTACGTGAATATTTATTTAATTGTTTCTTGAAACGTATTCTCCAGATAAACTTTCTAGTAGAGAGATTATTCCCTCTAAATTTATTTAAATATAGCTGTTATTTTATATATACGATTTCTTAGTTTAATTTTTATTTAATTAAATTAAAATCATTAAATATGAAATATTGTTAAAATAATTTTAAACAATTCTTTCTTTATTGCCTTTAAATTTATTTAAAAATAATTGTAGCATACTTCTAGGTATCAAAGCTATATAATACCTTACTTAAGGTTTTATTCATACGATTTTTTAGTTAAATTTTTTAATAATTAGATTAATTATTCAAAAATATTAATAAAATCTTTTTGTTCAAAATATTTCAATTTTTTTTTTTGCTTTCTGTAGCATACCTTGAGGCTCTTTGCTACACTATATTACCTATTTCAACAAAATTCTCTACACATTTTCCTTATTTATTAGCAAATTATCCCATAAATTCGCTACAAATTTAGATCGATTTTTTTTTATGATGGCAAAAAAATAAATTTTATCAAAAATCATAAATTAATTCCAACTGATACGGTTTTATTTTATATATTTTTTTTGCAAGTTTAATGGCTGACAGCTTAACTCGCTGTTGTTCCAAATACTTCATACTTGGTGATTGAAACCCCTGCTGGTGGGCTACCCAAACACTCTACATTAAGTCAACATGCATAAACAAATTTATTAAAGTCATTTTATTTATTTGTTTTCATGCACAATATTCTCGTTATCAATTGATAAGAAACGCCTGAATAAAATAAAAACGCGCAAAAAAAGTGAAACTGCTAAATAAATATATAAAAAATAACAAAAAAAAAAAAAATGTTTACTGCTCCTTAATTATTTTTATTTTATTTTTTTGTGCAGCAGTTTGGAGTTTTATTAGTTCATGAATAGAAATAGCAAAAACAATTTTTTTTAGCTTTAATGGTTTCCGGGGCTAAAATTGTCACTAAAGAGTTTTGGTTTAATAATTTATTGACATTTGTATTTAGAATAAAAGAAAAAATTATGAGAAAAAAATCCAAATTTATTTAGTGTCATTGTTATAAATAAAAATGACACACCCACTAAAAGTTACAAATAAGAGAGATAAAAAAATCTGGTATAGGGTAATTATTTCAGGAATTTGTTAATCAATTCAAAATATTTGTATAATATTAAAAATATCAAAACAAGCTAAATTTTAATATTTTAATAAAATTTCAATAATTTTTTTAAGTTTATATAAACTTTAAAAAATCTTTAAAATATTTAAGCCTATCAAAATTCTCTAATTTTCATGGTCATTGTTATTTTTTAAAAGATAAATTATCAATAGACATTTCTAATCGCCCACAAAAGTATTTGAAATTATTTTAAAAATCATATAAACAATTTTGACCAAAACAAAATAACTATTTCACTTCCTTTAGTCCCCTGATCATAAAATCTAGGGGGGTTAATACTTCAAACTTTCTTATAATGATTATTTGTTGAATTTTTCGTTAATTTTGAATTGTTTTTTTTTTTTTTAATTTTTTTCTTTTATTGATCCAATCAATTTTTGATAATAGCTTTCTAATAAAAAAATTCATATATGACTTATCGTCCCGATTTCCTTCAAGTGTTAAGCAGTTAAAACAAGAAAAAGAAATAAATACAATCATTGATTACTATATAAAGATTATGACTCAAATTAACGACAAAATTTAAGTAAAAGATTATGGTTATAATAAGGAAAACAAACTAAATTGTAAATATATATTTAATACACTGAGCAATAAAATACCAATATTTTCAAATAATAAACTTTCAATAATAAAATTTTTTAGAAGAAAATTAGCGAAAATTTTCGACAACAAAATTCTCTTAAAAGGATATTTTAAATAAAAAAAAATTTTCTCTAAAGAGAAAAAACTGATAAGAATTTTTTTATTTTTTTTTTTTTTTAGAAAAAATATTCGATAAACTATAAACCTTATTTTCTTATCATAAAAATTGTTGACTAAAAAAATTACTTAAGAAAAATTTTTCAAAAACAACATTTTCTTAAGAGAATTTTTGTTGATAAAAAAAAAAAAACAAAATCTTAAGAAAACATTTCAGACAAAGAAATTAGTCAAAAAGAAAATTTTTGATAACAAAATTATTGATAAAAATTTCCTGAAAAAAAATTTCAATAACAAAATTTTTTTTATAGAATTGAACATAAATTTGCTTATCAAAAGAAAGGGAACATATTTTCACATTAATTTTCCAACAACAAAGTTATTAAAAAAAAATATTAACAACAACATTTTTTTGAGAGAAAATTTTCCCAAACTAAACAAATTATTTAATATTTTTTGAAAAAAAAAAAAATGTCCGCATTAAGAGAAATTTTTCACAAACTATATTAGCTTAACGAAGAATATTTTTATTAATAAATTTTCGTAAGAGAATTTTTTTATTAACAAATTTTCTTAAAATAAAATCTTCAATAATAATTATTTTAATAAAAAAGTCAATAACAAAAATTTTTTAAATAAAAATTTTTAAGTAACTAAATGTTAAGAGAACGTTTTTTAAGAAAATATATTTGGTTAAATATTTTTTTAAGACAAATTTTCAGGGAATACTTTTGATAAAATTTCGTATGAAAAACAATTTATTTTTATAGAAAATATTTGTTAAAAAACTATTCATTTAAAAAATATTTTCTAACTTCCCAGCAAAAACTTGGTAATGGTATGTAGTTACAGATGTAGTTACTTTTCAATCATAACAACATACTTTCTGCATTACATGAAAGTAGACACTACTTACTTTTAACTTGATATGTAATCAATTACATAACATCAGATTTTTGGAAATGTTACTTTTTATCTATATCTTCATTTATATTATAAAAATTATATATTTTAAAAGTGGGTAAAATATGAAAATACATTAATTATTTGTTAAAGTCACGAAGACTTAAACAATTAATTATTCATAAACACACCAGTCTCCCGAAAAGTCGAAACCACGACGTAAGCAGATAGAATAGCTTATTGTTAACAAATCCATTAAGCCACTTTATACGTACATTAATTCATTAATGAACCTGTGATTTGAGTTTATGTAAAATACTACATCAAACATAAAATACGGTATAACTCTAAAACCAATAAAGGGGTATAAAAATGTACTAGAGGAAATTTAATTATCTATAAATTTTGTATTAACATCAAAATATGTGCTATGCTCAATAAGCTAGTTATATGCATTGTTCATTTAATTTTACTGTCTTGTGTACTAAATAAATTTTGTGTCCGAAAAAATGTGTCAAATTTTTCAAAATTAAAAATTCTTGACATATAATATTAAAATCAAGAAAATACGATTTTTTGTTAATGTTTACAAAAATCAATTTCATATTTCAAAAGGCTATTGGTAAATTATTAGTGTTTAAAAGTGGTAAGTATCTGAATATTACTAAAAAATATCCACTAATTTGTATTGTTTCTCTTAGGCACATTGGAACAAATTTATAATACCTTGAAACTCAACAGCCAACAAATTTGAAGAGATTGCAATTTAGGAAATACAATTACATAAAGGTAAGAAAAATTTATTGACTATCTTAAAACAATTTGTTAAACGTATTAAACTCTTAACAATTTTCAGACGGGGCAGGTCAATAAGGTCCGGTATTTTATTTAATTTCTGCACGGGTCACAAGAATGCGCTTCAAGAATTAACTCCAAGTCTATGGTATGAAATAGTATGTCAAATCCTGATTTCCGCATATTTTCAAATAAATAAATTTCTAAAAAAAAAATTATCTGCTTTTTATTTTCAATACTTCAGTACTTACTTGTAACCGATAATGTAACTAGTTACTATTCATTTTGCTAATAATGACTTCTGTAATACTTGGAAACTAATGAGTGATTGAATAGCTACAAAGTAATTAGTTCTTGTAACGACATCTAAGTAATGACTTTCTGAAATGCCTACCTGTAATAATATAGAGTAAGTAGTTGCCTCTAATGACATCACCGTGTTAAAATAATGAGTTATTCATCTAATGTGAAAGTAGTGTAGAGCCACTATATTAGCTTCTTATCTCATTACATGGCAAGCAAAGTTTTTGCTGGGTTATTGATAAAAATTTCTTTTGAAAAAATAATCGATAATAAAAATTTCGTAAGAAACATTTTCTGTAGAATACTTTTAAAGAGAATTAAAAATAAAACAAGTAAAAGCGCTATATTCCGCTGTGCCGAATTTTATATACCCTTCACCATCGTTGAGATGGAATTAGATTTAGTTTTATCCATATATATAAAAGAGTAATGACTGAGTGATTTACTTGGTGATTCATCATCGCACAGCCCAAACGGTTAAGACTAGAAAGATGAAATATGGACTGTGGATTGGTCTCCTACCGAATAGATCCACTAAGAAGGGATTTTTGGAAAGTCGAATATTTAGGGGGTAAAAAAGTGTAAAATCGGTAACCTTATATCTCCTAAACTAATAGAGATACAATAAATAATAAATTAAATAGTTTCAATGTTTAATAATAATTCTGAGACAATATTAATTTAAAAAAGGGTATCGTAAAAATTTATGGACCGATTTGACTGATTTAAAAAACTGAAATTCGAAAAAAATCGTAATAACGCGTTTTGGCCTATAACTCGGTAAATACTGGACTGACTTAGTTCACTATTTAACACAAAAATTAAAAAAAAATATATATATATATATACATTTCAGTCAATATCTCGGTTAATAATGGAGCGATTGAGTTCATTTCTTCTACACTTAAATTAAAAAAAAATGTCTGAACTTTTGTCGTAAAAACAAAGTCAATAGCTTATATAGGGGATTCAGAAAATCAAAAACCGGTTTTTTATCTTTGAACCGATTTTTTTTTTAATTCAATAGAAAGTTTTAGAAGAAATTTCTGATCTTTTGATACATATATCATGTATCTATGTTATCGGATAGTTTTATTATCAGCATTTTTAAGCCAAAAAAACAAAAAAAACAACAAAAAATAAAACGTTTTTTTAGACATATCTCCATTTATGAACAGATCTTGCTGAATTTCAATAGAATATCCGGTCGTTTGATATATATATATTATATATGGCAGTTGTCGGCGCGCTTCATAAACACCATTTCAATCGACGGACACACGGACGGATGGACAGACGGACATCGTCCTATCGACATCATTTCTTATAAGGATAAAGAAAATGTAAAAATTTTTTCTTTCCGACGAAAATTGTCGAAATTACACAAACATTTTCGATAACTAAACTTTTTTAACAGAATGTAACAAAATGTTTAAAAGTAAATTTTCAATAACAAAGTTTACTTAAGAGAAAATTATCAACGAAACACTTTTCAAGAGAAAATTTTTGAAAAAAATTAAATTTTTGATAACTAAATATCCTTAAGAGAAAATTTTGATAAAAGAATATCTTAACAATCTTTCATATATAAATATTTAATAATAACATTTGTCTTAAGAGAAAATATTCTATAATAAATTTATTTTAAGGGAAAATTCTTTTAACGTTCTTTTTTTGTAAACAAAATTTTCTTAAGGGAAAATATTAAATAATAAAATTTGTTAAAGAGATCATTATTAATAATAAATTTATTTAAGAAAAAAGTTATAAATTTTATATATTAAATTTTATTCAAAATAAAATTTTCAATGACAAAATTTGTATATGAAAACAATAAAATAAATATAAATAAAATTTTTAAGAGAACATTTACGATATGAAAGAGATAGAAAGATATATGATACCCTACACCATCATGTATGTGCATCAAATTTATAAGACCTGTGGCCAATTGTGGGTCGATACTTTTACTAAGTGTAAAACAAAATATATAAATAAAGATTATTACGTTGATACTAACATCTATATGAATTTATTTACTTTTTAGTTCCCGAAAAAGGGCCTTATATGGAAGCTATGGTAAATTTTGGACCGATCTTAGTAAAATTTGGCTCTTTAATTTACATTTATATAAAACTTATTTGTGTCGAATATTAAATTGATACTAACATTTTAATGGGATTAATGCCTGTTAAAGTGATTTTCTGAAAAGGGGTTTATATGTGAGCTATGATCAATTATATACCAAAATTCGGCACATAGATTGACACTTATACAAAACTCCTCTGTACCGAAATCCATTAAAATGTTGCTGTATTTGACGCATTTATGATCGTTAAACCTTCATTCCGGGAGGAAATTTGTATGGGGACTAGGTGAAATAATGGACCGATCATAACCAATTTCAATAGGCTTCGTCCTATTCGTCCTATAGCCAGCCAGCTAGCCAGACGACGGACATTGTTAAATCGATTCAGAAACTGATTCTGAGTAATTTAAGGTGGGGATCCGATATTTTTTTCTGTGCGTTACAAACATCAGCACAAACGCATAATACCTCAACCACCTATGGTGGAGTAGGGTATAATTATCTTTAGAAAAGAAGGAAATAATTGGAAAAAAGTGACAATTTCCAAACAAATACTAATTTTCAAAAATTAAATAACAATATAAATAGGTACTAATTTTTCATAAATAATTAAATGTATTAATTAAAAAAGTACTAAACAGAAAATACAAATTAATAAAAAGAACAAACCTTTAAAAAACTTTCCAAACAAAAATACCAATTAAAAAATATAATTTTTAAAATTTTAAAATGTATTTATTTGCCCTTGTTAAGAAAATGTTATTATTTCATTTAATGGTACCATTTCACGCAAAGGAATTGTATTTTTTCTATGGTATCACCCTAATATACATAGCTGTTGAAAGGTGTTTAAGATAAATTAATTGTTACTAAGAAATAAAATGTATTGATTTAAAATCACTTTATAATAATTCACATCCTGCATGTGCTAAGACTAATTTAGATAAATCGCATTTAAATATTAAAATTGACATTTTAAGATGCATTAACTAGAGTAATTTGCAAGAGGTGATCGTTTAAAGCAATTAAGATATAAAAGGGGACATTTCGAGTATCTTTTCCACAAAGAAAACTACAAAATTAAAATTTGAAATATAGTGTTATTAAAAAAATTTATTATTTCAACTAACTAAGTTTTTTGAGTGTATAATTTATATTTTATTAATACCAATAACAATATTTTTTTAATAATTTTTTGATATTTATTTTTTTGTGAAAATACCAGAAAAATATTAGTTTGTGATAACAAAAAAATTTAACAACAATTAAATAAATATACATACTTATGTTTATACCTATATACAGTCAGGCATACATACATACAACATTAAATATCTATATATCAATTGTATATAGTTCTTTATAGTTAATCGTAAAGTAACGTGCATGTTAGCTTCTTAATCATACATACATATATACATATGTGTTTTAATTGAAGTATGTGGTATATGTATGTATATCTCAATTATCAGTTTAATTGTTTTATTTCGATTTCGATTGTTTTTTTATGTATTATTGTTATTAATATTATTATTTATTTTGTATTGTAGGAAAACAATAATTTTACATACGATTGACTAAATTAATATATGGTTTTGTAGTAGATATTAAACTATATACATGAATACCCTTAACATTTTACTGGTACTGACTTTGTCAAGGTTGATTGTTTAAGTATTTATTGTGTTAAAATAAGTGGTAGTTATGTATAAATAAAACAGAGAGTTTTTTGTTAAATTAATAATAATCTCCTGCTAATATTAGTCAAGACAAAAGTGCTTGTTTTTTTATTTATTATTATTATTTTTATTTATTTCTTATTATTTTTTTTTTTTTAGTTTTAATTTCAATTTTAGCAATTAATTTTTATTTGGAAAGTCAAAAACTAGAAAGAGATAACAATTAAATCATGTTTAAAAATCAAGCAAAAATAATAAAATTTTGTGAATCACATATTTTTTTCGAAATAATTGTTAAAAAAAAATATTTAATTTGCACTTGGTAAATAATAAAATTTTGCTAACTATCAAACGCAGACAGTAATAATTTTTTTTTTAAAGAAGAGTGAAAAAAAAAATAATAATAAAATAAACATAAAATTATTAAGGTAGTCTGGCGGGAAGTTACAGTGTTGAACAAAAACTAACTGAATTTATTTATACAAAAAAATATTTATTATAAAATTTATAATGAGGACGTTAGTACTCGAAAATCTAATGGGTTGATGAACTTCTAAAGAACGTCATTTGGCTATTTTCAGCCAAATATATATTTTTTTATTTATAAACTATTTATACAAATATTTTCTATATGTATGAGTATAATGATATTTTCTTTCTTTTTATTATTATTGATAATGTTTGTGAAATATATAGTTTATAAACAAACACTTGTTGTCAAGTTTAAAATAATCTTTTAAGTTTTTGAAAAAAAAAATAATGGTAGCAAATAGTTTTTTTCAAAATGTTTGCAAACAAATCTATTTTAAAATTTGTTTCTAATGTAAAATTTATTGTAAATTAATAGCTATTTTGAGACAGATTTCAAAAGATTAATTTATATAAGGTATGTAGTTATTAGTTCTTTGGAAGTTTTAAAATAAATTCCTCATTAAAAAATAAAATTCCTATCAACAAACATTATAAAATTTTTCTAGAGTAAATTCCTCATATGCATTTTAAAAATATTTGGAAATTATGAATAATATTTAAGCAATTTCTAAAAATATTTTCAAACGGTGAATTGGATTCGCGCTTTTCCAAATGTTGGATAATAACGAAACAGATGATTAAAATCAATCAGTCTTTTTAAAAATCTAAACTAAAGTACAACACAGCTGGCAGTAGACTAATTTAAGAAGTCAACTAGAAGCTTATAAAAGCTTTCAAGTTGACCAACGGGATATAAAGCTTATCACGGATTTAGAAATTAGGATCTGCTGCAGTTTAAATTTGATCCGAGTTTTAGCGAAGAAATAATTTTTATTAGAATATTTTACTAGACGGACAGAAGGACAGACATCAATAGGTAACCTAAGAAAGTAGCTCTGTGCTACGTGGTATATTGAAAATTATATGTAAGACTGTAGTGTTATGCATTATAAACACTTACTTAAAAGTACAAATTTTCTATTAAAATTAAATAAAATTTAATAGAAAATTTTTGCCAGGGAAACAGAGGCACGGACATCACTATGAAAGAAAGTATTTGAGTGTTGTTTAGTATACCAAAGGATATCTGTAAAGCTGTAGTTTTTGTACATTGCAAATTTAAGGTTAAAAGTTAAATGTATATGGTTATAGATTTCATGTTTCAAATTTCTTTTAAATATTTTCAAAATTGCGAAAATAAAAAATTAATTCATAAATTTTGCTTTATAGACAGATGGACGGACATCATTACGTATCCAGAGAAAGTAATTTTGTGACGTATGGTATGCCAAAAGATATCTAGAAGACGATAGCTTTTGTATGTTAGAAATTTTATCTTAAAAAAATAAAATAGGCCTTTAGTATACATGTTGATATTTTCTTCTAAATATTTTCAAAATTAGGGAATAAAATTTAGTTCATAATTTTTTCTAGACAGACAGAAGGACAGACATCACTACATAACTAGACAAAATGATTTTGTATTGTATAGTATACCAAAAGATATAAGCAAAACTTTAATTTTTTCGTATCGAATACGTCTTTAAATCTTCGTCTAAGTATATAAAACTGCGCAATAAATTTTATTTAAATAAAAAAATTGTTTGAACAGACAGGAGGACGGACATTACTAGATAACCAGAGAAAGTAATTCTGTTTCACATGGTATACCAGAAGATATTTGTTAGAATATAATTTTTGTACTTTTTAAACTTTAGCAGAAAAGTACAATATGGTTTTATATAATCCATGTTTCAAATATCTTCCTAGAATTTTAAAAATTGGGAAATAAAATTTAATTCATAAATTTTGTAATACAGATAATAGGACGGACATCACAAGATAACCCGGAAAAGTAATAGTAGTTCTTGCGTATTTTAAACATTAGCTTAAAAGTATAATCCTTATTTTAAATTTCTTTCTAGTATTACGAAATAAAATTTAATTAAAATTTTTGACATACAGACAGAAGGACGAGCATCACTAGATAACCAGAGAAGGTATTTCTATATCGTGTAATATGCCGAAAATATCTGTTAGACTGTAGTTTTCATATAGTGAAAGTTTTAGCTTAAAATCATAATATAGGCTTATAGAATCTGTGCTTTGAATTTCTTCCATGTATGTTGAAAATATAAAAATAAAATTTAATTAAAAAATTTTGCCGGTCTGACAGAAGAGCGGATGTCGTTAGTTCATCTGAGTAAGAGATGCAGAGTCAATGGTATACAGTAAGAATCCTGAGGGGTATAGGTGCCGATCACTGTCATAAACTAACAACAATTAGAGGACAAATTCATACAAACTATTGGTGAGAATCAGACATTTGTATCATATCATTTCTAATAAGGGGTACACATTTTAAAGCTTTAAGAAGCTTTATTGGAAGATCATATATTTATGAAAAATTTTATAAACATGTTATTTAACAAACATGCTTGTTTTGCATGTAAAATTGTTTACTGAATGAGAATTATAATACTTCTTTATCACCACATTTAATCAGCTATGATTAAGCAAAGGTAGTTAAGAGATCAGCTTTAAAATTATTATGATGAATAAACACTGGCTATCTAATTCGATCTATTTACTATTTGAAATAAATAATCCAGATTTTTCCAGTTTATATTTTTCAGCGCAAAAAAATCCAACTTAAACTAGTTTTTGCCGGATTTTTGAAACTAAACTTAAAAACAAAATATATAATATCAAGAAGTTTTCAAGACAAAATAAAACCAGCGAGAATGTTATATTTGGCTTGGCCGAATCTATATACCCACCATCAACTTTTTCAAATTTTACCTTATATGGGAGGTAGGCGGTAAAGTGAACAGACCACGCCCATTTTTTATTTACGAATTTACACTGGTCCTTGAACTAACTGTACAAAATTTCTTTGTCGTACATGCTTCTGTTTAGGAAATATCAGCAGAAAAGTATGAAATGAAGCTACAACGGACACCCCGTGTTTTTAGTATTTAGCCCATAACTTTTTTTGTTTATTAACCGATAAATAAGATAAATATTTGAGCCAAATTTCGTCCCTCTAAATTGTCCCGTTCGAGCCCTATCCTGCTTTCAACAGACAGACATACAAACGGACAGACGGACGAGATCGACTCAGAATCTATAAATTACAACCTGTTTGTATAAAACGAACGAAAAATTCGTTTCGACAACATGGAATGGAAAACAACAAATAAATTTTAAATATAAATTGTAGAACGGGGGTGTTAGAAATTTATTTGTCGTTTTGAAGACAACTAGCGAAATGAATTTTCTAATAATTTTCTTTCTACATTTGAGAACAGGTAGTTTGACTTACTACTGCTTTGTTTTAATAACATTTTTAAAATTCATTAACTTTGTCAATTTCTATAAAAAGGAGCTGCTGAAAATGTGAGCAGAGATCCCAAAAAAAATATGAAAAAATAATTGCAACTTGCTTTACCAAAATTAGTTACACTTTCAAAAACTTTTTTAAAAGCAAATTTTGTGTTTTAAAAAAATTATTGCTGCAAGCTTTCCCACTGTACCTTAAAGATCATTAATTGTCTCTTGGTAAGTTTTTAAACGTCTACTTCTTATTTTATGGTAAATTGAAAGCAGACAGAATATAAAGTTTTTGTTAATGGTTTTCTATTTGAAAGTTTATGGTTTTAATTAAAAATTAACTAAAAAATAAAGTAAAGTAAACAAAATAATAAAATTAAAATATTTACCTATCATGTGTAATAAATGATCCTCAAACATATATGAATCATCGAAGCCATTGCCTGTTAAAATTTCCGTTTTCATTTTGAGCATATTTGGCAACATTGGCTCCCAGGTGTCCAGTTTGGATTTTTTTTTTTTTTATTTTTTTATTTAGAAATTTTATGTTTAAATATTGATTTTGTTGCTCAGACGTTATTTTTCTTATAAAATGTTTATTTTAAATTTTAAATGCATTTATTAGTATCTATATTTTTTTAGTTGTTGTAGTAAGTATTTAAATAGAAATCACCTTATTACATTTATACATTCATTTAAACACTAATTTCTAAGTAGATATTTATGTTTATATTCTTAATTTAAGATTATAAGGAGAAGGCATTCATTCACTAACATTTAGCGAGAAAAGAGTGACTGACAATTTTTTTTTTTTTTAGATTTTTTAGCAAATTAACTTCACATACTTTTAGTCAACAGGCGCGCACTTAAAAAAAATCTTTAGCTAATATTTGCTTTTTTCTAGTTTTTTATTTGTTTATTTTTTATTTATGGTAATTTTTTATTTTTATTTTTTTTTTTTTCTATTTCTATTTTATATTTTTATTTATTTTGTGGGTTATTTTTTGCGTTTATTTTTGTCAATATTAGATAGACAGATAGACAATGTTTGCCTATGAATTTGCACAGAGCTGAGGGCTTTGTTGAGAAGATAATAAAATCCCAAAGATCAGCATTTTTTAAATGTGTTAATTTTTTACTTTTGTGAATTTATAAACGGTCTAGTGATTAAAAAAATTGTTAATTGTTAATTGTTTAAAAGGATATACGATGCCAATACAGCAGCTTTTATAAAATTTTTTTTTTTTAATATTTATTTATTTTTTAATATAAATTAAAAGGATGTGTCTTATCTTTAGCAATTTTTATTTATGTATTTTTTGTTTTATAGAATTTTTATTTTTATTACAAGGATTTATTTGTGTTTACTTTCCGTTTTTTATTTTAAATTTATTTTAAATTTATTATAATAATTTTTTAATAATTCCCGTTTACATTTTCTTTAAAATTTCTTTTAAACAAATTTTCAAATCTTTAAGTCTTTTACTTTTAATTTCTTAAAAATGTTTTTAGATTCGTAAATATTTGCAAAACCGCAAAGAACGAAATCAGAGAAAAAGAAAAAAAGCAAAATTTCACAAATCTCAATAATACACGATCGTTATGTTCTAACGCAAAATGCCGACTAAATCTATAGAAATGTTGTAGACACGTACTAAACTGTATTTTATTGTGTCTTGTTGATATTTTATTGTTGTTATTTTTGGTGTTGTTGTTGGTTGATAGTAGAATAAATGAATTGGTCGTCAGAGTTGGCGAAATAAAAAAAAAAGTAAGTTCTCAAAAAAAAAAAAAAAAAGAATAAAACCAACAAAAATTGTTAATAAAACTACGATTACAAGTGCTTTGGGTGGCAAGCAGGCAGGCAGCTTTGTATACAACACTAATTCATCGTCTTCGGCTACTAACAACGACTACTAATTCCTACAACAACACACTACTACCAACAGCAACTAAAACACCAACAACAACATCTATACACCGGCAACACAAATCTAAGATCGCCGGCCCCTTAAGCACAAGTCAGAGTAACAAAAAAATATAAAATAAAATTATTAAAAAAAAAAAAATACATAGAAAATGAGAAAGAGAGTGAATATTTTCATACACTTTTAAATAAACAAATAAAAAAAAAACAAAAAAGAAAAGAAAATAAAAACAAAAACAACACCAAACAAGTGCTGTTGTTGATATTTTTGTTGTTATTGCTGGTGATGATATTGCTGTTATTGTTGTTGTTGCTCACTTAATAATAAATAGCTTTAGAACTTAATAAAAGCAACAACACAAAAAAAAATAATAAAAATAATAAAAATATAAAAAATCAAAAAGATATGTCTTATCAAAATAAAATGCTCAAATACTAAAACACACACAAATTTAAATCATATATGTATAAATGTATAGGTGAAAGAATTTATTTATTTGTATATCAATCTTATGGCTATGTTAACTATGCAAACACCCATATTGTTTTATTGTTAGAAAAAATTGTATGTTTGACATGAAATGAAAAAGAAAAAAAAAATTATGACATTTTCACGCAATGAAAAAATATTATAAAATATTAAATTTTTTTAAAGTAAAATAAATAATAATTTTAGAGAAAATATACAACAATATTTATAGATAAATCTTGTTATCTATGGTTTATTTTTACTTTTAAAGTCAATCAGTTTACAGCGAGAGGCAGAATTTTAATTTGTAAAATCCTGGCTATAAAAACATTTTAAATCAAATGTATTAGCGATTTTGAAATTGCTATTTTGTTTATTTAACTACAATCGTATCCTTTAAATAAACTGTTTAAACTATGAAACATTTACATAGTTCAATGATCGGCACAAAGAAATAGTGTTAAATTTTTCAATGTGTTACTGTGTTCCTTAAAATTTAAAGCTAAGAGAAAGGAATATATTAAGCTTAATGAAAATTTTATTTTCTTAAACTCTTTTAATGTGAGTATTAATGTTATTCGTTTCGTATATATGTACATATGAAAAAGGCATTCGACCCCTTAAAATTTTTTTTTTTTTTTAATTTTAATTACTCAATCGCTCAGGTTATGCCCCTCTAAACAATTTTTTTAAAATACAAAATTAAAAAAAAATAAAACTATATTAACACATCTTTCCCTTTCTTTTATTTTAAAAATTGTCTATTTTGCTAAATAAACAAACACCTCTCCATGCTTCACGGACCCTTTTAGAAATGTTTGTTACTTCGCGGACCCCTTGATGCATTTTGAATTTTATTATATGTAGTAGAAATGAAAAGTAATCTCAAAAGGTATTTATTTTAAATAAAATTGCGTAACCAAAATTACAAAAACCAAATGTCTTTGTTTTTACTAACTTTTTAATATTGAGAGACATTTTTGACAAAGCACACTTATTTAATTTTCAGTTTATAAAATTCTAAATTTGAATTTTATAAACTAAAAATTATTAAATATGTCATCACTAGCAATGTTGAATAGATTTTGAAGAAAACTGGTTTGAAATATTTAAGTTTCAGATAATATCGGGAAATTCATCGTTAAATCGTTAATACTTTTCATATGTTCTTTTTATACCCAACATTGCGTTTGTCATTCAGGGTGTAACATATCGAAATATTAATTAAAAACTCCAAAAATTATATATATTCTGGGTCCTGGTAAGATTCTGAGCCGACCTAGCCATGTCAGTCCGTCGGTCCATCTGTCTGTGGAAAGTAGGATTAGGCTTGAAGGGGACCACCTATGCAGATGAAATTTTGCTCAAATATTCATCTTATATAAGCTTTATTTGATATTAAAAATGGGCAAAATCGGTTAATAAACAAAAAGTTATGGGCCAAATTCAAGATACACAGGGTGTCCGTTGTAACATCAATAGACTTTTTGTTGTAACTTTTGAACTAAAAGCTATAAATTAATAAATCAAACTGTAAATTGAAGTATACTTATTATATTAAATAATTAAAAAAAAAAAAGCATTTTATAAATGTTATTAAAAGTATTAAAAATGAAGGCAATATTTTTTTTTTTTTTTTTTGGTTAACGGAAAAATAATGCAGCAAATTTTTAATTTTAAGATATATTTTATGCAATTAACAGACCCAAACTTACAAGAAATTTAGTAAAATTGGTTTTATTATACTTTTAATGGCTACAGTTGTTCATTTTGAACTTCCTGGGTTTCCTCTGGTAGTGTAATATACCTGGAGAAATGACAGGTTCTTAGAACTTTATATGGGAGGAGGAACTTATCACTTTTACTGATTTTTTTTTATGAGAATGACCAATATCATTACCTTATTCAGCGGTCACACTATAAAACTCGAGAATGGTTTGTACATTTTTGTCTATAACTCAAGAACCGTTTACACAATTTTGATAAATGATACACCAAAAAATGCATACGAAATTGTCTTCAAGGTATGTCAACAATATTTTTTATTCGCTCAAGAGTTTCAGAGTTATGGATCAAAAGTTTCACCATTTTCCAAAAAAAAAAATTAATTTTTTCGCTATTAATTACCGAATAACTACGGAAATAATAACTGAATAACAAATTATGTAAACTCAGCTCAAAGACAATTTAAGTCGGTATATATTGGAGTTTAATTTATCATAATAGGACAAACCGTTCTCGAGTTATACAAGTGTGACTGCCTAAAGGTGGGGTCATAGTAGTCATGCCCATAAAAAAAATCAATACGTGATAGAAAAAAATTGAAAATTGATTCTTATTCAGCACGTTAAATTCTATCTAATCCATCTATTTTTTTTTTTTTATTTAAGATGAGGAAAAAATTTTTTTTTTTTTTTTTTTTTTTGCCCACTAGTGTATCTCCACTTAACTGTAGGTATGCATGGGTATCCTAACTTAACTGTGAATGCAATTAAAATTTGTGCATCAATTTTTATGATCCATGGCTTTATTTACTAGTAGTTTTGCCAGCTTTGAGATAAAGGTGATAAACTGAAACATTTTTGATGTTTTCACTTTTAAAAAGAAATTTTAGTAAAAAAAAAAAAAAAAAAAAATCTTGAATTTAGCATGAACAAATTTTTTTGGGACCCTTATTTCGAAATATCTCCTAAACTATTGAGCGGATAACAATTTGATGATCGGATAAAAATTTGAACGACTTAAAGCCAATTTTATTCCACATAATTTGGTGTATCATTTATATAAATCGTGCATAACATTCTCGAGTTTTAGTGAAAATATATATATAGGACACAATATTAGACACGCTCATAAAAAAAATCTCGACCTGATGGTAAAAAACTGCAAGCAGATTCAAGTTTAGCATGCGGAATTCCATGTAGTCCACATATTTTTTTTTTTTTTTTTTTTTGTGATGAATTGGCTGAGGTATCACAGGATTTCTTATAGGAATATTCGCCAACCTACTAAAAAATCTCCCCGTCAACACTGGTCCATGAATGCCGAGCGGGAGGGAAAGATATTTGAATATTACACTCATTTAAGTGAATGAACAGAGGCGCTTCAGAGGTAATAATATTGGGACAAGGATAGAGGAAATGTTGAAGGACACTAATATATGTACATATATCGTCTATGTGTTGTGTAAGTACGTAGGACCATAGGACCTTCGCCTTTAAAGTATCAAGTCCAAAATTTTCGTCTAATAACATTCCATATTTTAAGTTTTCCATAGATTTTTAATTTAGCTAAAAAAAAGTAAACTTCTTTATACTTCTTTCACTGAAAAAAATTTGGAATAATACTTAACTGAAAATGAATGAATTCAACTACAATCAACTCTTATATAATAATTCTTATCATATTTTTCAAGTTATATTTGAATTTAAAGAAAAATATTAGTGTTTATAATAAATCCGGATTACAGAGTTGCAATCAATTCGGATTATAGAGTATGTAATGAGTTGGGAAAACGGATTACCGAAAAATCCGGATTATCGACGTCCGGATTATCGAGTTTATACTGTATATTCTTCTCTAGTTTCTGATCTAATTTTTAAATCTCTATTTTCCATTTCCATTTATGCTTCCTCAATCTATAATCTATTTACAGGTAATACAAAAGTAACTATGGACCCAAGTGAGTCTTCCCTGTATATTAAGAGATAACCTTAATCTATAAGCTATAGGTAGCATTAAATTGCATCAATTAATGTCAAGCTATTTTTCTTAAGCAAGTGGTTATACATTTTTCATGAAATATTTGCCAAGTGTGACTAAAGCTTTGGAACTAAATCTATGTTAAAGTTTATTTTTCTTTTATCTTTTTTGTAAGGTGCTTGTTTTATAAACTTTTTCATCTGATATTAATATATTAATAACATCCCATTAAAAACTTTGGTTGCCATGTAATGAGTTAAGAAGCTAATATAATGGCTCTCCACTACTTACACATTAGCTGAATAACTTATTTTTTTAACAGGGTGATGACATTAGAGGCAACTAGTTACCCTATACATTACTTAGATGTCATTACAATAACTAATTACTTTCAAGCTGTTAAACAGCGCATTGATTTTAAAGCATTACTGAAGTCATGATTAGTAATAACAATTGGAACTAGTTACATTTTTGGTTATAAATAAGTAATGAAATGTCAGGATATAAAATATTTTTTTTTTTTTTTATTGTAAAAAGATTTTTTTTAATTTTAATTTAAAAAACTTAACAACAACCTTTCATTTATGTATCCCTTCTTCAAATATATGAATTTGTAACTGCATTATAAAAATCAATAAAAATTCATATTTTCAAAAATCTGATCATAAATAATTATTTACATTCGGGTTATAAATAATAAGTTACTAAACAACTTCTATGTAATGCAGACAGTATGTTGTTGTCATTACAAAGTAACTACATCCGTAACTACATGTCATTACCAAGATTTTGCTGGGATGTTTAAACATTTTTAGAATGTTAAAAAATTCTAGCCCTAATTAAAATTATTTAAATAATTTTCAAGTTTCAAATTTTGGAGACGCTTTAAAATTGCTTTTGACAACATTTATAAATTTAAATAGAAAATTATTTCGTTAAAAATTTATAGACCAAATTATTAAAGCTATTTATTTATCCATAACTGTAAAAACAAGTAGCTGCGTCAATAAACAATGTAAGAAGGTATTCATTGTAAATATTTATATATTTAATGTAAAGACATTGCATTTAAAAATATATGAACAAATATTTGTATAATATTTCTTCAATTATTAAAATGATTTATGAAGGTTTTTTAAAAGGTATTAAAAATAAAATAATAAAAAAAGTTTAAAAATAGAAATGAAAATATAATATATTTTTTGAAAATATAAATAAAATTGTTTATATAAAGAAAATTTTAAATATTTAAGCCAGATATAGTTTTATTTTTACCCTAATTAGATAAATTCTCACCATTAATATTTTATATTCAGAAAAACATTCATAATTTTCAGCATGTAATCGAAAACAAACAAAAAAAAAAAAAAAAAAAACATGTTTATTTGTGACAAACCTTTTTATCGTCATTTTAACATTCAAAAGATTAATTTACAAAAATTTATAATAAGCAAGGAAATGTAACTAAACAAAAAAAAAAAAAAAATAAAAAAACATGGATATAATGTATGAATCATAAATTATTATAAAAAATAAAAAAATTAATAAAGACAAAAACAAATGTTTTGTATACATAAGGTATTTAGCTGCAAGTTGTTGTATGTTTCTGTATTTATTTAGCAGTAAAAATGCATTTATCTTTATTTCTTTCATTACGTCTTTTGCTTTAGTTTTACACGCTCTGAAACCCCCCTTTTTAAAAATACAGAAAATGCACTTTTTTGTTTAATGAAACAAAATAAAATGCAAAAATAAGGAAAAAAAATCGCTGAACAACAATAATTGTTGTCGTCAGAAAACATATTCATACGCTTACATTCAACAGAATGCAAATATAAAGAAAAAAATATATTATTTTTTTATAAAATAAAATAAAGAAATAAAATGCTTGTCATGTTCATGTAAAAAATCGTGCTTTGCCTGGCTGACTAAGTAAGGGCTTCCAAATGGAGGGCTTTGATATGATATATATATATTTTTTTTTTTTTTGCTGTAGTTTTTCTTATTTTACAAAATACTCATACTTATATGCATGTTTATTTATTTACATGTAATACTTCATTACATATCATTTTAAAACAGTGAAGAGCAAAATCAAATTGTTTTATTTACTTTAATAATGATGAAATTTAAATTAATGTATTTAAATATTATATGGAAAAAGTCACAGGTGATTTAAGTTCAAAAAGCCGGCATTTTTATTCTGCCTTTTATTTTATTTTTTGTAAGCAAATAAAAAGAAATAAACACTTTTTATATAGAAAAAATATACTAAAAATTCCTAAAAAAAAATATAATTAACTTTTTCATAAGACTTATTGAATAAGTAGTTTTTTTTTCTATTTTGTAAACAAACTATAATTAATTCCGTGTATTTGTTTTGTGTCTATTTTATAGTGTTTTAAAACAAAAACACCTTATTAAATTACTTAAATTTTAAAACTTTTAAAAATATTTACTAAAATGTCTATGAGCCATCATTCATTTCATATCATTTAAAAGGCCAAAGTGGTCAACTCCCATTTGAGTGATTTTATGGTTATTTGTATATTAAACAAGTTCAATTTTATGTCAATAGACTAGACTTTTTTTTTTTTTTTTTTGGTTGTAGACTAGACAAAATTTAAATAAATAGTTAAAACCGGTCCCAATGAAAGCATGTGTTGAAATATTGTTCTTGACTTATTTAATGTATTTTAACATCTTCAGACAAAGTGTCTTTGATTTATCTTTTAGTTCTTCCGCTTTTGGTAAACAATGCTTGAAGGAGGGCTGTAGGGTACAAAGTCTAGAAATGTTATGCGAAATGCAAATTAATGAAACATAAAAACTAAGTCGAGTTAGAAACAGCATAAGTAACAAAAAAAAAAAATATGAAATTTCTCTTAATGCCAAATTTGAAATTGAATAATGTGTGAGTGGAAAATTTTTAACAAGTGACAAATCTTAAATATACTTATGATGTTAGGCTTAGCAATAGCATATTTTCTGTAGACCAACATTCATCTGGGTAATTAAGCATATCATAGTGAGACTTTTATGGAATATATTTGAGATATTAGAGTTTGAATATCTATAGAGCTTAACGATATACATATTTTTTGAGTAGTCTTACTGTCAGGCATAAGTAAGTTGTGCTTGCGATCTGTAATACGTGATACGATATATAAATTAAATTGCTGATGAGGATGAAATAAGATTTAGGACTTACTTATAAAATAAATGTAAGACTTTGGCCATCATTATAGGTGGAATAAATAATTATACCAAAGATATTGATAGGAAGGATCAGAACAAAAGTAATACATTTAAACTTCCTATTGAAATCTTTAATTACATATATCAGTAATGTATTTGAAAATTTATCAAGTTCATTCAGATCACCTTCATTCCATATACTGAGATCTTGATCAAATAATGCAGATCTTGTCTTGTAAAATGTATTATTTACAACCTTTAAAACCAGTTAAACGGTACAACCATTAAAAAAATGCCACTTTTAAGCGGTATTCAATACTCCAAAGAGAAAAAAACGGGAGCAGTAGACATATGTTGAACAACTACAGCATTTATGTTATGACATGAGGTGGTACTGGTTACATTGCAGGACATTGGAAACCTGGATTCCACTTTAGTAAATGCTGTGTCATTAATAGAAGGTAAAATATTTATTGTAGAATGGCTGTCCCTAATTAATAATATTGAAAGGATAATAATTGATAGTGCTTTCCCCAATTCAGTCTTTTCAACTGATCGTGACAGACGTTTGGTCTCGGCCTTAATGGGTTAAAGCTTATAACAAAAATGTTAAAGGTTTATAAAATATAACAAACTTTTAAGAATAAATATATTGGGGTCGCCCAGTAGGCTAATTGATAGCGATCTAGTCTATCAGTCTGAGGGTCGTGGGTTCGATTCCCACTAGTTAATCTGGTCTGTTTCGCCACAAGGGGCTGGTGATCTTTGCATACTATGCTCGGTTTAAAATAGGTTAGAATATAATTTGTAATTGTATTGTAATGAAATATAAATTAAAAAAAAAAAAAAAAAATATTAAAATAAACATATTAATTTGGTCAGTTCAATCCAATCAATTTATGAGCAGTGAGAGTATCAGGATTATGGGACTGAAATACGTCATTTTGATTAAAACATTTTTAAAATAGTACCCAATTGTACAAAATAAACTATTACATACAAAATCGAATTATGAGCTGCTACGACCTAGATAGTTTAAGAATATGAACACGAAACATAGTAAAAGCTGACCGTATAGTTACCTCTGCATTTAGTACGAATGTATTTTTCTGAAAATCGAATCTATTATAAAGAAACGTCTACTTTTGCATTCTTTTCTAAGTCCTAATAATGATTTCCTTCTGCATATCAAAATTAAGTCTTCTATAGACTTGGAATTCGGAAATATTGTGTGCTCCTCTGTGGAGTATTAATCTATTAATTGGCTCTGAGAATGGTATAATGTTGTTGGATCGTTCTGGTTAAAGAAAGATAAGTCCTATGTTTATAACTCAGGAAAAATTTTAGAACATGTTCTAAAATCATTAGTTTTAGAACTGGTGTAATCAGAACCACTTCAGATTCTTTTATAACATCCTCAGAACTAGTGGTATCACAACCAATTCTGACACTAATGGAGTAGAACTTTATTGTGATTATAAATTCGTATTCGTAGGAATGTTTTAGAGAACTAGTGCTTAAGAACTAATTCTGTATGACTTCTATATCACTTCCCTAGCAAAAACTTAGCTTCTAATTTTAAAAGCAACAGCTTCCTGTATGCATTACATTGTAGCCTTATTCGCCACTCGCAGCATTACCTATTAGTACTTAAATAACTAGTATTTAGTAAATATGAAAGTAATTTGATTTTTACGTGGCTCAGTTGTTTAGAGCGCCTACCTAATAAAATGTGTACATAAATTCAAACAGGGTTCAACTCCCATTTGAAGCAAATATTTTTTTATAAATTGTGTTTCTTTATTTCCCTACATGAAAACCACTGTTTAGCACATAAAAATATAAGTCGATTGTAGTTTAGCTTGTAAACGGCAGACTAACAAGCACAACCAGTATGCTGATGCGTGAGTTCAAATCTCAATCGAGCCGAATGTATTTTCTTGCATGAAAAAAATCCGCATCCAAAAGAACTCTTTTGGAACCCAAATAAAAATTTGTGAAATTTTGGACATTGCGAACAAAATTCATCAGTTAGAGCACTACAAGTAGAAGCTGTTTTTCATACTGCGAAGTTTTTGCTGTGTTCTGAGAACAAATTACTAGTTCTCAAATGACTTCTGAGAATTGAATTCTAAATTTCTTCGTTGAAAAACTCATTTAAAGTCCATAAGTTATCTGAAAGGTTTGGAAAATTAATTTCCAGTAAGATTTATAAAAATCTGATAGATATAAAATTTTTCAAAAATTATAGCTTCTTAAAAGTCATTAAATTGAATATAATTCATGATCTAATCGACAATTTAAAATTTTCTGCTTTGAGATCAGATTATTTTAAAATTATTACAGCTTATTTTGCTGTTGAAGTAATTTGTAATTTTACTTTAAAAATTTGAATATAATTTTTATTCTGCATTTCGCACTATTTTTTTGTTTGTCACTGTTATTGTGCGAATATAAAAGTACTTATACTCCTACATATAAATTAACATGTGGGGACAAAACTAAATATACTGACTATATTTTACTAATGAAGAAGAATGAAGACAGAATTCTTCAATGGTGGAAAATTGTTCTTTGATTTTTTATTTTTTTCAAACATCCTCTGTCAAGGATAGAAGGCAGGCATTCAAGTTAATATACAAACGACATTTTTTTAAAAATCCATTTTTATTTTAAAATCTTCTTAGTAGGGTATTTAAAATTCTGTTTGACTATGTTTTACTATATTTATTGGCAAAAATTAATAACAAAAAAATAGCAGAAAAAAAAGTATTTTGCATATGTTGGTATTTTTTTTATAAAGCACTCAAAGACAGAGTTGTTGGTATCTTTTTTTTATGATTTTTTTTTTTTGTTGGGGCTAGTGGGGGTAATCCATGCATATATACACATACAACATATAGTCAGTCATTCAGCCCCAGTGTTTTTCATAAGAATTATGGAAATTAGTCACATCAGTGTGTTAAGAAAAAAAAAAAAACTGAACAAAATATAAAAACACTTACAAAAGAATTAAAACAAAATCAAACAAAAGTAAAATACAACAAAAATACTATTGTCGTTTTGTAACTTTTGCTTTATGATTTGTTTTTGTTTAGCAGTGAATACTATACATGAGTGTCTGTATGAGGCGGTACACGTGATTTTTAACCAGTTTTTAATTGTTAATAATTTTCAAATGCCCTTTTTTTGTTAACGATGAATTTATACTGATCATTGTTGGAAAAAAAAGTATCAATTATATAAAAAAAAACAGTGTCATATTTCAGGTTATAGTTGTCATTTGCAAACTAAATGTAACAATTAAATAGAGATTATGGAAAAATTACAAAGAAATTTCTTTGAGAAAATGTTAATTAAATAAATGGAAATATTAATCAGAAATTCAAGAATTTATAAGACCTGAAATCTTTTCATATAAATATATATTTAAATAGGTTTTTACTTATAGCAAGATTCTGCTACATCTTTAAACGTTTCAAATTTTCTACTTATCACTTTAATAGTTTGTTAATAATTTTGTTTACCACGCCCCTCTTTTTCCAAAAAAAGGCTTGGCATTTCTTATATGAACTTTATTTTTATAGCGTCTAGGATTTCTTGATAAAGATATTTTTATAAAAAAAGAAAACGTAATTACCGAAAACACAAACTTATTGCATTTATTGTTGTCTCATTGTTTATATTTAATACATAATATATTAATGTTATTATATATTTTTATTATGATTATTATAGTATATAATTAAAATGTACAAGATTTTATATTTATAAAACATAAATACTAAAAAAAAAACAGACAGACATACAGACTCATTAACTAATGACACTGATGTATACATATAAATCAGTGATCTATGTGAATGTGTATGATTTAGGTTATCAACTAGACAGTATTTATTGTTCAATGCAAAGCCCATGAAATAATTAATCATATAAATAAAAAAATTTAATAAATAAAAATTTAAATAGTTAAATATTTGTTAAACATTTTTTACCCATTACTTCTAAGATACAAAAAAAAAAAAAAAAAAAAAACTATTTTCTTCATTCTCCTCAACTTACCATTTTCCTCTTGATTATCAGCTAGGGCTTCCATCATAATATTTTCTTCTTGTTTCTTTATGGAAATCATTTGTACATTTGCTGTTAATTCCTCTTCAAGACCCTTCATCGTATTATATACTTTTTATATCATCACGACCATCTAATCATACAAATTTTCAATTTATTTGTTTTCAGTTCACACCTGTAAAATAAACAACAACAAAAAAAAAATATTAAAAAACATTTGTGCATTTTTATTAACGTGATTATGATTAATAAATATTATTGAAGATATAAATTTAAAAAAAATATGAAAATACTTGTATGATAAGCAATTAAATATGTTTATAAGAAATTAATAATAATTATTTTAATGCGACATGCAACTTGAGTTTTATAAACAATATTTTATTTGTAATTTATAATGCTCTAATATTCTTAAAAAAAAAAAAACAACAATGACAGTTGTAAAAAAAATAATTGTTCTTTTGTCTATAAAGGGATTTGTATGTGTGTATATGAGTCAAAAATAAGTGTGTGCAATTGTAGCTAAAAATCTACTGATAAGAAATTAATAAATCCTTATAAATGAAATAAAGGAGTTAATTCATGATTTAAATTTCTGTATTCCCTTTTTATAGGAAATTTTGGAAAAATTAATTTTTTATAGAAAATTTTCGATAAATTTTCTTTAAATTTTCTTTTCATAGGAAATTTTTGATAAATTTTCTTTTCATACAAACATTTTTAATAAATTTGCCTCAAATTTTTTTATAATATTCACGAAATTTTCTTTTATAGAAAATTTTCTTCTTAAAGAATAATTTTCTTTTTAGATAAAATTTTCCATAAATTTTCTATTTATAGAATATTTTCGATAACTTTTTTATTTATAGAAAATTTTCGATAAATTTCCGTTTTATAGGAATTTTTCGTTAAATATTCTTTTTATAGAAAATTTTCGATAAATTTTCTTTTTATAGAAAATTTTCGATAAATTTTCTTTGCATAGAAAAATTTTCGATAAACTTTCTTTTCATAAGAAATTTTCGATAAATTTTCCTTTTAAAGAAAATTTTCGATAATTTTTTTTTTATAGGAAATATTCGATAAATTTTTTATTTATAGAAAATTTTCAATAAATTCTTTATTCATAGAAAATTTTTCGATAATTTAGGATAAAATTTTCGATGTTTTTCTTTAAGAGAAAATTTTCGATAATTTTTTTTTTTAGAGAAAATTTTTAATAAATTTTCTTTTTAGAGAAAATTTTTAATAAATTTTCTTTTTAGAGAAAATTTTCGATAAATTTTTTATTTATAGAAAATTTTTGATAAATTTTCGTTTTTAAAGAAATTTGCGATAAATTTACGTTTTTTGGGAAATTTCGATAAATATCTGTTTTAGAGGAAATTTTCGTTAAATTTCCATTTTAAAGAGAATTTCGATTAATTTAGGTTTTAAAGAAAATTTTCGATAAATTTCCGTTTTAAAGGAAAATTTCGATAAATTTCCGTTTTGAAGAAATTGTAGATAAACTTTCGTTTTAAAGAAATTTTCGATAAAATTTAGTTTTTAAGGAAATTTTCAATAAATTTTCATTTTAAAGAAAATTTTCAATAAATTTCCGTTTTGAAAAAATTGTCGATTAACTTTCGTTTTAAAGAAATTTTCGATAAATTTCCATTTTAAAGAAATTTTTCTGTAAATTTTCTTTTTAAAGAAATTTTTCGAAAAATTTTGTAACGAAGTTTTATAGTATTAAATGTATTTATACCATGAAACGTTATTACATACATTTTATTACTTTTATCCGGATTATTTTATGTACTAATTTGTTATATTACATTATACACCTCATATGTAATACACTATTATTATTCTACCTTATTTGTGAACACCCTTATTGTTGTTCTAAGAATTCAGATTTAATAGTTCTCATTAAGTTTATATAATTATTCTCATAAGTACTCTAAGTTTGTATGCTGTAGTGGCGATTCAATTTGTCAAAATCTAAGACAGCTGATATTACGATCGTAACATCTGTCACTGTTTCTCTGGTACTCGGATCAGGTGCGATACCTTGCACAGCATTTCTGTCTGTTTCGGACACAGCGGCTTTGATCCGTCTGTTTCGACACTACAACTTCAGTCGTCAGTCCCGATGCCACTACTTCGGTTGTTAGTTTCGGCACCTTGACTTCGGTCATCGGTTTTGGCACAGCGAATTGTATCGTCTGTTGTACCCGTTAGAATAAGTCTGAATTTTGTAATCTAGCTTTAAGAAACTGTATTATTATATCAGTATTCGTAAGTTATATTTAAGTATCATCAACGTTCCTGCTTGCTGCATAATACCTGGGGGAACCGAATCTTCAACTCCGCATCTACCAGTAGAATCCGAATTACCTGAGAAGTAACAGACTGAATCCCTACATATCATCGTGCTGCTAGAAATTTATTTAACACAAAAGTATTAACTATAATTTATTGTTACCGATATCTGAAACATTGAATTATTAAATAAAAATACACTGTATAATTAACCCCCAGAAAGCGTAAACCAATTGTGTTCTCACTTCAGGTTCGTGGATCCCGTAAGTTAATCCTGGACGCGACTGAATTACCTCAGCCGACGACAAAACCACGTTACAATTCTCTCGATTATAAGTAGTGAGGAAAGTGTTTTATGGAAATTTGAGTTAATTCTATTCCATTTCTGTCTTTACTTTAAAGTTGCAATAAATATAAATGTAATAAAACAATAAAATCATAATACAAATGTAACTTTAATTGCCTAGTCATAATCGAAGAATGGACTTTAATCCTTTAGATTATTTAAAAAAATTATTTATAGATCATATTTACGAAAAATGAAATAAAGCATTTCCATTCCAGTTGCTAAATGAGTAATAAATAACTGAATATGGCCTCTAGACTAGGAAGTGTTACAGAAATTCAATTTTTTGCGTTCTAATGATAATAATTTAATAAATTTAATTAAAATTTCAACGCCTCCAATTACCGGAAATTCAACTCAAGGTAGGTAAAAAAAAATAGCTGCAAAATTTTCCTGCACTTTTTGTAGCACTTTTGATTATAAACAAACTAGAGATACTATGGGCCTTTCCCGATAATTGTCGAGATATATTTTGATAAATTTTTATAGTAAATAAATATAATACAGATAAGAGCACACAAGTAGCAGACTATAGAAAAACTAAATCCGTATTATGTAGCTTTAATAGTTGATTTTAAATTTTATTTAAAATAAAAATTTCTATCTTGATATTTCCACACCTGCTTTGAATATTTTTTTAACACAAAAATAAATTTGCAAATATATATTTAGCTCTTGTCATAAAATTGCATTAACATTAAACTTTATATCAGATTAGTATAAATATTTTGTTTGTTTCAAAATTATCTAAGTAATCGATCATAAAAAAAGTTATCAGCATTTTTCATAAAAAAAAAAATAGTTAGAAACTTAACAAATTTTTTAGCTTTTTTATAGCTGGTCTTTTACCACTCCTCACCTCTGTTTTTTTTAAGTTTCTTTATTTTATTACTATTATTTTTTGGTTAAAAACAACAAGAGTAATCATAACTGCATAAAGTCATTTTTATGGGACCCAACCAACTATATATAATCGTTGAAATGTAAAAAAAACACACCAATTATTTGATAAGAACAATTTTTTTCAAGTGTCAACAACAATGTTTTTTTCTTTATTATTTATCAGACATTTAACTCGTAAAGCGATATGGACCCCATTGGTATAAAATATAAAATGTTTTATTTTTAGTTTCATTATAGGAAACAAAATGAGCAATATAACAGAGATAATACCTCTTTGGTTAATGCGCAGCACATGGATTGAAATGAAAGTAAAATTGAGAAATTTTAAGTACCTACATACCTATAGCCTTAAGAGAACTGAAACTATTTTTTATTAGTTTTATATACAAGTACTTAGTCTCGAGTCCCTTTGTAATTTGTTGTAAATTTATTTTTATTTATTGTGTTTTTTTTATAAAAACTTTTTTGTTTGATTGTAAAATTGTTTAGAATCTGATAACATTTTTTTATCGTAATTTTTTATAGATTTTTATTTAATTTAAATTTTGTTTTAAAATATTATTTTTTTTTTTTTTTTTGTAAATTTTTATTTTAGGTGTTTGAATCATTTGTGGATCATTGACTTATAAAATTCTTATCTGTCTCATAGAAATTCTAAGACACATAATTTTAAAGACTTGAAATCGCCTGATATTGATGAGGTATTTAAAATAAACAAAAAAATACAAAGATTTGTTTTTAGAATGAACATAAGCCACAAAAAAAATAAAAACGAAATTACTGTGGATCCATACAAAAATTCGTAACCTTTTCTAATTTACTATTAGAAAAATTTCATAGAAAATTTTCCTATAAATTTAATCTAATAAAAATCCCAGCCCATTTATCACTCGATAAATTTCTTGAAAAAACATAAGGCAACTTAAAATTTTTTTGTTATACCCTATACGAGGGATATGTAGTGTGTATAATACATTTATACTGATATTTCTAACAAACAGAATGTATTTTCAGATCAATACATCACTCGACACATTGTAGATATCTGTGTTGATTTGACAATGCAATCAGTCCGTTGTTGTTGTAACAGCTACAGTTACATATTTCTAATCGGGGGGATTCTGCTGGAAGGTCAAGGTCAAGAAATTGCGCCACTTCTTCGGGATGAGTCCACAAATCCATTGGACTAAGTGAAGTAGGGTTGGCTGGACAGCTAAATATGTGGTGATTGTCATGGGGACCCTGTCCACATGCTGGGCATATATTGGGGACGGCACGGTCTATGCGAGACCAGTAGGTATTAAGCCTGTTGCAGTTCTCCACTGGGTGTCTCTAAGCGAAGGAGTCCACACTGGAGCAGCGTAATTTACATGACTGACCAATCGTCTTATATGCAGCCAATAACGTTTCTTTATCCATACCCCAAGTGCTGCCGGCAAGCGCTTTGAGGACCTTATTTCTACTTTGCAATTTATGCGTGATTGCATTGGCAAGAGCTGAGGAGGTAAAGAGGCCCAGGATCTTTGGGTGGTTCACAGTCGGAATTTGGACTCCAACGACTACGATGCCTAGGTAAATTTTTACCTCCTTCGTACAGGTGGTAAAGTGTGTTGCTGTCGACTTCGCTGGTGACAATTTCAAGCTACGCGCAGTGAAGAAATTGTGGATTTCACTGAGATAACCATTTACCAAACCGAATAGGATATCACGTCAACTCCTGGTGGAGGTGCTGAAAGTTTCGAGAGGTAGAAATTAAACAAGAGTGCCGATAGGACCCCGCCCTTAAGAACTCCTTGTTTAACTCTACGATGTTTTGAGCATTTGTCTCGAAACGTAACGAACGACTGACGCCACTCAAATAATTCACTATCCATCTCATCAAGTTGTTTAGCGTTGTGAACTGCAGGATGTCCTGGAAGAGAGTAGCGTGACTGACGGTGTCAAAGGCTTTCGACAGGTCTAGTGCTACAAGGGTAGTTCGTTCATGTGGTGCTATGCATCTTACGGAATCCATGCTGGTGACGAGCTGCTGGTAGGTGACAGATCAGCTATTGGTAGTTGGTTGGTATAACTACCAATCAGTCCGTCCTTCTGGCTGATTGGCAGTAGTCCATGTAAACCATGTGTGCAAATTACTGGTCACAAATTTGAAAATAATTTAACAAAATTTGTACCCACCGTACTTTAATCAGACAGACGGATCGTCTTAGAATACACAAAAGAGTTTCTCGTTGAAAAACATTTTGTAGCAAGACCCCTCAAACGATGAGTATATGGAAAAAAAAATTACACTTTTTTATTTGATCTTCAGTTCCTTCCTCACCAGCGATCGAAAGTTACGGCTCTTGAACATTTTGTTCAAAATAAGTTTTGAGATTTCTCACGAAGTTGGTTTCAAAAAGCTTATAACGCAATATGCAAATGGCATAACAAACTCATTCAAAGTCAAAGTCCCTCACCTTTTTAGATGTTAGGAACAAAATTTTGAGAAATATATTTGTTTGTTGTCGTTCAGAGGTTAATAGAAAGTCCTATTCAATTATTTTATACAATGATCGTGCAGTGATCAGTTGATACAGTTTTTAACCCCCCTGGTGTGCCTTCTTTTACTAATACATAAGTTATTACGTATCGTCAGTGAATACCGTGACAAATTGAGTCAACGCCGCGTGCAACATATTGTAGTCTTATATGGAATAATTTGGCTAATTTTACTCAAGGACCTTGATGTACAAGCTTACAAAATCTTACTCGTTCAACAAGATTATGATACGGCACATATAGCTCGTTAAACAATGCACTTATTAATAAATAATTTTCATGAGCAGCGAATTTTATTATCGAACCTGTCAACTGACACGAGCGTCTAGATTTTAAATGATTTTTACATTTAACATGATACCTAATTCTTGGGAAGGTATACTGCGTCGAAAATGTTCAAAATAGGTCTTATGTTTTTCACGTTAAATTCCTTCGTCTTTCTTAACAATTTCTTAGTAAAGCTAGTAGAGTATCTCCACTCCCTGATAGAAAAATCTGGCTCCGTTAGGACTTTTTACCACGTCTGGGAGCTTCAGAAAGCTCTGAAAAAATGGTTACAAAAAGACACATATCTCCGCTTCCTAATAGAAATTTTTAAATCTGACACCGTTGGGATTTGTAGGATGACAAGTTTTATAAAAGAGCCAAATTTTCTACGTTGTCTGAAAGCTTCAGAAAGAAAAAGGGCTTAGAAAATTACATAAGTATATAAATCTATGTATCTCCGCTCCCTGATAGAAATCTGACTCCGTTAGGAATTATAGGACGAATAGTTTTAAAAGTAAGCCGAATTTTAATTTATTACCACGTCTTAGATAAAGACACATAAATCCGATTACCCCCACCCATTGATAATACTTTCTAAGTCTGGATTTGTAGGATCTACAGTTTTTTAAGCAAGCTAAAGTTTAATTTTCTAAGTCGCTCTGGAAAGTAAAAAAATGCTTAACAAATTATATATACAGACTCTTTTCTCCACTAGATTTCCATATTTAAATTTCAGCTCAGTACTGCTGTAAGTTATCTTCAGTGAAAAGAGAATTACGTACATATAACGAAATTGAAAAGGAATTGTGTAAACGATTTGTAGTAATTCGACAGTGTATCTGACATTAAAATTTCCTTTGTAACGTGTAGCTTCAAGTATTACACCATCAAGATATTATAACTACTGTAGTAGTTACAACACAATTTATTTTATGTTTATGTAAATTTAAACATAAATAATCAAGATTAAGACGATACATTTGAGCAAGCCGAAGTTCTGATCTTGTTATACTTTGCTCTTAGGGATCAAAGTATCTCCAGACACGACCGAAGTTATTTCTTCTTAACTGTAGCCGAAAACTATAGTTAGCCGACTGAAAACCGAAGAATATATCTCGTCGGATCGTAGTAGTATCATCGCAGTTAGCCGATTGAGAGCTGAAGAATTTATCCCATCGAATTGTATTTGGAGGCCAAACCTTGTAGTTAGCCTACAGAGAACCGAAGCATTTATTTCGTTGGATTGTATTTAGTTTATAAATTAAGTCATACGATTCTAGCTAGCTGAAGAATTTATCTTTTCGGATTGTAATTTGAGGACAAAGAATTTATCTCATATCTCATATGATCCTAGCTGGCCGATTGAGAGCCATATAAATACAATCTCGTATTTTGGAAATGAAATTCGTAGTTAGCCGACCGAGAGCCGAAGAATTTTTCTCGTCGGAGAATTAACTTTGCCAACACTGTACTTTTCTCTCGTAGCTAGAAAACGTATCGTCGTTGTTCGTGTCACGAAGGAATAAGGAAGTTCTGTGGTAACAGTCAAAGGAAGCAGACTTTTGAAGAAACTGGACAGACTGAGTATACCCCAGCTGGAAACAAAAACTGCATTAGACGTTACAACATTTGGAAGATGAAAATATAATTAAAATACAAAAACCTGAATAATCAACAAAGCTTGGTTATCGGGTGTGCAATCATTTATCAAAATTTTCGTGTTTTTACTAAAATTCCTATGACAACACTGTCTCAAATTCTGTTCTTTTTTAGTAGCCAATAATAAATTACAGAGGATAGAGTAAAATTTATATAACGTTTTGTTTTTGTAGTGAAAAATTACAAAAATATTTATATACATATATTTACATCACACCACAAAGATCTCTCTATTTGAACCGGTGTTTTCAGAGGCCGAATATATGTATTTAAAATTTTACACTATAATTAGATGGACACACCCCCACATCACAACCAAAAAATAAATCTACAATGACAATGAATTGCTACTTTTGTTTTAATTCTAAACATGTAACACGTCATTATATTTGAGCATCAAAATAAAAGTTTAATAATATTTTTCTACTCACTTTTGATTTCAGATTTATATAAAAAAATTATTCAATAATAATTTTGGTAAATTATTGCACTTGTTCTAATTGAAATTTTTTATTTTAAAACTCTTTTTTTTTATTTTAGTTTAAGGATTTTTCTTATAAAATTGTTTTGCGTAACAATTACAGAAGATATTGTTGTGGTTTTATATTTAAAGAGTATTTTTTATTTTTATTTTTCTTAAATTGTTGTTGTTTTGTCAAAATATTCTCTGAACTTGTTTTGTGCTCATCATTTATGTATGAGAAAACAGAATAGAAAACACTTGTTGTTTTTATTGTTGCTTTAATATTATTTAAACAACAAATTTTTACTAGACTAGATTAACAAAATATAAAATACACCACAAAATTAAGAAAAAAAGAAAAATATTATTATCATTTTTTTATTTTTAATATTTTTTTCTTGCTGCTTATTTTTTTTTTTTTTATTATTTATTGATGTTGTTGTGGGTTTTTAGCAGTCGGTATTTGTTTTGTTTTTTAAATTTTATTTAATTTTTTGTTGTTGGTTTTTTTTATATAAAAATTTGATTTCACCGCACTACTACTGTTACACACAGGGCCAATGATAATTATCAACAAAAAGATAGGCAAATTGCAGTGTTGCCAGAAAATGATTTAAGAAATATGCTAAATTCCAAATAAAAAAGTGCTAAAATGTTCCACAAGAAAAATAAAAAAATGCTAAATTTTTTAGTACAGTATTTTTATTGTTTACATAAAAAACAGTTTATAAAAATTAAATTAAAAAATAATAAATATATTCATAGAAAATATATACAAATATTTCATTTGGTATTTTGTAAGTAAAGCAGCACGCATTTTTAAATTTTAAGCCTTCTACATCATGCAGAATGTGCGTAATTGACCATTTTATTGGATTTAAATTATGACTTATAGAGAACATTGACATATTTTTTAAAATATTAATATTTTTTGGCAAGCGATTTTTTAATTGATTTACAAGTTCTTTTAAAAAAGAGACACAAGTATTTCTTATTTTTTTTTTTTTTTCCATCGTCAAGTGAAATTTCTGCAGATTTAATTTTTTGCTTTAATAAATTTTCAAATTCATATCCTAAATATGGATTTGGAATCAAAAAATCATCAAACGAATTAATTTCATTGGAACTAAAAATAATCACATTCAACTTTTGTTGGGTGCATATCTTTCCCGCAATAACATTAACTAAAAAAACAAGTCATCAAGGATTTTTAAAGGGTCACAATGTTTAGCTTGTAAGGCTTTGTTTGTTGCCTGGGTCTCACTTAAAATATTTTAAAAAAAATTGCCATTAAAAATAAGTAACTGTCATTGCTTTTTATTTTGTTCTTAAATTCTTTAAAGTTGCAATATCAGTTGCAGAAAAAGGTAGTAAACACATAGTTATACAAAAGAGTAGCAAATGAAAAGTCCTATCTATGACATTTGTTTTTTGAAGCAAAAAATAACAAGTTAAATGCAAATTTTGAATAGGTAAATATATTTATTAAAAAAATTAAATTTTCAAATAAAAAATTTTTTCTTTCAACAAAATTATGCTAAAAAGCATTTAGCACATTTTTTAAAAATGTTAATGCATTTTGCCAAAGAGAAATGCTAAATCTAGCACTGAAAGTGCTAAAATGGCAACACTGGCAAATTGAGACAACACACACATACACACACACACTTAACAACATTAATTTACTCTCACTTGCCGCTTAATAATCAAATGTTTATTTGTTTGTGTGTTATATGTTATGCATAAATGTTTATAATTTTATTTTCTTTTTTAGTTATTTATTTATTTTTTTTAATATATAAATTATATTTGTTTATTAGTATGTATTATATATAATATATATAATGATTTGTTTTTGTCTAGAAAGAACGATCTCGTAACTTGCGTTGATGTAGTTTGACTAGCTCTCACTTACTATTAAAACAGTTAAAGCTAAATTTACTTGACTCTTTCATTTAACATCAGTAAACTCACACACATTTCATACATATAGCCCCACACTAGCTCTGAGACTGTTAAGTTAACATTTTATTTAGTTTTATGTTATTTATTTGCATTTAACATCATGTTAATTGATGGGGGACTCTGTTGTCTTTTAGAAAGAACTAGTTGTTTACCAAAAATTATGTGGAATTTTGGGTTTATTTAGTTTTATATCTTAATATTTTTTTAAAGATAATAAATAATATTTTATTTTTTATAATTTTTTTTTAAGTTTCATTGTAATAAATTTTAATTTTGTTATTTTATTTTCTTAATAAACTTTATAATATTTTCACTTTCATTTAAGTTTTCTTTAATGCATTAAAAATATCAAAAGAGTTTTATTTAGAAGAGTGTAAGTTATTTTAACTAGACAAACAACTACTTGGTTAATGATTTCAAATTTTACTATCTTGCCAGCTTGAAACTAAAGAAAATTTCATTGCAGTTGGCTTGGCTATAGTTGACTGAACTCTGTATAGTATTTTTGCTACTTATATTTGTTTTTGTTGCTATTGCTTTTGTTGTTGTTATTGTTTTTGTTGTTGCTGTTGAGACAGTCAATTATACAGCCATCAAACCATACTAATGTACATATGTAAGATAAACGAGGGTAAACTAAAAATTCTTTACAAAATCTTTACATGAGATTAATAGTGATGCCAGATTGAAGAAAAATTCTCTAATTTGTACATAAAAATACAAATCTGTGTTTGGGTGCCTTAATGGGTTAAATGGTAGATAGCTAATTTGACAGCCTGAAGGTTAAAGGTTCGATTTCCACTCTGGGTTACTCTGATCAGTGTGAATTTAAATAGATAAATAAATAAATTCCTTTCGTTTAAAATATTACTCAAAATAGTTTCTTCCATCTGGCATCACTGTAAAAAACTGAATATACGGCATTTTTGATTTAATGCTCAACAACTGAGGATCCCCATTAATTACATTTACTCAAAGTCAGTAAATAATAGAACAAAAGTTGTACCGATTTTTTAATAGAAAGAACTCTGATATCTCTATTACTATGACAAGTGATCCATACTGGACCATGATCATTTAGTTCCTATTTTTGCAAACCTCTGAATTAGTGCTGAGTTCAATAATGTATTTCAGCTCGATATGAAGCTTGTTCGACAATGGTTTTGATGGAAGCAATTTCGGGTTGTTTGATATCTCGTTTTAACGATCAGCAGTAACACGATCGCTTAGCCTAACCGCTTTATACAATTTTCTTAACAATATTTGAAAGTCTCAAATTAATAGTAATAAGCTGTTCCTGATTGTGGAGAGAATCATAGCTTAAGCATTGAACAAATTTCCAAAAGATCATCAACAATGGCCTCTTAGATTTTAATAAAAAGTTTCTGCCAAATAGGTATTCAAAAAGGCTTTTACTCTGACTGATAATCGTTACAGAAGCATGATCATTTTGGTTTTATTATCGTAAATTGCTGAATTAAAACTGAGAGACATGTCCGTAATTTGGCTGTTTTAGAACTTTTCCTTGTAGTGTTCGAATGTCTCTGGTTAATGAGAACAAGATTTTTATTCCGGAGAGAATATATTGATCATTGATCTTGCCAGGATCATTGTTAAAGTAGTGAACAAATACAACAGCCACTGGAATTTTAATAAAACAATTTAGATCAAGGTATTCTTAAAAACTTTTACTTTGACTATTGATCGATTCAGAACTATGAAATCTAATATCACGTTTTAACAATCTGCAGTAGTACGATCGCATAATTTGACCATTTTTATACCCACCATCAAAAAGATGGGGGGTATATTGATTTTGTCATTCCGTGTGTAACATGTCGAAGGAATCATATAACACCCCACAAAGTATATATATTCTGGGTCCTGGTAAGATTCTGAGTCGATCTAGCTATGTCCGTCCGTCTGTTGAAAGCAGGATAGGGCTCGAACGGAGCAACGTAGGCAAAATCGGTTAATAAACAAAAAAGTTATGGGCTAAAAACTACAAACACAGGGTGTCCGTTTTATACTTTTCTGTCGATATTTCTGCAACAAAATCATGTACGACAGCGAAATTTTGTATGTATAGTTCGGGGATCGATATAAATTCGGAAACCAAAAATGGGCGTGGTCCGCCCGCTTTACCGCCCACCTCCCATATAAGGTGAAAATCAACGAAATTGTTCTCAATTACTTCAAGGACCAATGTAAACTCGGAAACAAAAAGTAGGCGTGGTCCGTCCACTTTACTTCCCACTTTACCGCCCCCTTCCATATAACGCAAAATTTGAAAAAGTTGATGGTGGGTATTTAGATTCGGCTGGGCCGAATATTTGCGCTTGTTTATTATCAGAAAATTTTGTTCTATAGAAATCATCAAATAATTTTCTTTATATGGAAAAATTTTCTTTTTGCAGGAAATTTACGATACATTTGAAGGGTCAGATTCTGGAGAGAATATATCCAGAATCGTGCGGGAAAATAAGTCTTTTCTTCAGATTCAAGTCAGTCTCTTTGTGGTTACTTATAGATTCCAATGAGTCTCAATTTTATGGTTTTAATAATAAATTCCTATTATTTTTTAAAAACTTTTCAGACTGTTCTCGTATATAAGAGTACTAGTAAATTTGTTGTTGGTATTATTTTTCCACTTACAAAGCACATTCGCATAAATTAACACTCACAAACCAACACATAATATTTCTCTGTTTTTTTCACACTTTTTGCTTTAATATTAATTTGATTTTATTGTTGTTGTTATTATTACCAGTGCATTTACAGTTACTTTACTTATTCAATAAAACACCGCAAATTGTTTATTTTGTTATTGTTTTTTATTAATTTAAATGAATTCAATGCGTAACTAAACAAAAAAATTGTATCTTCAATTTATGATATTTTTCACGCTCTTTCACTGTACAACCGCTCTCTCTTAATTTATTATTAAAAATCATGTTCTCTAAGGGGAGCCTTTTTATTTTAGCAAATGTCGGTCGGTATTATTTTGTAGAATTTACTTATTTGTCATTAAATAATTTGTAGCCTCAATGGGTTTGGTTTCTTTAGAAAAAAAACTGATTTTTTTTTTTTTTTATTTTATTTTTTAACATTAAATAAACTTTGCAATTTATGCCGCTAACGTTCCCCCACATCTCACCTTACTAGGGTATAAAATTTTGTGTTTTTTGTTTTTTTTAGATAAATTGCGTAAATTTTTACGCCAAATATTTGCATTGATTAATAAAACACCAACAAATTTAATAGAAATGCCAGACTATAGCAACAAATTGTATAGAAAATAGTCTGGCGATCGGTAAAAAATTTCAGGCACAAACACACATACTTGTTTATCACAAAACACACCATATAAACAATCAACCAACCACACCAAAAACTTAAAAATCACTTACTTACTCAGTTGAGTCAACAACAACGTCAGTGGTAATTTGCAGCCAAAATATTGATTGTGTTTTATTTTATTTATTATAAGCTTTTTATTTGACAGAAACACAACTCTCTGTCAGAAAAAAAAAAAACCTAAGTAGAAAACCAAAGAGAGTCCCCCCAAAACTATTTAACATGTCCCCTAAAACTCTCTGTTTTACACCACTAAGGTTGTCTTTTTCCTATTAGTTTATTGCTTTTAAAGTTCTTGTTTAAAATGATCTTTACACCATTTAAGCCAGAAAGAGACAACTATCGTTATTTACTGATCTTTAACATAATAAAGCTTTTCTCTTAGGTTTTCCAAATGTTATTTCTTAGTTGTGTGTAAAATAAAAAGCCTACTTTTAGGTGTTGATTAAAATAAATAATTACCAAGAGAATTTGTTTTTTGTTTTTTTTTTTTTGCTTTAATATTATATTTTAATTAAATATTAATTTTATTTTTTAAAATGGTTTTGTTTTTTTCTCTGTTTATTAGCATTTTCTAAATTTTATCTAATAAATTGTATATAATAAATTGCCTGGGCTGTGGTCTCTCTTTAATAATGATTAAATTAATTTTTAAGCTTTTGTTTTAAACTTAATTAGCTAATTTCATAAAATTTTCTTTTTTTAGTTAATTGTAATTCATAATTAAATTTTTAAAATTATTAGAAGAAAGAAAAATAATAAAAAAAAAAACACAAAAAAGTAAAGGTAAAAATTCTCTTTAAAACATAATTATGTATTAGTTAGTATTTACAATTAAGGCATTATTTTGTTGTAGGTAAATGTCAATTTTTTTTAGTAAAAAAAATCACAAATCAACAATGATTAAAAAAAAAACATTAACTAAAACTTAGGAAAAAAAATCTAAAATTGGTTTAAAAAAATAATTTGTTATTGTTGTGGGGTTAAAGTTAAATGTCACTTATTTTGTGTTTTAATTAGTTAAATGAGACTGCCCTGCAGTTTCATTAATTATTCATAACGTCTGGAATTATAGGATTGTATCTTTTCAACGGTACACTCAAGAGCTGCCTTAATATCATTGAAAACGGGTACACCCTGGCGTTTGGCTAAATCAATCAAATAGGAACGACCACGATTATAATCCTTAATGGCGGTAGGAGTGAGCTAGAAAAGTAGAAAAAAAAAAAACAAATTATATTCTATTGCTAAGATATAAGAAATAAATTTCTCTCACCTTTTCATTACCAATAACACAGTCATTGGGTAACATTTGCACAGCCAATACCACATTGTACATAAGACCAATGCAGTGAGCTGCCAGTGTCATGGGAGCAAGAGAGCGTGTTTCATTTGTTATTACAAACAGCAATACCCGACTCGAGTCCAAAATTGAGGGATTAAAGAGATTCGTACGTACAGGTGACAAAGTCCAACTGAGAGATTCCTCAGCTATAGTCACCTCCTCGACTTCTTCAGCTGTTTTAGTACCACTATTAGTACGACATTTCCGTCTAGTACGCATAAAATTAGCTGCCGATGATGTGGGCTGTCTGCGCACTCTCCAACTGCCCGATGAAGTACCAGCCATTTGTTCCTCTTCCTCCTGCTGCTGTAATTTGCTATCGGGTAAATCCAATTGACTAGGATTGATACTTTCATGGAGAGAAGGTAAATGATATGAAATTCCTTTGGACTTCAAATAAGGTATAGCCAATTCTTGACGCCATTTAGTGCGTAAAACACAACTGCCACCTAAATATACCTCACGAAAATCAGGCATTGTATAGCCCATTGAAGGATCACAACAATTAATGGAATTAATCGAGCTACTGCTAGAGAAAACAGAATCATTGGAATCACTTTCCTCTTCGGGACCATTAGCATGAGAAGTGTTGTCAATGTTGAGCGGTGAATGAGCTGTGAAAGCCGAAGTTTGAGGTTGTATGGTTTGAGTTGTAGTTACTTCAGTGGTTTCAATAGTTTCAACATTTAGTAAAACATGTTGTTGTTGTTTTTGATTACCTAATTGAGCTTGTGAACGCGAGCGTAAAGGCTCGATGGGTTGAGGCGATGAGGTGCCACTGTCACGATTGCGCGTTAAAAGGTCATTCAAGTTTTGTAAACGTTCTTCACTGCTGGGCACACTGGTATTGCTGGAAGTGCGTGAAATATTTTTACTAAAATAGCTAATGGCAAAAGAGTCTTCACCTGGGAAAAAAGAAAATAAAATTTAATAATTCGATGTAATAATTTAAGAAATCTAAGATCGTACCTTGCAAATTTGATAAATACACCGGTGGTGGTGGCACATTGGTGCCTTTTATGGGAGATATGCAGCCACTTTCATGTATTTCCTGCTGCAGCACCGATAAATAGGCTGATATAACACAGAATAGATTAAAATCAAGATGATCTAATTGAGAGCTATTGTTTTTAGGATTTTGTTGTTGTTGTTGTTGAGCACACAATGGATTGTTGGTATTGTTGTTTGGTTTTTGAGAATTTGTACTATTTTTGTTGTTGCTATTGTTGGTATTGTTGTCATTATTGAGAACTGCTAGAGCTTCCCGTTGAGCCGCTATGATTTTATTTAAATTGTCCATGTTAACAAGACTTTGAGCATAGCCCAAATATAAGAGAGCTTGTTGACACTGTTCAACAGTGATTAGATCGTAAATAGGATTGACACGATCAAAGGCACCACGTATTACACTACAAAAAGAGAGAGAAAAATGAAAGAGATATTATTAAAAGTGTTACTCCAAAGCTTGTTGAATACATAGGACGTAGGAACTAAAAAAAAGAAGCATGAGGAATGGAGGATCAATCTTTTAGAAAGACCAAGGGCTCAATATTTAACACAAATACCTTACGTTTCTTGAAGTCACCTTAGTTCTAAATATGTTTGTAGTATTACACTAATAACATGGAGATCAGAATCAAATTGTAACCGTTTGCGATTTTTATTTACTCCATGAGGAAAAAAAATCTTTAAAGAATAAGATATTGAACGATTTTAATAAATAAAAAAATCGCACTAAAACAATAAATATTGAAATAAATTTGCAACTGTTATTGAAATTTTAAAATCCTATATCTTTAATTTGATTTTGAGAAATAAATGGGGAACTTGATCAATTTAATAAATTGAATTGCTTTTCGTAGATGACTAACGGAAATATTAGACATTTAAGTTCGCAATAAAAAGTGTTTACTTCCTATTTAAAACAAAATTTCTAAGTTATACTTACACTAATATTGAAGCTATATTCGATGGAGGATCCCTAAAACCGGCTAAAATTTCCTTAGTACGCTGGAGACCAGAAGGTATATTATTGAGCACGGGCAATCCTCGGCGCGTAACCAATTCACGTAAAATCTGTTGATTACGTGTTAAATCAATATACTCTCTGAAAATAAAATAAACAAATAAATTTTAAATATTAATAAATTAATAAAAAGAAAATTTAAAAAACTTACTGCTGTGATATACGTTCATTGAGTATAGATTGATTCGGTTTATACGGATGCAGCACCAGCACCAGCTGCTTGCAGTTTTGACCCGCTATATGTGCCGCCTCAATGGCACCAGCAGACGCGCGTGTTTCTGAATCCATAACGAAAAATAATACCCGCGCCTTTTCCTTAGCTCGATGCTCCAATTCAATGAGATCTGGCGTCCAATCGGAAACTTGCTGCAATTAAATTTGTGTAAAATTTTCTTAAATAAGTTTAATTCAAAGATTCATAGGGAGTTTGCAAGAAACTCACCGGATTATAAAAGGAAATGCCTAGTTCTTTTAAAGCAGGTATGGCCACATCGGCTCGCCATGTTGTGGGATTACAAGAGCCACCCAAAAACACTTCAACGGGAGCCGATGAGGTGCTGGGTTCATTGGGTTTTTGTTTGCCAATTTTTTTGCAGTCTTCCACATTACTAAACGATTTTGTACTGCGCAACTCACTTCCCGGAAAGCTGCAATTTGTATTTGTATGGGTGCTGGTTGTTTCATGATTATTTATTGATGCTGTTGTTGTGTTATTAGAGGAGGCTGTATTCTCGCTGTCATTATCAGCCACACCATTATCATCTGTATGTAGAGAGCCAAGTAAATTATTTTTGTCACAATAACCAGGCGAAGTCGAACCAAATGAAGAAGTGCTAAATAAAAAGGAATTAAGAATAAAAACAAGATAAGTTTAAGAAGAACAAGGAAAATTTTAATTTATTAAAAACAAAACTAACCGAAATCTTTTAAGGTCTGCAGCTAAAACACAAAATTCACCAAAAGTTAAACCATTTGATTGACGGCTGCCTTTGCGAGCCAACATTTTAGCTGTTTGCAACATATCGCTTACTGAAATGAAAGCCAAAGAAATAATAAATATTATTTTATTAAGATACGAGCGTAACCCGGTGCGCTTCGCTACCCCCTAATAGGGAATATAAAACAATTGCTACTGTTTAGGGGTTTTAAAAAGTGGGCGTAAAATATGGGCGTGAACCCAGTTCTTACATAGCCTTAAACGACCACCGTTACTGGTGCTATCTGTGTGTTAAATTTCTTAAAAATCGGTACAGGCGTTTGAGAGTTATAAAAAGTGGGCGTGGCATACAACCCAGTTCATACATAGCCTATAATGTCCAGCGGTAATGGTACTATCTGTGTGTCAAATTTGGTGAACATAGGTGTAACAGTTTAAGAGTTTTAAAAAGTGGGCGTAAAATGTGGGCGTGGCATCCAACCAAGTTTATACATAGCCTATAATGACCACCGGAAATGATACTATCTGTGTGTCAAATTTCGTGAAAATCGGTACAACCATTTAAGAGTTATAAAAAGTGGGCGTAAAATGTGGGCGTGGCATCCAACACAGTTCATACATAGCCTATAATGATCAGTGGCCCTGATACTATCTGTGTGTCAAATTTCGTGAAAATCGGTGCAACCGTTTGGAAGTTATAAAAAGTGGGCGTAAAATGTGGGCGTGGCATCCAATCCAGTTCGTACATAGCCTATAATGATGAGCGGCACTAATACTATCTGTGTGTCAAATTTCGTGAAAATCGATCCAACCGTTTGGAAGTTATAAAAAGTGGGCGTAAAATAAGGGCGTGTCATCCAATCGAAATCTTACATAGCCTATAATGATCAGCGGCACTGATACTATCTGTGTGTCAAATTTCGTGAAAATCGGTCCAACCGTTTGGAAGTTATAAAAAGTGGGCGTAAAATGTGGGCGTGGCATCCAATCGAAATCTTATATAGCCTATAACCACCTCTGGCACTGGTATTATCTGTGTGTCAAATTTCGTGAAAATCGGTTCAGTCGTTTAGACGTGATTGACGCACAAACAAACAAACAAACAAACAAACAAACTTACACCTCATTTTTATAATATATATTAGGATTAAAAGAATCACTTACTTTGTTTGTCATTTGGATGAAAACTAAGCTCCTGAAAAAGTTCTTGTGTGCGTTCGGCTGGTACCACATTGCATCTTGCTTTGGCACGCCAGGCAGCTAACACCTCACTGTAATTATTACCAACAAAAGAAGAAAAAGAAATTACATTAAATATCTTACAACTTAAAAGAAATTTGTTTCTTAACTAAATATGTTTTAAAAATTAACCTAATGAATGTTGTAGTAGTTGTTGTGAATTTTCCATTTTCATTAAGATATTCATGGATTTTATTAGGTAGCGTGAAGGCCTGACAGTGTATATTCAAACCAAAGCCAAAAGATAGAAATAGACAAAAAATCAATTGCATCATTTTGACCGGCCAGCCAACACATTGAAAAAATGTTACGCCAACATATAACATTTTTTTCTTCTTTTTTTTTTTGTATTATTTGTTTGAAATTGGGCTGTAAATTTTTGTTCGTTTGATTTTGAGTTTTTTTTTTTGTTTATTTAAACCAAACGCCCAATACACGCCAATAAATTAGTAGTGAACAACAGTCAATAACATTTGCAGCAGCACCAACAATTGGAATTTGAAATCATCCAAATTAACGTTAACAACGTAAAAATATACACATTCTCTTTTTTTTTCTTTTCTTATAAATACAATTATTTTATGAACTTCAATGCAGTTTCTTAAATTAAGTAAAAAGAAAAAACAAGAAAAAAACACTGGGTATGAGGCAATAATTGTGGCTGCACTTTTATAGATCTATAATAGCGAACTGTTTATACTGTTATAAAGATAGAGGAAGAATATTAGGAAACAGGCATATTTTGAAATTTCTATTTAAATAAAATACACATACAATACGTTGTATAGAATAAATTTAATTGCTTATTTTGTTATTCACACCAGCAAAATCAGTAAAATTACAACAACATAAATAAAATAAATAAATTTCCAAATAAAAACAAGATTTGTTTTATATGGAAAATTTTGTAGCGAATTTAAAATACCGCTACTTCAAAATTAAAAAAAAAAAAATTAATTTAAGTTAAACTTTAAGAAAATTTTGTTTTAAATCAAGTCACTTAAATCTTTTATTTTTTCTTTTATTTTATCCTGTGACAATCTTTATAAATCGTTTAGCTTTAAGAAGTTATTTTAAAACTACTTCATTGTGTTACCAATGTCTTGTTAAATTTAATGTCTTGTTAAATTTAATTTAGCGTATTAAATATACTATTAATTTGCGTCATTTTATAATGATAGGAAGAAGATGTCAATTTGAAATTCTTATCAGTTTTTCAATTATTGAGAAATACAACAGAATAACGGTGAACGATAGATTAGTGCAAAATTGATAATGTTAGCACCCACAGTAGACTTTTTCAGAAAATCACAAATTGAACTTTGTTTGCCTGCCACTTACTGCTCAGGGTAATTTGATGCAAGTGGAATAATAAGAAAAGAAAAAAAGATATTTGGAATTATACAAAATTAATAAAAATTTGCAACAAAGAAGATCGAAGTTCAAAGTTCTTAAACACAATTTCTGAGTGAAAAATTAAAAAAATAAAAAATAATGAAATTAAAATATTTATCTATAAATAAATATAAATATTTATCTGTGTATTTATATTATTAAAATGTTTGTTCAGTTTTTGGCCCATAACTCGGTTGTTTATGGACGAATTTGGTTGATTAAAAAACCGAAATTTTGTTAAAATATTTATGACCAAAGAAACCCGTAGCTTATATAGGAGCTTCAAAAGGTCTAAAAATGTATTTTGGCTGATATCTGGGATATAGTGGACCGATTTTTTTTTTTTCAGAAAAAAAAATTGAAGAAAGATTTTGAATTTTTTGTGCAAAAACGAAGTCGCTACCTTGTATAGGAGCCGAGAAAAGCCGACAACAAATACGATTTTTTGGGAGTATCTTCGTTTTTTTTCCGATATCTCAGTTATTTATCAACCGATTTTGCTCATTTTTATTAGCGATTTTCTAAGGAATATTTCCTATTATTTGATATATATCCGAAAACTGGGGCTTTCTAAAAACTGATTTCAACAGACAGACGGACATCTTTATATCGACTCCCCTATCAATAAGGATCTAAGATGAATACTGTAGAAATTACAAACGGAATGACAAACTTATATATATCCTTTACACCTGTGGTGAAGGGTATAAAAATACTTGGTTGCCTTTTTAAAAGTCATTTGATTCTACAAGGAGGCAAATTGCTTTAAATCCGAATTCATTTATATGAATTTAATTTAGTTATATTCGATAACACACTTTCCAATGTTAAGCACTGGTTAGAGAGGGTTGTCAACGCATAGGTTGTTGACCACCATCCGGTTCGTAAGACCATAAACATGTTGACTTTGTTCTCCCTGTTTGGTGGTATCAAAATCTGATTTTCTGGTATATAATACTTCATATGATGTAGTTCGTATTTTTTGTGTCGCACTATACACCATCTGCATTAAAGCGTTTCCTTCACTAATTAAAAATTTCAACCAAAGTTTTTTTTAGGATAATTTGATTTTCCCAACGTAGCAATTCTGAAGAATACAAAAAAGCGAATTCCAACTTGGACAATATGGCAGCCTTAACCCAGCAATATTCAAAACTACCTTAGGACAGTTATTCAAATTTTCAAAATTTTAAGGAAAAATTAAAGAGTAAATAAACTTTATTTGGTTTAACTGTTGTCATAATAAACTAAATATTTTCTAAATATTTCCTATTAAATCCTGTTAAGGTCTTAAAAAAATTTGTCATGAATTATTTTTTTTTTTAATTCAAATAAAAATCTGCAAAATGGATTTCATAAATTATTGCTTCAGTCGTTAGAGGGTTAATAACTGCTTGTTTTCCGAGCTGGAAACTATAAGAAGAAAACATTCTTCTATTACAATAGTGATTTTAGATGAAAACATGTAAACAGCTATAAATTTCCTTGTTCCTATTATGAATTCGAAATCCTATACATTTTTTGGTTAAATAATAAAAATATCATCACTAAGAGTTTATATATGTATACCTTCCATTTTTCCCCATATGGCAACACTTAAGAATAAGAAAACAGAAATGGCAACCTTAACGACTCTGCAACAGCAATTTAGTTTGGCTTTCAGTGCTGCCACTTTAGAAAATGACAACCTTAGTAATACTCAAAGTGTAGGCAAAATTTGATTTCAGATTTTGTAGCTCTAAGAAGATGAATAACATGATGATTAATTTTTTGGTACCAAAACAAAGTTTGTGCCCTATAATAGGGATTAACAATTCAAGTAGAGGATAGTCTTGTGTCAGCTTTATAGGTGCCCTTATAACTCTGCAAGTGGAACAAATTTTGTTTTTAAAACAGGAAATCAATGAAATCAATGTCCTTATTATGTGTTCCAGTCTGACAACATTAAATAATAAAAAACAAAAACTGGCAACCATAAAAATATAAACAAAGGTATAAAGAACACGTATGTATCTATAAGAGCCCAAACTCAAGCAAGCGGTAGCGGATGTTGTTTTCAGCTCTATGAGAGAAATGCAAATTAAATGAAGGCGACCTCCAGCAGCGGATTTCATATACATTTTGTTTCTTTATATTTTTTGTATATGTCAACAACAAAACTACATGTATAAAAAATGTTTTTCTTCTTCTCTTTAACTCCATACATAAAAAATATAAAGCAAATCTTTCTATCCCTTTCCTTCTTATATAAATTAAATGCAAACTTATGTGAGAAAGTGAGAGCTTTTGATAATCCGTTGTAAAAATAAAATAGATTTTAATTTTCAGTGGATTCCACTATGTTGATTTGGTTGCCAAATCTTCATATAAAAAAAATAAATAATCCGCTTGGTTGTGTTTGGGCTCTAAGTATGTCATTCGATTTATAATTCATACAAATATCACCAAAAATCCCATAAAGTAGGGTTGAAGGAGGACCATTCGCCACAGGGGTCATTAGCCATTACTATTTATCTTGAAAACCAAGTTATAATTTGTATAGCACTAATTAATTTTTTTTACTTTATCGCAGATTTTTCATTCATCAACTTTTGATATTTTCAACACACGTGATCAGAGGTAGACGTGATTAATGGTTTTTTCAATACCATATATTTTTTTTTTTTTAATGTAGGTATTTTATGTCATAACTTTGTTAGTTTTTGGGATTTTATAAAGATCTTTTTTTTTTAATTTTATAAATTTAATATAATCTATTTTAATAATTTCATTAATTTATGTCTCCTTGTGAGGAGCATACGCCAGATTACTGGTAGGTCAGATTCAAATTTATACTCCAGGAACGTGGGAATTGGTTACAAAATGCTTACTAGCTGTAGATTTTTCATTGTGCAAATAGACTCTCTAATGTTTACAGAATTTAAACAAAAAACAATTTCATGATTTTCATTACGTACCGATTTAGATCTGTGTTATTTGATTGAATTTTTATTTATTTTATATTTTTTATTTGTTTTGTCAATAAAATAAAAAGCACCATAGTAAGACAGACGATTGATTCTGCCTCAATCATTTGGCGAATTTACCTCACAGTTAGGGTGGTTTCGCCTGTTTCGGTCTCTTCAGAAATTGAACAACGTAACGAGGAGTTACTAAGGATCAAAAGGATTTTACTTAAAGCTAAAATATGTAAGTCTTTAGTACACAAGGAATGTTTACAAATATCGTTTACTGTTATGAGAAAATTAATCGTCATATTTTGAGCAAAAACTACAATCAAAAGTAATCATTTGGGGGATTCACAAAGTGTGCTATCATGTCGTATTGTATTGTCATATGTCCTATGTCCTAAAATATTTCAATGTATAAAAAAATTGTTATTGCTTTTCCTTTGTAAAATTGTATGATATTATGACAATACGACATGATAGCACACTTTGTGAATCTGTTGAATATTTTAAAAAATTTTTAGGAGCAATATTAAGTCCCCCAAGTGAAAAAAAAACTAAAAAAAAGAGGCTAAAAATGGTAATGAAATAGATAACATACCAGATGCAAGCGGTTTTTTTGTAGAAATTTACAAGAACTATCTATATATAACATTTCTTTTATATATAATTTTTATATAGGACGCTAGGACGTTCAAAAGTTACAGAATTATTTCCAAAAATCAACGTTTTGGAACTACTGTGCGTCAATATATGCCAATGAAATCAGGCTTCAATCTTGGAATAGAAGAAAGTGAAACTTAAGGTTTCATTTTGGAATTTCCTATTTTTGGGCGATTTTCTTCACATTATTTCACTCCAATCAAGAATTTAAAAATTTGCTTATTTCTTTATTTAGCTTATATATTTAAAAGATCTATGAAAGATAAGAACTTTGTGTAAATAAACTTTTCTTAATAAACAAGAATTATAAAATTACACAATTTTACCAAAAATAAACTGACATAATTTGTATTACGTTTTGACAAATAACTCATAATAGATTATAAATGTCGCAAACAAACTATCATATTAAAAAAAAAAAACTTTTGTTTATAATAGACTTTAAAAAAATGAACTATTTTTTAATAAATTATAACAGGTGGCAAACATGTGAGAAACAGGTATTAGAATACAAATCATGATCCACAATATCATAATGAATCAGCTATTTTTTTTTTTTTTTTTCATTATTTCCATATATATCATCTTTTCAAACACCCTGTATATGATCATACAATGGTAAATAGTTTTCTCTTGTCATCATCATCATCATTATTATTATTATTATAAATATTTTTTTCATAAAATATCTGTAACCAATTATATATTTTCTATTTTGGTTAAATGTGTGGTTGTAGTTGGCCCTGTTAGACAAGTTTCATTTATTTTATGGCTTATTTTTAATAGTTTTTAATGTAAAGTGGAGGTGTCTTAATTTTTTTTTATTTATTTTTGCCTCCGCTCAACTATAACTAAATCATTTTAAAAGTCTATAAAAAGCATCATAATTATAAATTTAGTTAACTAAATGTTTTCAAATTTCAAAAAATTCAATTCAATTTGCATAGTTTTCTAAACAAATGAAATACAAAACTAAAATTTAAATAATTTATGCAAATTTTGCAAAAATTCAAACAAAAAAACTAAAAACGATCAACACAACATACAGCTTAACAAAAAAAAAAAGTCAATAAACAACATAATTTGAGCGTGTAAATATATGAATGAGTGAACGAATGAATGAGTGATTGCTAAACTATTTGTCGTAAACTAATTCAATAGATTGTCGAACCATGACATAATCATATTAGAGTTTCTTAGTGATCGCTATACTAATAAATATTTGCAAAATTAATGAGTTTTTAAACTTAAGAAAATAAAATTCGAAAGTTCAACTTAATTCAATTAAAAAAAAAAAGATTTCTCTTTTGTTTTCAAGAAACACAACAACAACAAAAAGATAAACAAATTAGTATTAAAATTATTTTTAATTAAATTAACTATTTATATATCTCTAAAATTATATGATCCCTTGACTTGTTATCTGTTCAAAGAGGTTAAACATTGGTGCCGGCGTTTAAATTATTTTTAGTTTTAAAAAAAGGGGGAATGTTTGCCAAACAATAAAATAAGGAATGTGCAATTTATGCAACCACCCATTCATCTATCTATTCATTCATTTATTCGTTAATTTTGTTCGATCAACAATTCCTTCCTCTATTCGTGTGTTTCCAATGGAGAATTAAAATAGAATTTTTTTTTCTTTTTTGCACACAATCTCAGCTGCTTATTTTTGAAATTTATATACAAATATAGATGCTTTAAATTTATTAAGGAATTAATTGTAATGTTGTTGATTGCTGGGCTAAATATTATTGTAGTTGTTGCCATTGCTGCTGCTACGACATTTGTTGCTGCTGCCTCATATATGTGCTGCTGCTACCATTTGTTGTTTGTTACCGCTGTTTGGCTTGCAAAACAGGAGGGACTCGTTTCAATAAGAATCAACCACAAAATAATCGATGATGAGGTCATAACTAATAATAAAAATGACTTTAGACACACATACACACTTACACAGAACCATATATTTGTTTTACACACACACACATACTCTAACATTTTCTAAAGAGCAAATTGTTTTTTTAAACAAGAAAAAACCAGACCCCTGAGTTGTGAGAGAGTTCAAGAGCCAAATGAGTAACAAAAAATCGAAGCGCAAAAATTATTTCACATAGAAATTATTTACACACAGATACTCGCACACTCACACAGCTAAGAAATACAATTTTTAATGTTGTTTTTTTATGGAGAGCAACAGTTTGCGAAACGTAAAGAAAACAGCTGTTTGTATGTTTTTCTTTTTCATAGTTGTTGTCAATATACATTTTACGGTTAATTGAGTACAGAATTTCAAATGAATGAAATCATCAATTAGCAGGTAGAATAAACAAAAAGGCATCATGTAGGCAACAATCTAACAAAATAAAATTATTTGAAACGAAAAAAAAAAAAAAACATAAAAACAAAACGAAACGAAAATAAAAAAATGTGAAAAATATTTAAAATGGTCCTTTGGACCATTAGCGATCTAGAAGCTGCAGAAAATAAACACTTCTTATAAAGTTGATAAAAAGAACATGTCAATACGTAATAAAGTATTAAAATGCCACTCTTTAATCTATCAAAAACATAGATGTGATTTAAATATAAATAATCCAGTCGGAAGGACCATTAGAGAAATATAAGCCGCCGAATAATAATATAAGGCAAATATAAAAAATCTATGAATTCGAAAAAGTCTTTAAAATTCTCCTCTTTAATTTAAAGAATCTATAAAAAATAACGGTGATTAAAGAATCAATAGTTCTGTTCCAAGGACCTTTAGTGACCTAGAAGCCATAGAATGAAAACACCTCATATTTGGTAGATATAAAGAACCTGTAAATACATACAAAAAGGTATTTAAAATGTCCCTCTTTAATTTAAAGAATGAGATTAAAAGATCAATAATTCGGTTCGAAGGACCATTAGGGATCTTGAAGGTGCAGAATATAAAAAATCTCATATATAGTAGATATAAAGAACCAGTAAAAACATAAAAATGTATTTAAAAATCCCCTCATTACGAATCAATAAAAAACCTTGATGAGAATAAAAGATAAAACTCCGGTTCGAAGGACCATTAGTGTTCAGAAGCCGCAAAATAAAAACACCTTATAGTATAAGAATTTTAATTTTTTTTTTTAATTCGCTTCATTAATTTAAAGTATCTGTTAAACAAATTAGCTGAGATTAAATATCAATAATCCGGTTCTAAGGACATTTGGTGACCTAAAAGCCACATAATAGAAACATCTCATATAAGAACCTGGAAATACGAAAAACAGTATTAAAAATTCCCCTCTTTAATTTAAAAAATCTATAAAAAAAATATAACTGACATTAAAAGATCAATAACCCGGTTCGAAGGACCATTAGTGATCTTAAAGCTGCAAATTAGAAACATCAGCCTTTCACTTTCGCTGTTTTAAAAGTTTAAATTGGAGAAAGGTGATATTATTTTTCATTAAACAAAAAATATAACCCTATTTGTTATACTTAGAAATTATTCTCCTAAAATTATGCATTTATTCACAACTCTGTCATCAATTTAAAAACAAAAATAGGTGTGTTATTTATAAAACATTTACCTAAAACAAGAGAATTAATCACATTTAATAAATTCCTAAACACTTAAACTCTTTGTGCTATTTTTCTACCCTCAACTGTTTAAAGCAACAATTAACAATCACTTGCAATGATTGCCATATAAGGAATAATCTATTAATTGTATTTAAATAATTTATTAACAAATTCCTTAAATTCACTGATAAATGTCTATGGGTGAATAGGGAAATTATATAGATTTCTAGAAAACTAAAGAGAAAGAAGAGATGGGAGAGCCTCAAATACAAAATAAAGAGTCTATAAAAGCACATTTTTTGAAGGCTGTGATTGCGCGCACACGTTCTTTAATTACACACGTAAATTAAATAAACAAAAATAATAAAAAAAATTTATAAAAAAAGAGTATGACAATATACAAAAAAAAAAAAAAAAACTAACAATTAGCAAAAACAAAAAACTACTTAATAAATTTATAATTAAATATTAACAAAAGTAACAATAACGCACTTTAGATAAGATTTTTTATAATTATTATTTATTAACAATGTTTTTTTTTATACATAAAGACCTTATAGTGTATAACAGTTTAACAATTGGCTGATAAGTAATAACATTTGCATTCATTCATTCATTCATTCCTTGATACGTTCATTCATCTCTCATCTTCTATTCATTCATTCATTCTCCTTGGGTGTTTTTTTTTTTTATTATTCTTTATTTTATTTTCTTTTATTATATTCTTGAGTTGAGTTATAAATTATTCTTCTTAGTTGTTTTTTTTTGTCTCACAGGAAATAACATCATGATGACGTTGAAGGCTGTAACTTGTGTGTAATTTATTCTCTGCTACATAGAGAATCCCCCAACCCATTTAAAATATGTTTTGCAAATAATTGTTAAAAGATAATTTTGTTGACTTTTTGTTATTCTATAGAGTTTTATGATGTTTTTACACATGTTTCTGTTTTTTTTTTTTTTTTTTATAGAGAAGTTGAGATTTTTCTGATGTAAAGCTGGTGACAAATTTTAATGGTAAATCTATTTCTAAGAGGGTCCAATGTCAATTAGGTATTTAAATAAAAAATATATTTGTAGATAACATTTCAAATGAAATTAGTTTCGTAAGATCAAATATTTTTAGTAAACATTGACATCAGTATGTTGTAGGATACGTAGGAGAAAATTTGGTCATAGTAGTAATTCTACTTACACACAGATGTTAGAAATATAATTGGTAAATTAGAAACTTATTTGGTAGATAGTAGTCCTCATTAAATAGCTTCTGCAGTCATTATAACAGACCCCAGTTTTAACATGATCTTTAGATCGGATTTCAGCTACTATTCTCTAGTTATAGAGTTTTCAAGTGGACATTTCATTTGAGCAATTTTAAATAGAATATGATTTTCATGTAGTATACAGAAACAGAGTAGAGCAGTAGCAGATATAATATATGTTATCATTATTTAATATGTCCTTTTTTCCTTCCTTCGCTTTTTCCAAAAAAAAAAAAAAAAAAATATTCAAAAATTTACCAACCCCTTTTTTCAACTGAAAAAAAAATGTTACTGAAGATTGTGTGATGAATTTTTCAACAATTGAATTTTTGATACAATTTTTTTCAAATTTAAAAAATAATACGAAGGGCGCTATTTATGTTTTGCGAAACGGCAAAACTACGCAACTTACGTTATATTTGATGACGGAATAATGAAATGTGATGTTTTTAAGGTCTTATGTTCTCAGATAAATTTTTATACGAGGGCTATTTCTGTATCCTAAAGTAACTTAAAAAATTGTCTTCGTCAAAATATTTAATTTAACAATAAAAAATTTTAATGCATTGATTTTTTATAATTTTCGACATGGATTAATTCAAAAACGATTTTTTTTAACACTAATTAACTTTCAGAAATTAAGCTCCTTAATTACTGATGGCCCCTTAAGGGGCCATCTTATAACGTGGGTATGTGGAATCAATTTATAGATACCTGTTGAATCCGGAATAAATTTTGTAAAGGTTTTCTAAAAACGGCTGCTTTGCTAAAAAATACTGATGCTGTGCATGCACTGATCGAGAAATGCCTGAGAATTAATCTCACTAAAAAGTATTCAATATTTCATTAATATTTGGGCGTTCAGAAAAGTTTTTCTCCTTTAACCCCTCATAAGTTTACAATTGTTTAAAAAGATTTGTACCTATGCGGATGATTCCGAGACAAAATATCAATCAACAATATTACTCCTTCAAAGTTTGCACAACCCCATAAAAGTTCCACCTATACAAAGCATAACAATCGTTTGTTTCTTGAGAAATCAGGACACTTTGGTTGTGTAAGTTTGAAGTATAAAAGAAGTCCAAAGTGCCAAAATTCTTCAGAGAAATAAAGAAAATAATCTGGCAAACTCGGATCATTCTCCACTACTATAATTCTAGGTTTTACACATTGTTTGAAAAAAAACCCACAATATTATCAGCGCAAACCTCGAAATGTAGGATTTTTCGCCATGCAACCCTGCTTTATAATCCAATAACTTCATTGCTTTACCCAGTATCAAAATAAATTTCATGGATAACTTATTTTGCCACTTGGAAAATCGGTTATTGGAGCAAAAATAATTGATTTTAAGGTGGTAAAACTGTCTTAAGACTTGGTTAAAACGTATCAGTTTTTTGCAAAATATAAAAGGTAACCCTCGTATCAGTAAAATTTATTTCTACAGAAATGTTAGTCCATCAAAAAAAAGTGCATTTTTCTCAAAATTTATTTAAAAAATTCTTTAGCAAATATTATTTTTCTTTAAATTTAAGAAAATTATTATTTTTATGCAAAAAAAAAAAAAAAAAAAGGTTATTTCTCTTCAAATAAGAATTTGACATCAAAATTATTTTGCTAAAAATTATAAAATTAAAAACTTTTTTTACACTTTTTTTAAAATTAGTTTTTCTCTAAAATTTTTCATCAAAACTTTTTACTAAATTTTTGGTTTAAAAACTTTTTTCCTACAAATTTTTTTTCTTTAATTTTTAAAAGAAAAATCAAAATAAAATTTATTTTCACAAACATTATAAAATATTTGGCCCAAAAATTATTATTTCACTCAAAATATTTTGCCAGAAGTTGTTTAATCGAGTTTTTTTTAATATTTTTTCCCCTAAATTTTCCAATAATTTTTTTTATAAAATTTGTGGTCTCTTTTTTATGCAAAAACATTTCTTCTAAAAAATTTTAACACCAAATTTATATTTCACTATTTTTAGAATTAGTTTTTCACCAAAAAAAAAAAAAAATCATTTCAAAAACTGATCAAGAAAATATTTTACCATCAATTTTTTCCAGTGAAAATTTTTCAATCGAAAACATTTTTTTGACCATCTTTTCCAAAAATTATGTTTTTATAAATTAGTTTTACAAAATTAATAAAATAAATTTTTAATAAAATTAAATTTCGCAAAAAATTTTGCCAAATTTTCTTTCACAAAATCTTATTCCGAAAAAATTCTTTAATTCATAAAAATTTGTTTCTAAATAGCAAATAGAATATTTTTCCCAATTTATATTTTTATTTACAATTTTATTTCAATTAAATTTTTTGTATTTTTTATTTTACCAAAAATATTACATTTTTTTGATAGAGAAAAAATTTGATTTTTTATGTCATTTATATTTTTATAAAATCTTTTTTTCACTAAAACTTAATTAGACTTCTTTATTGGAAGCTAGATTTTTTATCCAAAAAATCTCAGAAAAATTAGTTAAAAATTGTTCACAATTTTAAAAGAATTTTTCAAGATGCTTCAATTTTTCCACATTATTTTTTTCAGTAACAAAAAAAAAAAAAAATTATTTAAAAAATTATTTATTTTAAATATCACTTTTTTGATATATTTTATTTCATTAAAAATATTTTATTAATATTTCTTTTAAGAAGAATAATTTATTTAAAAATTTCTCACTTTTTTAGTTTTTCTCCAAAAAAATATTTTTAATAAAAAAAAAAAAACACATTAAACATATCAGAACATAATTAACCCAGCTTTACTTCTTACGTTACGAAATATTTTTATCAAAACAATTTTATAAAAAAAATTAAATTTGATTATATTTTTTTAAATTGTATTTCTCATTTTTCTTAGTATTTTATTCATCGGCATGATTTTTTCTTTCAAAAAATATTTTCCTAAAAACCAAAAGAAAATATCAATTCATTAATACCCACATCCAGCTAGAAATTATATCACAAAAAGTTTAAGCTTTTTAGCTCTGAAAATTTATTTTTAACTATTATTTCAGTAAAAATAATTTACGAGTTTTGAAATTTATTCTAGGATTCATAAACATTTTATGAATCCTTTTTAAAAAAAGATTTTGGTTAAATTTTACAATTTGTCCATTATAAAATTTATTGGATACTAATAAAATCCTTTCACAGATATTTGTTTAACAGACATTTCTTATTTACTTTTCGGCAAAATTCAAATAAATTCTTTTAACTAATTTTCAAATAATTTAAATATCCTTTTTAATAAATATAGTATTAAATTTCTTAACGACAATTATATCATATTTAGTTTATTTTTGGCTGATCCTGCAAACAATATAGGCTTTAATGAATCCTTTTGATGTTAAGCGAAATTAATTAAAGTTTTATCCACGCAGAATTTTGAACATCCTTTAAAATCCTTTATTAAGCAATAATTTAGTTTTAAAAAACAAATAAACATTAAATTGAATTAAAAAATATCCTTAGATGATATCTTTATTTTTCTTTGATTAATATTCTAGCATTTATGTTAGACACTGTTAAAATTATTTTTAAATTTGTTACCGCTTATTTAATCCTTAAATAGTTAATAAAAAAACGATATAAAAATAGCTTAATTTTTCTAGCCCCCAAAAATATTTAAAGAACTTAAATACCACCTTTTTCATAATACGTTTACATACCCCAAACCTATAAAAGTGAAAACTTTTACAACTTTTTTTTTGTTTGTTTCCATAACCCAAAATGACATCAACTCTATTTTATTGTTGCTGCTGCTATTGTTGTTGTAGCTTTTTCCATAAAAATGCTTCAATTCAATTCAATATTGTCAAAATTTATTTATGTTTCGTTACGTATGTTTCTTTTTTTATTTCTTTCGATTTTTGTTTTAAATTTCTAATTGAGTAGAAGTCGTTTATACAATAATGATGATGATGATATCACGTTTACTATAAATATTTATGTTGCTATTTTGTTTTTAGTATTTTTGGCACAAAGAAAAAATTACTACGACGATTTATAACAAAAAAAAAAAAAAAAGAGACAAGAACAAATTAAAAAAAAAAAAAAAAAAAACACTAAAGTAAACATAGAATTCTATGTATGTTCTTCTTGCCCGCGTTTGGCTAACAACCCAACTCAATCACTGGCTCGACAAGACTCCCAATAACTCACCTGCAACTTAATTGGTTTTATAATTTCTTTCAACGATTTTAGGATTTTGTTTTCTATAGCAGCCACAATAATTTAATAGATAAATATAAAAATATTTATGAAATAATTTTGATAATGTCACACACAGGATTTGTTCGTTGTAGTAATCAACACCATTCACTATTATATTTTTTTTTTTTTTATTTAATCTAATCAATATCAACAATTTGCACAATTTATGTTAAGTAAAACAATAACACTAACTACTACATGTAGTTTAAAGATAATACGTTTTTGATTTTTTTTCAATCAATTGTTGTAGTGCTTAATAACTCCTAATTAAGAACCATTAAAAAAAATTATTTATATTAAATTGTTAAAGCACTTGCTGTTTAAAGAGTTGTAGAGATATAGATGTTGACTTTTTTAGTAAACTTTTGAATCTGAAATTTAAATTCAAAAATCAAAAGCAATGTAATGTAATGAAACACGTTGGCTTTAATAATATTAATTATTTTACACAAAGTAATAATGCATTTGTGAGATAATCGTGGTTAACAACAAAATTACAACAATACAATCAGTAAAATATATAAGAAAAAAAAAAAAAAAAAATAATAATAATAATATTTATTAAAAGCGATTAAATAATCTGTAATTTGAGTGTGACAACTACAAAAGTTTTTTTTTTTTTTTTTTTATAAGTATTGGTTTTAGGTGTCGCAGTATTAATTTTCATTTTGTTTACAGGTACATACATATTTATAATAATAATTAAATGTATTAAGTATTTAATTAAATTGACAAACTTATTTACTAACTAATTTATTAATTCCCCTGATCCCTAAACTCTCTTACCTTTTTTTAGCCAATTATTATTGTTATTGTTGTTTTTATAAGTCATATGTTTATTATTGTTGTTGGTAATTTTACTACATCAATCTATCCATCCATATAAATCGATTCATACTTGTACAACAATGATGTTTATATATGAATGTACTTGGTAGTCACGAATTGATGTCATAATTTTTATTTTTAATTTATTTATTATTTTGTTAATAGAAGAAAACAAAAATATTGTAACAATAATGTTGAGAATAATAGCAGAATTTAGAAGAAATGTTTAAATGAAATTTACAAGAGGAGAAAAGTTAAAATTGTCTGTATCTGACAATTGGTGTTAATATTTAAGTGAATCGCTAGAGCAAATGGCAGCACCGAACAAAGGCGATGAAGTACATATTTTAAATTATTTAAGGTCCTTCGAACCGGATACTTGAAGATATTGTAGCCATATTTTCCATGTTAATGACACAAATTACTCCAACCTGTTCTAAACGCCAGGTGCTTCAATTTAACTCATTAAAATTACAACAGATCACGGCAATAGTCATGTTTAGATTCCAGTCTAGTAACTAAAGGAAATATTTAAAATGTAACTCCCTAGTGCAAAGAAATAAAGAAGAAAAAACAGCTGAATTTAAATATTTTAATCTGTCTAAAGTGTAAAGACTGATGCAGAATACATGTTTACATTATTTTTCCGCTTAGACATTCGTTTTCATTTCTAGCAATAAAGTTGCCTTTTCTGCCTTTTGCATTTTTCCAAAAATAGTACCTTTGCAGTATCTAAATTTTAATATTAAATTTTGTCGTACACTTAGACTTAAATACTTCAGAATTTTACAGTTTTTTTAATTCACAATTTAGCTTTTTCTGCATTTTTGAAAAAAATTATGCCTTTGAAAGCAACTGAATTAAAATATTTAAATTATATTTAAATTGGATTTATACTTAGTGTTATAAACTTCAGACTATTACAGAACTTATATATTTCTTTCGTTTAGCTAAATGTTTTATTTTCTAGTAAAAATGGTTTTAGTTTGGGGTTAAACCGATAATCTTTTTAGTGCTAAGCAGTCGTTCTAGCGAAGTGAGCCATTGCAGAACTAAATGGACTTGTTATTTACTAGTAACTAGTTATTCCAATAGTCAAAGAAATGGAAAAAATAATGACTACTCCTTACCAGGTAATGAGACTAGTCATTACCAAAAGCCCACAAATTTTTGCTGGGTAGTTTTCATTTCCAGCAAAAGTGCTGCCTTTAACGAATAAAAATATTTAAATTATATGATCGTGCACTTAGACAATTTCCCTCTTTGAGACTAGTCTTAGTTTCCAGCAAAAAAGTTGTACTGAGTTTTCATTTATTACAGAATTTTATTTATTTATTTATTTATTTATTTATTTATTCATGTTACATTACAATTACACTCTATTTTCTAAAATAAATTTAATCGTGCAGATGGGAATCAAACTTACGGCCCCCCGGGTAATAGACTACCTTACTACCAATTAGCCTACCGGGGTACTCAGAAAATATAATAAAAGGGTAATATTTCAAATGATTAAGAACAACATTCATGAACTGTTGCACCATATTAAGGCAAGATTTATTTAAAAAAAAGAACAGTATTTGCTAAATTTTGTCTAAATAATAAATCATGCTTTATTAAATCATTATTAAATTAAAAACCTATAGTTTTAAAAGCATTTTGTTGTTGATTTTTTAAAAATTCCTTGAATATAAATAAACATATAGCTTCTATTTTGCCCCCTACTGTAAAACTTTTATTAAACCAATTTATATTGTTTACTTAATACCTTTTTATAGAAATGTGCTAATTACTTGACCACATATTTATTTTTGTTTTATAAATATTTTTTTATAATTTCTAACTAGATTACACAAAAAAAAATATATTTTAAAATCAGATAACTTTTATTGGAAAACCACACTCAAACAAATGTTAATGCTATTTTCAGCAAACACTACTGTTTTTTCTAAACGTGTACATAGATACATACATAAATATAAGTAAATTTAAAACATTACAAAGAAATTAATTTATCGACTTAGATCATTTGGAAAACAAAAGCGTCAACAACAACAGCAGCAGTAATAGCAGCAACAACAGAAACAAAAGAGACCCACTAAAAGAAGAACGCCATACATTAAATTAAAAAAAAAAAAACAAAAAAATAAAATAAAAATCTAAATAATATTACGTTATATTTTGGTTGTTATTATTGTTGTTAAGTTTCAGTTGTAGTAGGAAGAAGGTATGGTCTGGGTCTACTGGGTCTGGTTGATTTGTTACCATTCAACCAACAACAAATTATATAAATAAAAAAAATATATAAAAACACACACATGATGTCATACAAAAACTACTCAAATGACTGTTTCAATTATCAACAAACTACGACATTTTTTTATTTTTATTTTAAGTCTCAAGTTGTTAACCACTAAAAAAGAATTCCTCCAGCTGGTTTAGAAGAAAAATTAATAAAATTTTATAATTAAAATCTAATAGATTTTTTCCTTTAGATTTTAAAAATATGTGTTATTTTTTATTTTTATTTTGAATGGGTGCAAAAATGTTTAATTTTATCAAACAAAGGCAAATTTTAAAATAGATTTATGTTTTTTAAATTTTTGCCGTTTATTTATTTGTTGTATGTGGGTGGGTGTGTTAATGACTTTGAAAATAAAATAAATAAAACGTATTTTAAATTTTGAAATATTTTAAATTTTCTACACATGTAACCTTCTTTCTGTCTATTTCATTTGACTAATTAAGGCGTTTAGTATAGAATTATCTTTAAAGAAATAATTTGTAATTTTTTTTTTTTTTTTTTTTTTGTAATTTTAAGGAAGAAAAATGAAAGTCAAAAATTGGCTATTTATAGAAATAAATTTTTAATAAAAATTTACATAAAATTTAAGGTGAAAGTTTTTAAAAGATATTTAAAAAAATATTGAATTTCTCTGAAGGGTATTGTGAAGGATTTTAAGAAAAAAATTTGAGGGACATTTTTCTTCATAACTTTTTTTGTTTTGAACCGATTTTAATGATTTACAATACCAACCGGTCTAAGACAATGATAAACATTCCAGGAAAATTTCATAGATTTTGGTTAGCTATTTAAGATCTTAGAGTGTTTTCTACAGACATATTATTGCATAAAACGGCAGTAAACATATTTTGATTTTTTTAAAGACCAGAAAAAAATCTACTTAATAGGATTTTAAAATTTAAACGCATATTATAATACAAAAACAGACATTCTTTCACCAACAAAGACTAGTCTAATCAGGTCTAGGTAAGAGATCTCTTACATATAGTATTTCCACAAATCTAGAAATGTAAGGACAGAAAACCAGATTCCTTATAAATTAATCTTCAGTTTATCTACCAAATTTGGTTTTTACTAAGTTTTCAGTCCTTATTTTATGCTTTTAAAGATCCATAAAGAATATAAGATCTAAAATCAAAAATAAAATTATAATTTGATTCCCTTATCCCTACAAACTTTCACGTATTAAGATCAAAACCCTCATTAAAATCCTCTTTACAAATCATTATGAAAAAATTAATGGAACAGGAACTAAAACTCCAAAATAAATTAACACTCATCACAGCTTTTTATTAACTCATATGTATATAAAGAAAGGTCAGTGATCACTGATCACTAAATGCTGATTAATAAAGGAAAAAAATTCAGATTATTTTTTTGCACTCAACTTGTTACATTATAATAAATGAAACAGGAAATTAATTGCATTTAAAAAATCACATATAACTTTTTTATATTTTTATTATAATTTTTTTTATATAAAGATTGACTCAATTGAAATGTCTTTTTAATAAATGTTTATATGACAGATCGTTCATTTATTTTGTCCATTTAGTTTATTAAAGCTTATAAGGGGTCAATGAAATCTTTTTCACTGATTGAAATTAATATTTCAATATATTCGTTTTTTATGATCAACAATTTTGTTTTTTTTTTTTTACAAGATCAGCAATTCACTGCTGGTGTTATTTTTATAGCTTTTAAACATATATCGTATGTATTATTAAAATAATAAAAAAATATGTATAAAAAAATATTTTTATACAATTTTTTTTATATATTAATTAAAATGCAACACGCGCTTAATGCCTAAAAGATCAAGTTCAATGATATTGTCGTCGATCATTTTTAATAACAAAATTTTTTTTTCATTTTTGTTTAGAGGAAAAAAAAAAAGAAATCATAAAAAAAAGAAGAAGCATTAAAACACTAACAACAATTTGTCTGCTATATTGTTATTATTGTAGTGGCTGTTCTGCTGGCAGTGGTGATTCTAAAATAATAAACACGAGAATGAAAGAAACAACAACAAGAATAACAACAACGATAATAACAAAAAAAAAAAAAAAATGAATTTAACGATCAAAACATGATTTAAAATAACGATGACAGAATAAAATACCACGCTGACGTTGCTGCACCAACCATCCACACTGACGTTACGATTGGTCAAGTGATCAGCAATTGAAATGTATTAATTCTTTGACAAGATTTTTGACAGCTAAATTAGTTAATGATATAAAGAGATTTATAGCTGTTTTAATAGTAAATACTTTTAGGATTTAAATGACAGCAAGATGAATGTAATTTTAATAGTTTTTTTCTGAAAAGATAACTTAATAATACATAATGTTCAACCTTTAAGGAAATAAAATTTAAAAACTCAAAAGTTGCTAACGAAAAATAATTTTTATAATTAATTAAGACAGTGTTGGAAGAAACTGATTAGTATTTGTAGGAGAGGAGTGATATGCAAATAAGATATAAACTAGAAAGCTAGAGTTGCTTTTTGAAAAGAGTTTTGTTTTTATACCGTTCATTTTTATTTTTAGCAAATGGAGTTTTTCAGGAGAATGTATTACTTTATGTGCGTTATCCAAATATGCAAATTTTTTATTTTTATTTTGGATATCTACAATAAGGGACTGTAATTGTTATGACTTATTATAAAAGTAAGAGGATTATTGTTTAATTTTTATATTTTTCTAGCAGTAATAAAAGTTATTTTGTGATATTTTTTTTATTTTTTCTAATTAATATAAAATTTAAAGACAAAAAACTAAAAATATTGGCAAAATAAAAACAAATCATAAGGACGGAAAAAATCGCTTAAATATGAAAACGACCGAAAACATAAAAATATATATAAAAATCACCCAAAAACATAAAAATATATATAAAAATCACCCAAAAACATAAAAATATATATAAAAATCACCCAAAAACAGCTAAAAACAAAAAAAAAATCTGTAAAATTGAAAAAAAAATTCAGAAGGATAAAAAACCGTCAAAGTGAAACAAAAAAATCTGTAAAATTAAACAAATTGCCAAAACGAAAAACTAAACCAAACAAAACATCGTCAAAACAGAACGAAAACGCAAAAAAGGAAAAAATTCGCCAAAAAAAAATAAAAATTCAAAACGCAAAAATCGCCAAAATAATAAGGTTCCTAAAAAAGAAAAAATAACCATAAAAATAAACAAAAATAATCAGATTGAAAAAAAAACAAAATACCAAGATAAAAAAATCGCCGTAAAGCAAAAAAAAAAACGCTATAGTGAAAAAATCGACAATATGAAAAAATACTAAAACAAATAAAAAATCGCAAACAAAAACTATAACAAAAAACTTCAGAACAATGAAATGAAAAAAATAAAAAAAAAAACGTGAAAAAAATCGCCTAAATGGAAAAAATTGCAAAACAACAGAAACTAAAAAGAAAATGTCAAAACGGAAAAATAGCCCAAACCTAAAAAATCACTATAAGAACTAAATAAACGTAAATCGTCAAAATAAAAAACAACGTCAAAATAAATAAAAATCGCCTAAGTTTAAAAAAATCGTTAAAACGAAAAAGTCTACAAAATAAAAAATGCTAAAATAAAAAAATCATCAAAACGACAAAAAATCCGCTATACGAAAAAATTCGCAAAATGCAAAAAATTGCCAAAACAAAAAAAAAACACTAAAACAAATAAATAATTGCAAAAACGAAAAAAAAAAACTAGAACGAAATCGCCAAAATAAAAAAATGCAAAATAAGAAAAATAAATCGTCAAACGGAAAAAAATCAAAAAAAAAAAAAAAAAAAAAAGCCCAAACGAAAAAATCGTCACAAGCACAAAATAAACAAAAATCGTTAAACAAAAAAAAAAAAAAAATAAATAAATAAAAATCTATTTAACTGAAAGACCGCTTAAAAAAATCGTTACAATTAAAAATTGCTAAAAAAAAAAATACAAAAAGTACACAAAAAACGACATAGTGAAAAAAATCGTCAAAATGAAATAATCACACCAAATAAAACAAACAAAAAATTGTCAAAAAAAAAAAAAAAAAAAAAACAACTAGGACGAAAATAATCGCACAAATTTAGGAGACAAAAAAAAATAGTTAAATTTTTTAATATAATAATATAAAACGCTATATGTTTATACAGATCTACATATATTGTCATTTAGTGTGTAACATGTGGAAGGAATCATTTAAAACCCCACAAAGTATATATTTTCTGGGTCCTGGTTAGATTCTGAGTCGACTTAGCCATGTCCGTCCGTCCGTCTGTTGAAAGCAAGATAGGGCTCGAACGGGACAACGTAGGGGGATTTGGCACAAATATTTATCTTATCTATAAGGTTTGTTTGGTTGGGCGAAATCGGTTAATAAACAAAAAAGTTATGGGCTAAAAACTAGAAACACAGGGTGTCCATTTCATACTTTTCTGCTGATATTTCTTAAACAAAAGCATGTACGGCAACGAAATTTTGTATAAATAATTTGAGGATCGATGTAAACTTGGAAACCAAAAATGGGCGTTGTCCGCCCACTTTACCGTCCATCTCCCATATAAGGTGAAACTTCATCGAAATTGTGTTCAAATAGTTTTAAGAACCAATGTAAAGTAGGAAACAAAAAATGGGCGTGGTGCGCCCACTTTACCGCCCACCCCTATTATAACGTAAAATTTGAAAAAGTTGATGGTGGGTATTTAGATTCGGCCGAGCCGAATATAACATTCGTGCTTGTTTTTATTTTACATTATTATTTTTTTCTTTTACATTCTAAATTCTATAAATCCTTATTTTCCAGTGAATTCTTAGATCAAATTATAGAAATTGTTTAGATTACAACGAAATCCAAGTGGAAATGATACTGGTAAAGTTGCAGCACAGAAAATTTTTCTTAAATTCTCTAGAGTCGAATAATAGTTCAAAAACTCAGCTTTGGTTCCGTTAAACGGAGATAACAAGAGCTATTATCGATTTCAACTTGTTTATGGTCCTTCAAACCAGATGCACAAAATCTGCTTATTGTGGTAATAAATCGTTTTTGTTTTAAAAATATAAGATTTATATTAAAACCCTAAAAAAAACTCTGATTTGTAGTGACAACAAGACTAAGCTAAATTAGAGCTAATAAAACTTTTTAATGAACTCATTCCTTTACATCACCTTTTCTGGTCACAAGGAAAGACGCAACAATAATAAAAACAAACAAAAGTGCAACAAAAACAAATAAATAAAACAATAATCATAAAAATAAAAATATTGTGCAAAAAAACAAATTTCTAATAAATTAAAGTCTTGAAAATGGAAAACAAGTGTGTTGATGATAAAAATATAAATAATAACAATAAAGTTAAAAAATATTTTAAAATAATATGCAAATAAATAATAATTAAGAAAAAAAAATGTTTTAAAAATAAAAATAATAAAATTATAAATTAATAAAAACAAAAAAAAAAAAATAAATCATAAAAAACATAAAAATAAATAAAATCAAAACATACCCCAAAAATAATTGTGTATGATCCGTTGGTGTTTCAAGATGATTGTGAACATTTAGGGTTTGGGGACGCATACTGGTTGATGGTGATGAGGAGGATGCTGCAGCTGCTGCAGTGCAGGACATTAAAGCAGATGTTGAATTACTGCGATAGGTGGTACGTATGCTGGTTATACTGCAGCAGGTTGTTTCCGCTACAGCAGTTTTACAATTCAAACAGGGCGTCATAACTTTTGTCAATAAAGCAGCCGATGAGGGTGAGACAACAGCCAATTGTTTATTTGTTGTGTTTTGTTGTTGTTGTTGTTGCAAAAGATTTCTATTAAGTTTTTTGCCGCCATTTAAAAATTTACAATTATTATTAGCCGTTGCATGTTTGGAGCCGCCACTATTCACAGCTGCTGTAGTGGTTTTGGCTCTCAACCCCATTTTGGATTTTTTTCTAATGAGGGGTAGAGGAAAAGAGTTGCAATATTTGTATGTATATAAAAAGAGAGAGAGTTTGAAGTTTCGAGTAGAGTAAGTAATCAAGGTATTTCAAATATTTTAAGTTTGCCCAATTTTAATATTTATGTAATTTTATTTTATCTTGTATCAACATGGACTCTTTAGACAGGCAGTTGCTGTTGTTGGCGGCTGGTATTTTTTTATTTTTATTTCAAATATTTTGCTAAAAATTTGCGTTTTTTAATTTAGCGCTAGTCATTTTTTTCATCATTTTTTTAGGTTGTTTTTGTTTTAAATGCCTTTAAATTTAGAAAAATAAATATTTTGTTCAAAATTATATATCTACACACTTTATTTTATTATTAAAATTTTGTTGTTATTTATTTATTTTTTCATTTCATATATTTTTTTATTTTTTTTGTATATTTTAATTCACTGTCAAAAGTATAAAAAAATAAACATTTTTAGTCAAGAACTCAATAAATTATCAAAATCACACAAACACACACGCACACATATTAAAGATGAAGGAAAGCAGAAAAGACAACAACAATAATTAAATATTTGCATTTAGTTCTTATAGGTGAGTGAAGTCTATTGTTGTTATTTGCCTTTGTATTGTTTGCAGTTAACCGCGTAATAAGCGCCAACAGCGACGTCAACTTTTTTTGACGTTTAGTTTAGAATATGAGTAAAATAAAAATAAAAGGTAATTTTTTCTTTGATTATTTATTGGTTTTTCTATGTCATACAATCATTTAACTGTTAATAATGTATAGTATTTTGAATTCTTTTATTATTAATTTTTTAATAAAATAGTTAACAAATTTCTTTATTTTGCTTAAGTCAAAAATGCTTAACTTTTATTATAACACTTTAAACAGTCCAAATATAAGTTCATATGAACGAAAGCGTTTTCTTTAGCTTTTTTTTATTAAGCGTCTACGATTTTTATTTAGCTTCTTCTTTTTTTATTGTTGTTGCCTTTAAAGTTTAATTTTAGAAATGATTTTAGCAAAACCAATATCACTTCGAACACGTTCAAACCGAAAAAAAAGTATGTATTTTGATTTTACTTGTTTGTTTAGTTGTTGTAGATTTAAGTTCAACCTTTAAACAAAAAAATTTAACAAAAACAAAAAAATAAATAGTTGGAAAAAATAGCGCGTTTATGCCTGAAGTCTCCGAAGGCAAATGTACGAATGGTTCAGGCAAATATTTTATATGAATGAAGACTCTACTACACGGTTTGTAAGAGTGTGTTTGTTTTGAATACAATAACAACAAAACCAACAACAACATCAAAAAATCATTGTTAATAAGCAGAGAAATAAACGAACGAACGGTGTGTATACAAATAAAAATATATTTGTATCTGTGTTATTGGCTTTTTCCCTTCAAACATTTGGAAGATAAATTTGTTGCTAATCTTCCAGACGCCACTTCTTAGTGACTTCTAGAAAATTGTCGGAAGATTTTTCGAAAAATACAAAAACAAAATACATTGCTATTGCGCATTAATCGTCCAGACGTCACTTCTTAGTGACTTCCAGATGATTGTGAAAAGTATGTACGAAATTCACAAAAACAAAATACATTACTATCGTCCTTTGATCTTCCAGAAGTATACTTTGAAGTCACTTCTGGAAGATAATAAGATGATAATTCGAATTTAACAAAAACAAAATACATTACTATTGCGCAATAATCTTCTGAACGTGTGTTGGGAAGATTGTTGGATAATTTATGAAAAAAAAATAACACAATAAAGAAGCAGATAGAATCATGTTTTCAGTAACAATTTATCTTTGGTACAGTTCGGCAGCAATAATAAATATAAAAAAAAGTGTTCCTGATAATTACATAAGTGTTTTTTTTTTTTTTTTTTGTTAATAATTTGGAAATTATTAATAAAGGACATTTTTAAAAGGTAAGTAAATCTTCTTAAACTTTTATTTAGTAATATCAGATTTTACTCACAATTTATATTAATTTTAGGAAAACTTTCATCGAACGAACAAGTATTTGCATTTTTAAAGAAGTCCAAAACTTTGCCTGTAATAATGCCTTGCCGAATTCTTCATACAAAAGGTAATCTAAATACAATTTAACAATTAAAATTATTATTATTCTTTTTTTCTTCTTTTAAAGGTACCGGATTTGACCAGAAGTTTCCCATGGAGATTTTATTTTAAATGTTAAATTAATTTATATGTAAATTATTTATTTTGTAGTTTTATATGTATAATAATTGTGAAATAAAGATAATAACGAAATACATATAAAAAAATAATTTTAATTATAAATATAGAAATAAAAAAACTAAAAATCATCTTCTAGAAGAGACTAAGACGACACTTCTCTGATCATCTTCCGGGTGGCGTCAAGAAGAGTCTTCTTCGACACTTTCAGAAGTGTCTTCTTCGAGTCGTCTGGAAGACACTTCCACGAGGAACAGTTCTTCCCGACGGAAGATGATTTTAATGATACTTTGGCAATAGTCGTGGTGATGAGTTTCAACTTCTGGAAGACTCTTCTTAGCCACTTCCGCAATAGAAAATGTTTGCAGGGTTAGTTAACGTGAGAGTAACAATTTTTTGTGTAATGGTGTGAGTAGAATTTGTAAAACTGATCTGAAGAAAAGAGATGCCAGATCCTGTTTGTGTAATTTAAATTAAATTAGTAAAGAATTATCTAAAATATCTTTTATACAAAATTATGTACTTAAAGAGAATACTTTAGAATGGATAAAAATCTTTAGTTTTATAAGAAAATAAACAATGGGAGATAAAACGGTCTCCAAAAAGCAGCGATCCTAACAGATAGAGGATAAGACTAGACACAATATCCTCTATCAATACTAAGATTTCCTTAGGAAAGCAAGGCAATAAGACTAATGTCTGGAAATTCCAGATTTCTCGCCATACTATGGGACTGTTTCACATAAAACAAAATATGTAATAGAAGAAAATTAAAATACAGTACAATAGGATAGTTCTTATTGAAAAGAATGTCTTAGCACAGAAGTGAAACGTACATCATTAAATTCAATTTCTTGACTACTTTTGAAATCTAAATAAATTTGTTTGTAGAAAAATGATTTTTAAGGACTTTCTTGGAATGGAAAATGATCAATTTATTAAAAATTTTTCTATGATTTTATACACAAATTAAACTCCAATGACATTTCCCCAACTTTGGGATTTGTCAAGATAAATCTGGTATCCCTTTGGTTTTGAAAGATGATGCCAGAAGTTATTTCTGACTCTAATTCAGTATTCAATAGATACATTACTTTATTTAGAATCAAAGATGAAAATAATACAAAAGTCAAATCAAAAAAATATGTATATGTGAGCAAATGTTTTTCAAATCTTATAAAAAAAGATCTAAAAGTGTCACAAACTACTAAGAAAAAATATTTTAAAATATTTTCAATTCAATGAGTTAACTTTTTATGGACAAAAATGGATCCATAGTTAAAAATTTGCAACAATAAATAATGGGATTTTTAATAAAGACAGATCAATGTTGAAATGGAAAAAACAAGCTGTGTATGAGGAAATATGTAATTACGATCATTCAAGTGTCTGATGCCTGAAAAGCCGCGTGACAGTCATTCGAGATTCCAAAATCTCAATGATTGTGCCACATATATCTGCCAAATTCAAGCGATCGAATAGTTTATTATTGACTTTGAGGTCATTGAAATATTGTAGTCCAATGTAACAGTTCTCGAACTTCAAAAACCCGCACAAGATAAAGTCTAGCGTTGTCAAATAGCACGATTAATTTTGACAAAATCACACCACCTACCTCTGCACGAGATAAACATACCCTCAAATAGTGCATATAGAAATTCATGTTTTACACGTAACCTCGTCATGTTGGAACCACATGGCATCCACATAAATATTGTTATTTTTCAGCCAAAAGATATTTATATAATTCTTCTATTATTGTGATCACATAGGAATCGATTGTCTTGAATTCTCCTGCATACTTTTTCTGACATTTGTGATGACTTCGAACGACCATAATCAAATGTCGGAGAGTCCGCCAAATATTTTGACTGTCCTGGATAATTTTGACTTTGATGGCATCGGTCTATTGCAGATTATTCTAACAAAATGATCACTTGGCTAAATAATGTTACTTCTACAAGAGATAACCTTAACCTCAAATTGTTCATGAATAAAATCATGTGTTAGATCCCCATGGATTCCACATCCATATTATTATTATTGCACACGTAGGAATCGTCGGTCGTTTAGAATTTGATCACGAAATGTTGGAGAGTCTATCATATAATTCCTGATGAATTTGAATGGAGACCTGTGTTATGTTGACTTTTTTAAAATTAAACAATTGCGGCTCAATGTTTAACAGTCATGTAAATTCAGAAAATCCCACAATAAAAACTCTAGCGGTATCAAATTGTTTCACCATTTTCCTCCGCAACTGATAAACAAACACTCAAATTATTCAAAAAGTCCTGTGTGATACGTATCCTCAGTAAATTACAGCCAAAATAAATTGGTTATCATCGATTTATTATTGTGGACATTGAGAAATCGATTGCATTTTGTTCACATGTATACTTTCATTGACAGATGTGATGTTTTCAACTGACCATATATTCCTTTGACCTAAGGATGTTAACTGATTTACCGTATTGATCGTTCAGAATTTTTAGAATCGAGTTTAAAGGCCAATCGCGTGATTGCGCAAGGTTTTCTCTGACGAATAATAAAAGTTTGTCGATCGACTTGCTATTCAATATGAAATTTATTACGGTAATTAAGCATCAGTGACTGAATAAAAAAATAACAGGTTTGATCGAAACCAACACAACAGCATGGTCACAAAGATTGTCAATATTGTTCAGATCATAGCGGGAAACGCTTTTCCCTAGAAATTAATATTAGAACAAAATCCAGAAGGTTGCATTATCTTCTGTATAGAAACATTCGAAAGCAGACTTAAGCTCAAAAAAAAAAAAAAAAAGTAATTGTTGCGAAGTCGAAATATGCACAAGATGCGCTAACCGATAGAGACTTGGTTATGGATAAAGAAACCTTATTAGCCGCTCCTTTGACTGAGTGATTGCTAGTAAATAAATATTCAAAGCTTCCAAAACGTAGACTTTATGATTGTCAGCATTTGCTTACTTTCGTCCATTGTAAGACAATATTATATCAATAGATACTTCGGGAATGTCATCGGAGAAGACATTTAATACAATATCATATCTTGGATTCTTTACTTAGAAATTTCTAGAGGTGATTGGTAAACCTATCAGTGCAATAGACTTCTCACTTTATGTGGTTGCATTATATTTTCACACTAGAGGTCGCGTATCACCAATACCAAATAGCGAAAAGAACACGCCCAGACCAATAGAAGAATAGATCTTGTCATCCCCAAATTATATATGCTTTCTCCTTATTAATCAACAAAAGTAAAGGAAATATAACCGGAACAAAATTGAATTCAACACTGAATATTAATTTTATAATGGTCCTTTGAACCAGATTAAAAAAAGTGTGTATGTTAAAAGCCACCAAATTTGGAAGTAATAGTATTTACTCTAATATTTTTAAGTGTTGTATTGAAAATATATGGACCCCTCTAAAACATGGATAAAAAAACCTTAATCCATTTAATTTTACCCAGTTTCTGCTCATCGAAATACATTGGGTCATAGAGCCAGCTAATAATTAAAATTTTTTATTAGCTTTAATTTTAATATTAATCATATTTACCAGCTTTTAAAAAACACTCAAGAAAATTTATTACTTCTAGTTGTATTATTAATTTAGCGTTTTTTTTTTGTTTTTTTTTGTTTTTTTTTTGTTTTTTCAATTATAATAAAATTACAAAAAGAAAAACACATGTTTCCATTTTAAACTATTGTAATAAATAAATTAAATAAAAACAATTGCGTTTTGCATTTATACACTTAAATTTTCTGTGTAAATTAATTAAGTCATTTTTAAATAATTGTTTGTCAGGCAATGAATTAATATCTCAAAACATGTCATTAGATGACAAAGCTCAAATTTTAATTAAGATATATTAATAACATTGACATTTACAAATAAAAATAAAGAAATTAAGGAAGGAAAAAAAACATCTGTCATAATTGTATAAAATAAATAGTATTTAAAATCCACTTAAATTGTTTTAATCTGAAAAATTTTATGATGGGAGCAGACAATTTTTAAAATTAAAAAAAATACAATTAATTTGTCATTTTAATATTTAATAAAATTTGTTCTTTTCCTGATGGTACATTTTAAAATGAGTCTTCCTAATTTTCTTTTCTTAAACAAAATTTCTCAATCTGGCATCTTTGGATTTTAAAGTTCTCACGATCTCTACCATACTCTTTCAACTCAATATTTTTCTCTAAGTATATGTGTGTGAGTGTTTGTCGTTAAATTAAATTAAACATTTTTTGTACCAAGAACATTCGTACCTTTTCTTCTATCTAATCGTAAAAGAGAAAAAAAGTAACAATTTGTTTCCCAACAATTTTAAAATAAGCTCTTGCTGTGCAACCTGCCTTTTTCTATTATCTATAATTGGAAAAGTGCTTTAGATTTATATCGCAAATTTTTCCCTTTATTTCAAGCCGTTAAATGGTCCCTTTTTTAAAGGACACCCAACCTGGTTGGGCAAGTGTTTTAAAAGAAAAACACAATGCATATTTAACACTTGTGGTGTTAAGGAAAGTATTTGTATTTTTTTTTTTTCTTATTTTCAAAGATCTGGTTACCTGTTTTTAGGAATGAAAGAAAGAGTCCTATTTTCTTTATGAGAAAGGCAAACGGAAAAGGTTTTTAATTTATAAAAAATAATTGTGTATCTCTTTGCCTTTTGTTTACAAATGATAAATTAAAAATAAAATGTCGTGAAGCGAGAAGATAACTAAAATTTTACACATTTAAATAAGAATATTTTTGAAATATTCTGGACGAACAATTTTTAAGAAAAGTACTATAATTACTGTTAGTTGATAATGTCACTGTAGAGATCTGGAAGTATTCAAACTGTTATTTCAATCAAATGGGAGAGACCTAAAAGGACTTTTTCAATAATCAGTATTTAAAACTTGATTGATTTCTTACAGTTTTGAGACAATTTTCAGCCTGCTCTCGTATTTTTCAAAACTCAGGTTTATTTCGTCAAATGAATAAAATTTTTAGAAGTATTTTCAAGTGTCTAAACTAACAATTAACTGGTGATGAATAAGTAAGTTTTGTATATGAATGAATTTTTAAACACACATACTCCCTTAACTACCCTGCAGTCAATGGTGACTGTCCGAAACCAGTTACTTGAATGACTACATTAGGACACCACTAGTCATTTTAATAATTACCTAACTAGTCACTTTAACTTTAACACCAAAAGGTGGTGATATAGTGACTAGTACGAACAAGTCAATTAATCGGAATCCTTTTACTGGTTTCATAGTGTCAGTCACCTGACAACTGTTTTAACTGATCACTTTACTAACTACGTGACTAGTCACTTTAACATGGGGAAGTCCTGTGAGGAAGTCTATTGGTACCCTAGGACCAAAAAGTGGCTATACAGTGGGTAGTTCGAAAAAGTCAATCTTTAAATTAGTTATTTTCAGAATGTAAAAAAAAAAATTAAGATTTGTTTGCGTATATTTTTTATTTCTTTTATCACTTTAATTAATTTTTATATTTTTGTTTATGGCGGTACCCCGACTCGAACTCACATCCTTATGTTTTATGGTCAGACGCGCTAACCACTCAGCCACAGAGCATTCTTAAATACGTTGCACTATTTGTTGTTTTAATGAGCATGTTGATTTATAGTCACAGTGAGTCAGTCACCTGACAAACTTTTTTACTAGTCACTTTACTTTAACATGGGGATGTATTAGGAGGAAGTGCATTGGCACCCCAGGACCAAAAAGTGGCGATATTGTGACTAGTACGAAAAAGTCAACTTATGAATATCCTTTTAGTGGTTACATTAAGTCAGTCAGCCGACAAACTTTTTAGTGGATAGTTCGAAAAAGTCAATTTGTGGAAATCTTTTTATTGACAACATTGAGTTAGTTATTCATTATTTAAAATTCAATCATTCCGGTAACATTGATATGATAAATTCGAAAACTAACGATTTGTAGAATAATTGATTTCTTTAATAAATTTAAAACTCTAATAAGCAAGACTGGGTTTTGTATTATATAAAATAACTGAGAGGTTATCCATTTCTATTGGATGTATTCCACGTGTTTAAATGAAGTACGCATAACATAAAAATATAAAAAAAGCATTATTAACTTTTTTACTTACAAAGTAAAATACTAAAGACTCTGTTAAGCACCAAGGAGTCAATGAATTGATATTTGACACTACACACGTCTGAAAAAGATGGATCAGAGCCAAATGTCATACCATGTATTTATTGCCGTTAGTCAAGTAACCCAACCTGAACTGACAATGGATGAACCATTTACATTTTTGACGTTTTTGTGGTCTATAAAAAAAAAACAATCGCCAGCCCCACGCTCGCCAAAGGTTCAATAAAGTATAAATCGCCACCTCAACGCTTTTTAAAGAGTCAATAAAGTGTGCTATCGCCACCTTAACTCTTTATAAGGAGTCAATAAAGTGTGCGATAGCATAACTATTGCTCACAAAATATGCGAAGTTGGGGTAATGAAAAAAACGTACACATTTGAATGAGTTAGGTGGGTAGTCACAAATGAACTTTATTGTCTAAAAGCTGGTAAATTGACACCGAAAAAACTGCTGGGTACATACAATCTGTACACTCATACACCCATACGCAATCGTATCTAGTGCAAATAAATACGGCCTTCATTGAACCGTTTACATTTATTTGCGGTTTTATTTCCGTTTTTGCAGTTATGGCATTATTTAGGCTGTTATTTTTTGTAGCTTTTTTTTTTGTTTATAATCTAACACTTTAATGTGAATGTTATACATCCAAATGAACGAACACCCAAAGTAATAGAGCATAATAATAACACGCTCCTAAACATACAAAAAAACCAAACACATTTGTTTTTAAAAAACAAAACCTAAGATGAAACTTTTAAATAGAAGTTTTTTTTTTGGTTACTACTTAAAACGCCTTCGCTAAAATATTGTTTGCTTATGGAACTATGACAAAAAATATAAAAAACCTGTTACTTTAGATTTAATTTGGGGCCAAAAAAAAAAAAAAAAACAACAAATGCTTTGTTGTTTTCTTAGTTGGCGTAGTTAGACTTATGCTCTACTCTAATTTAATCAAATTAAATTTTAATCAAATAGTAACGGTAAACATACAAATATTCATATCTCGCTTAAATTGTTTGTGAGTGTGTGTGCGTTTATTTGAAGGACAACATTATGTTGCCGCTTATCTTGTGTATGGGTGACACATAATAATAAATAAATAAATTAAATTTAAAAATGTTTATTAAGATTAGTTTCAAATTTAAAGCATGCAGTGTGGTTTATTTGCTAATTGTGTTTTAAGGTTGAATTGTGTTTAAATATAGAAATATATAAATAAACAAATTAACTACTGAACTCCTTGATCAAAGACAAGCCTCTTGCTTATTTAAAGAGCCTAAGAATGAGCTGCAATTCTAAGTAACTGCGAACATTTTAGCAAGGTTAAGAAATAATATTATAATACCAAATTTTAATGATTGTAAAGAAAAATATGTTCGTTTAGGGGTTTAATTTTTCTAAAGATCTTCATTAAAGTCCTTCAAAGTTTCCATGCACATAATTCTGATTCTAAGTAAATTTGTAACATGACTGCTGATTCCAGTTAAGTATATTGCAGTTTGTATGAGTAGCAGTAATTGTTCTGTTAACATGATATTATATTTAAAAATGTTGGACGTTTGGTCTTAGACTAAGGATCAACTGTTAGTTTCATTAATATTACAAACAAAATTTATATTGAGAAATTGTTTTCTATTTGTTCGGTATCTGCGTGTTAGATTTTAACTTTAATTAAAAGTTAAATACTTTGTTTACGAATATATTTTCTGACAAATCAATCATAACGTAGGGTCTACACGACAGATTTTTCTATCATAACAATCGTCAAATTCTTCTCATGATAAGAATTTATCACATGTAGACCAAATTTATTTATATTATTGCAGCGTTATGATATAATTGTTAGAACTCCGGCGAAGAAATTTATTTTGATATCAAACGTCATTTTGTAGTTGTTTTTTTTTTTTTTTTTTTTTTTTTTTGTTTTCAATTAATTATTTAAAGCAAAAACAACACAAAATATAATGAAATTAAAATAAATAAGCGTAAATGTTATATTTGGCTCGGCCGAATCTATATACCCACCATCAACTTCTACATATTTTTCGTTATATGGGAGGTGGGTGGTAAAGTAGGCGGACCACACCCATTTTTAGTTTCCAAGTTTATATCGACCCGTGAACTATCTATACAAAATTTCGTTGTCATACATGCTTTTGTTTAAGAGATATCAGCAGAAAAGTATTAATTAGCCCATAAAATATGTTTATTAACTGATTTTGCCCATTTTAAATACCAAACAAACCTTATAAAGATAAATATTTGAGCCAAATTTCGTCCCCCTACGTTGTACCGTTCGAGCCCTATCCTGCTTTCAACAGACTGACAGACAGACGGACATAGCTAAATCGAATCAGAATCGAACCAGGACCCAGAAAATATATACTTTATGGGGTCTTAAATGATTCCTTCGACATGTTACACACGGAATGACAAAATCAATATATGGGGGGTTTTGATGGTGGGTATAAAAATATGTATTACCATTAAATTTTTACAACATTCCTTAATGAAAAACCAAAAAGTAAAAGTGATTTATTATAATACAATTTTATATACGTATTCCCATATATGCTGATATAAAAAAAAAAATAGCAGTAGCACAAAAATCTCTCGTTTATACCCCAATAAGTGATAGTATCTATCGACCATGTTGTTGCGGAAGCATTTTCCAAACTAGTTGTTCATTGTCACTGATGATAAATTCACGCACATCTGAAAGGTAAAATTTTGTTATTATATTAGGTCTACTCTCCAATGTTTGAACTACCAGTTCGATAAACAATTGAATTGTCAATAGATCGGTAGAGAACATCAGTAGTGTGCTGGTGATCTCAGACTTTAACTGAACGATTTTTTAATCGAGATTTGGATCTTTATTTGTACAAGATACAACTGGCTTAGTTAACCAGTTAATGACTGTAAATAAAGCCGTACGAGAGCCGACTATGTTCTTATTGTTCGAAAGAGAACCTAAATTTGAAAAAATAAAAAATTGTCTTTAGCGGTGAGGTGAATTTTTTAATGAAAGTAGGTCTTTCTAAGTTCATCAATGTGTAAGCCGCATTTTTGTAATGAATTTTGGATCTCCAAATGCTTAGTATTTTTTTTCAGTAAAATTTATTAACTCTCTTCTCCGTTTGTACGACAAATTAGAGACGAACGAGTTAATAAACCCATGGTGTAAGCAGTGTTGCCAAAACTTTGAGGCCATGTCCCACCAGATTGCATTTGAAAAACCGCTAGAAACCACCTACACTTAAAATAAAATTGCAGATTTTTACCGCTAAAATATTTCATCTCTTCAAACATGTTTAAAATTGATAGCTAATCCTTCAAAAACTTAATTTTGGGTACCTAAATGCATTTCAGAGTCATCAAATCAAATTTAAAAACTTATAATATATTTTTTGCTTATATTTTACTATATTCGTCTGACATTGATATTAAGAGCATTTGCAGGCAAAATCAACTTGTAATTATTTAAAAAATTAGTTTCAGTTGCATCTTCATACTGCAAAACATCAGACCGTGGGGCTTTTGTATATTTCGATTCTATTTTAAATACATTTTCGAAAACGTTTTCTTTCGATTCGAATCCAATAATAGGTTTGAAGAATATGTCCATACTTTAATGTAGTGGTGATTTAACATTTTGAAAAAAAAAAATAATTTCCATATCTTTTTTATAGAAAAACAGTTGATTTTATGTACAATTTCCGAGGAGTAGAAGCATAATAATAAATAAATTTTTCTTATTTTTGCTTTAAAACATGTTTTTACAATAAAGAAAAATCGCTAGAAACCGCCAGCTAGAAAAATGTTGCAACCAGAAAATCAACTTAGCGATTTTTTATGGAAAGTACCCGCTAAGCACAACAAAATACCGTCAGATCTAGCGGGAAAACCGCCGTTTTGGCAACACTGGGTGTAAGTGAAAGTATTCAAGAGAACTTATTGAGCTCAAAAAGACTTTCGCAGACTTCAGAATTTGATTAGTCATCCCTACAATATTCAACTGAAACACGAGCTCAAAATTGATTGTGAGTAATTGATAACCTTTGTACATTGACAGGATTTCAGACCATTAGGAAGAGAAGCTCAATTTTCAAAGTCATGTAGATTTTTTTTAGGTTTTTCATTGTTTGGTGACCACGTTTGAGACGATTGATTCGATAATAGATAAACCAACACCAGGGCATAAAATTAAAGCTACATCTACCGAAAACATCGCTAATGTCCATAAAAATGAGCAGGAAAAGTTAATAGAGTCAATTCCTCGTTGTAAAAAAAGAATACGGACTTTTGCAAGCTTCATCTTGGTGGATTTAGCATCGAGACTTCATCTTTATCCGTAAAAAATTCATCTGACTGAGGAGTTAAAAATTGATGAGAATATTATATAGCACCGTTTGTACACTAACGGGATTTCAGAGCATTTGGAAGAAGGATCCAATTTTAGTCGAAATATTTCTTTAGTGACGAGGAGCAGCTCTGAATAAATTTTGGCTTTCCACACGATAAAATTTTATTTTCATAATTAGTTTGCTCTCCATTGTTTTAAGGCCAAATTTAGATGACCGTTTTGGCAAACAATCAGTCAACCTCTGTACTATAAAGAAACTCCCAAAAGGCCGAGAATATCGCCGTTGTTCGTGAAAATGTATATCAGGAGCCGAGGCAATGCATTTACTAAGCTCAAGAACTTGAACATTCTCAGATCTCAACTTAATGAATTTTGCATTGGTTTTACAGCATTTGGAAAAGAACCTCAATTTTGTCGAAAAGTTATTTTAAGTCTCCAGGAGAATCTTTGAATAAATATTGGTTTTCCACAAATTCGAGAAGAGCGGTTTATAATATCGCTGCTGTTCGTGAAATACAGGAAAGGATGATGCAATTAACGAATTTTGGAATCATTAACTGGGCGAGTAGGGCACCACAATATGATTTCGCTGTTCTAGGAGTTTAAAGTTAATTACCATAGGCATTTGGAAAAAGAAAAATATCCGAATATTTTTCGATTAATGACGATTCACATAAAGTTAATGTGTGGTGCGGATTTGGTGTCAAAGGTATCTATCATTGGTTCGTACGTTGGTGATGTCATTACTATTCTAATTTCTTTTAACTTGAGTTGCGAATATCACATGAGAAAGACAGATGGTTCCGCAGAATGACTCTATATAATTCCCTAAGGAAAGTGATAATGAATAGTATGCATAAACGATTAGAGGGAATTATAATATCTGAAGTAAATTAGCCTTTAAGATAATACGATTTGATCTTGCTTGTGGAGTTTTCTAAAGTTGATTGTCATTGAGCTGCAATCAGACACATTTTTTCGTCTATGTTATTGATGGTAAGACCTCTCAAATCAATGCGATAGTGCAAAGGCTCGTTGGGAAATTGAACGATTTCACATTGGCAAATATGAATCTTAAATATAAAATCAGTAATACTTTATACAAAACTTCTCTGTTTCTTTTCAAAATAAATATAATATATCTAATAAATCTAAAATTTGAATGATCAATCTTTCCGAAAGAGCAGTAGCCTTTCAACTACCCTGTAGTGGTGTACTAATGGTAAATAGTATTGTCTAGGATCATTGAACTATTATTTAGTTAATCCAGTCAATCCTATTAAGCTAGAATAAGAATCATTTGCATCTCCTCATTCACAGCAATTATTATACCGAGTATAGAGTTTTTAATGATTTGCGACTTTCGCCTTTTTTTTATTATGCAAATTTATGTAAATCAGCTTTTTAACGTTTTATAACATTTATAATTTTATAAATAGATAACAACAAATTGCAACCTTTGACATTTGAACATGTTATTTTTATATAAATAAGTATGTATAATATATTGTATTTGAAAAGGTGAAAACACTTTGTGAATTGATTTCTTTAACCATTAAAATAATGTTGTTGTATCATTTTTATAATTAAACCAACATAAAAATTAATGGTGTTGAAACAAAAAAAAAAAAAAGAAAAATAAAGTATAGAGTGTGTGAATGAGTAATTTACACAGATCATTTTTTATTTTATTTTTTTTGTTAGGTTTTGCTGCTGGGTCAATGGCCCAAAATCTGTTTAATCGGCCTCAGTTGCTCCACATTATGAGCATTCAGTCAGTCGTATTTTGTTTACTAGTTATTACGCTCATTTTTTTATTTGTTTCTTTATTTTATTTTTATTTTTGAAATTGTTGTGTAAATATGTTTTCTCTATATATGCTCTTTTAATTATTATCTTTTTTTGGTAGGTTTTAATATAGTGGGTTATAAATTGTCAGTCGAACAGAGTGACTATCTGACAGACTGCCTTTGTGTCTGTTTTTTTTTTTTTTTTTGGGTTTCCAAAATCCAAGACGTATACGCTTTTCCTTATATTTTTGTTTTTATTTCTTTATTATTTTTTTTGGTGTATTGCTCACAGGTCTTTTGACATTTTGATATTTTTTCTCTGCGCTTTTTTTTATATTTTATTATTCTGTTTGAAAAGCCGTTTTAGCGCTTACGTCATTTACGAAAATAACACCAGCAAAACCATCGATTGTTGCTGCTGCTTCTACTGTTGTTATTGTTATACTCAACAAACAACAAATATAGAGAGTGGAATGAATACTCGTATTATACTACTTATACAAATGAGACAAACGAACAGACATGGTTGGTGAGGAAGTCTTTAAGTTGCCAGATAAATGAGCAATAAAAACGTTGAACTCTATAATTTATTAAATCGTTAAGTTCTTTTGCATAAATGGGTGGGTATACATATATTGATCTTTTCGTGGTACAAATTATTAGCCTATTTCCCCAAAATTAAATACCTTTGGTTTTACGCGTATTCGAAGTTCAACCCAAGTATGTCAAACCGCATAAATTATTTCATTATATTACTGTTTAATAATGGGCCAGAACAATTACCGATTGCAACTTTTATATGGTCCTTCGAACCGGATAATGGCTGACATCGGTTCATTCTTATCTCTACATTGACGATGCATATTATTTAATCTCCCCCAAATATTTGTGTGGTTCTGCAAATTGGGCTCTTCAAATTTGAAGGATACAACAGAGAAGTGGAAAAATAGAAAAACTTTTTATTCATAATTTATCACAAGATAATTTTATTAAAAATCGTTGAAAAAAATCACTACAATCTGGCAACATAGTAAGTAGTAGTATAACTACTGGCTACTCTACCTCCTCCCCAACGTCGTCGCCTTTGTTGTGTTCATCATAGTTTTTTTTTTTAAACGAAGTGGTGTAAGACAATTTGAGGGGGACAATATAAGTGTGCATGTGTGTATGTTTGAATATGGAGGCACGAGTTTTTTTGTACTCGTAGTTGTGTCGATTTTTTTATATCGATTTTTATATTTTTGTTTCATATAAGACTCTAATAATTTTTCCAATTTCTATTCTGACTAGATTTTATTAATTACAATTGGTATTTTTTACTAAAAGAAGAAGAGAAGAATTGTTACCTGAAAAATATTTTTGCTGTTTTCATTCTTTTTTATAAAAAAGATAAATCCGTGAGATGAAAGATTTTAAAGCTTTAAGCGGCTGCTTTCGCTGCTAAATAGTATTTGATGTTTGGTTAAATATTGATTAATGAAGATGATGATTAATTTAATAACAACAACAAACATATGTTGCCTTTTTTTATTGTTTATTTGGTTAATTGTATTCTTTTAAAGATTACACATACTTTTGATTATTGAACATGAATTTTTTTTGTTTTATTGATAAATTTCAATAAAAAAATAAACAACAACAGCACAGAAAAACACAAATACACGCAAATCCATACATGAATCACTTTAAAAAAACTTAAAAAAAAAACACAACAATAAAATAATTGACAAATTTTATCTCACAAACTTTATTTATTATAATTTCTTTCTTCCATATTTACGTTTTATTTTTTTCAATATTTTTCTTTCTTATTTTGACACAATGTTTTTGTTATTGTAATTTTAAGGGGTTTTGAAACGAGGGGGGAAAAACGATTTTCCTCTGAGCAAACTTTTCTGTTTTTTATAACGTATGTCTGTCAGTCCGTAAGTTTTGTCTCGTAGACAAGGAAATAAATAATATTGTTTTCTTCAAGAAGACAAATATTAAATTAAAATAACAAAAGCAAAAAAGAAAAACGTTTTGCGATAAAATATTTTAATGAAAGAACAACACACAAATACACACAAAACAATTTGTTTCGATATACGAAACGTAAGACAAAGCACAACGGTTTCTCTCTGACAGCTGAAAACAAACTGAATAAATAAATTCATATGGCAATAGTGTGTGAAGTTGTCAAAACAACAAAAAGTAATGACAGTCCGATGAGTTGCCAACTATAAAAATTAAAAGAAAAGAAAAATTTTATAAAAAAAAAAAAAAAATTATTTTGACTAAAGTAAAAAAACATTGTTAGATTCTTCATTCCAACTAACTATACCATTTTTAACAGTCATTAAAAAAAAAACAATTGAAAATTAGATTTTCCATTTAAATTTTAGACAAGATCATTGAAAATAAGATTTTTCATTTACATTTTTGAAAATAACAATTGAAAATAAGATTTTTCATTAAAATTTTAAAAATATTTCAGAAAAGATTAATTGATAATTAGAATTTCTATATAAAATTTGGAAACAATCAATTGAAAATTAAAATATCTATATAGCATTCAGAAAGGGACAATTGAAAATGATTTTTTATATCAAATTCAGAAAAGAACAAATGAAATTCAATTTTATATTTTGAAATTTAGAAAGGAACAATTGAAATTGAGAAAAATGAATTAAAATTTAAAACATTGAATAAGAGTGATTTAAGTGATGACATAATGTAAAGGTCAACTTAATTTATATTACCTTTAAGCAAATAAAATTTAGAGATTGTATCAAATCCATCTGGAGTGTAAAGTTTGAATTACTTTACATAAAATCATTCCTTACGCAAATTTCATTCTATATATTATTTCAGTTGAAGTTCTGAATTAAATTTAGTTTTTTCTGAAAATCTTTTTTTAAATTGTTCTTGTCAAAAATTTAAATAAAAAATTCCAATTCAATTTGTTATTTTCAAAATTATAAAAGGAAACCCTAATTTTCAAGTAATCTTTTCTAAATTTTAAATTAAAATTCTCATTTTGAATTGAAATTTCAATTGTTATATTCGGAAATTAAAAGAGAAATATTATTTTAATATGTTCTTTTCTGAATTATAATACAAAAAATCATGATTTAAAATTATATTTTCAAAATTTGAATTCGAAAATCTCATTCTTAATTGTTCCTTTCTAAAACTGAAATGAAAAACCTTATTTTAAATTGCTGTTTTCAGAATATCATATGGAAAGTTCTCATTTTAACTTAAAAATGGTGTAGAAAAAATACATAAAAAAGTAAAATAAATAAATAAATATAAACACGCAAAATGTGCTTCAATAAAAAAAACAACAACTTTAACAAAAAACATGTTTTTATTATTATTGCAAAATAATTTTCTAACGAGGAATTTATTAATTAAATAATTTCAAGTTAAAGAACGATTAAGCGGCTTTTAAAAATTAATCTTCGGCTCGACTCAGCTGGCTGGCGCATAAACTTGGTTGCATGTTTTTGATACTAAATTTTTTACAAGAGAAACAGTTGCAAAAAATAGTAGTAAAATCTGGCATGACCTTGAAAAATTGAACATAACGGAATTTGTGGTGAATTTTTTTATTTACCACACTAAGATTTTATTCACCACAAAAAATTTTTTGTCTGCCACCCCCCCGACCTTCTTTTTTTTCTTCACCCCTCCCATTCCACTCCTCTTTATTTCATCTGACCCGATTTCACGTCCTCTCTCTGCCTGCGATTTTTTAAAAACTATTTAAAAAAACTACGGGTGCTCCGCGACTTTTTTTTTCAAAAAATGCGCAACCTATTAAAAACTGCCTTATCATCGATAAAACAGTACTGTAACCACTTTATCTCAGCCACAAACCAACGTTTCTGCTGTTGCTCAATATAAAAACTGGAGGGCACCACCATATAAATAAAAAAATTTCCGCAGTAATATACTTCATATTCGTAGTGTAAGAAATACATGAAAATAAAAATCAAAATTTCGATTTATCATATAAAATCATAAGAAAACTAAAATCGGCTGTAGTTTCTTTAAAAAGGCTTCAATCGACAAAAGAGTGATAGTCTGTGATCACTATGATTTTTCATCAAAATGTGGATTTTTCATCTAAAATCATAGGAAAACTAAAATTGGCTGTAGTTTCTATAAAAAGGCTCCAATCGACAAAAGAGTGATAATATGTGATCACTATGATTTTTCATCAAAATGTGGATTTTTCATATAAATTCATAAGAAAACTAAAATTGGCTGCAGTTTCTTTAAAAAGGCTCCAATCGACAAAAGAGTGATAATCTGTGATCACTATGATTTTTCATCAAAATGTGGATTTTTCATATAAATTCATAAGAAAGCTAAAATTGGCTGTAGTTTCTTTAAAAAGGCTCCAATCGACAAAAGAGTGATGATCTGTGATCACTATGATTTTTCATCAAAATGTGGATTTTTCAAATAATTCATAAGAAAACTAAAATTGGCTGTAGTTTCTTTAAAAAGGCTCCAATCCACAAAAGAGTGATAATATGTGATCACTATGATTTTTCATCAAAATGTGGATTTTTCATCTAAAATCATAGGAAAGCTAAAATTGGCTGTAGTTTCTTTAAAAAGGCTCCAATCGATAAAAGAGTGATAATCTGTGATCACTATGATTTTTCATCAAAATGTGGATTTTTCATATAAATTCATAAGAAAACTAAAATTGGCTGTAGTTTCTTTAAAAAGGCTCCAATCCACAAAAGAGTGATAATATGTGATCACTATGATTTTTCATCAAAATGTGGATTTTTCATCTAAAATCATAGGAAAGCTAAAATTGGCTGTAGTTTCTTTAAAAAGGCTCCAATCGATGAAAGAGTGATAATCTGTGATCACTATGATTTTTCATCAAAATGTGGATTTTTCATATAAATTTATAAGAAAACTAAAATTGGCTGTAGTTTCTTTAAAAAGGCTCCAATCGACAAAAGAGTTATAATCTGTGATCACTATGATTTTTCATCAAACTGTGGATTTTTTATATAAATTCATAAGAAAACTAAAATTGGCTGTAGTTTCTTTAAAAAGGCTCCAATCGACAAAAGGGTGATAATCTGTGATCACTATGATTTTTCATCAAAATGTGGATTTTTCATCTAAAATCATAGGAAAGCTAAAATTGGCTGTAGTTTCTTTAAAAAGGCTCCAATCGACAAAAGAGTGATAATATGTGATCACTATGATTTTTCATCAAAATGTGGATTTTTCATCTAAAATCATAGGAAAGCTAAAATTGGCTGTAGTTTCTTTAAAAAGGCTCCAATCGACAAAAGAGTGATAATCTGTGATCACTATGATTTTTCATCAAAATGTGGATTTTTCATGTCAATTCATAAGAAAACTAAAATTGGCTGTAGTTTCTATAAAAAGGCTCCAATCGACAAAAGAGTGATAATCTGTGATCACTATGATTTTTCATCAAAATGTGGATTTTTCATGTCAATTCATAAGAAAACTAAAATTGGCTGTAGTTTCTATAAAAAGGCTCCAATCGACAAAAGAGTGATAATCTGTGATCACTATGATTTTTCATCAAAATGTGGATTTTTCATATAAATTCATAAGAAAGCTAAAATTGGCTGTAGTTTCTTTAAAAAGGCTCCAATCGACAAAAGAGTGATAATCTGTGATCACTATGATTTTTCATCAAAATGTGGATTTTTCATCTAAAATTGGCTGTAGTTTCTTTAAAAAGGCTCCAATCGACAAAAGAGTGATAATCTGTGATCACTATGATTTTTCATCAAAATGTGGATTTTTCATCTAAAATCATAGGAAAGCTAAAATTGGCTGTAGTTTCTTTAAAAAGGCTCTAATCGACAAAAGAGTGATAATATGTGATCACTATGATTTTTCATCAAAATGTGGATTTTTTATATAAATTCATAAGAAAATTAAAATTGGCTGCAGTTTCTTTAAAAAGTCTCCAATCGACAAAAGAGTGATAATCTGTGATCACTATGATTTTTCATCAAAATGTGGATTTTTCAAATAATTCATAAGAAAACTAAAATTGGCTGCAGTTTCTTTAAAAAGGCTCCAATCGACAAAAGAGTGATAATCTGTGATCACTATGATTTTTCATCAAAATGTGGATTTTTCATGTCAATTCATAAGAAAACTAAAATTGGCTGTAGTTTCTTTAAAAAGGCTCCAATCGACAAAAGAGTGATGATCTGTGATCACTATGATTTTTCATCAAAATGTGGATTTTTCATCTAAAATCATAGGAAAGCTAAAATTGGCTGTAGTTTCTTTAAAAAGGCTCCAATCGACAAAAGAGTGATGATCTGTGATCACTATGATTTTTCATCAAAATGTGGATTTTTCATATAAATTCATAAGAAAACTAAAATTGGCTGTAGTTTCTTTAAAAAGGCTCCAATCGACAAAAGGGTGATAATCTGTGATCACTATGATTTTTCATCAAAATGTGGATTTTTCATATAAATTCATAAGAAAACTAAAATTGGCTGTAGTTTCTTTAAAAAGGCTCCAATCGACAAAAGGGTGATAATCTGTGATCACTATGATTTTTCATCAAAATGTGGATTTTTTATATAAATTCATAAGAAAATTAAAATTGGCTGCAGTTTCTTTAAAAAGGCTCCAATCGACAAAAGAGTGATGATCTGTGATCACTATGATTTTTCATCAAAATGTGGATTTTTCATATAAATTCATAAGAAAACTAAAATTGGCTGCAGTTTCTTTAAAAAGGCTTCAATCGACAAAAGGGTGATGATCTGTGATCACTATGATTTTTCATCAAAATGTGGATTTTTCATGTCAATTCATAAGAAAACTAAAATTGGCTGTAGTTTCTTTAAAAAGGCTCCAATCGACAAAAGAGTGATGATCTGTGATCACTATGATTTTTCATCAAAATGTGGATTTTTCATCTAAAATCATAGGAAAGCTAAAATTGGCTGTAGTTTCTTTAAAAAGGCTCCAATCGACAAAAGAGTGATGATCTGTGATCACTATGATTTTTCATCAAAATGTGGATTTTTCAAATAATTCATAAGAAAACTAAAATTGGCTGTAGTTTCTTTAAAAAGGCTCCAATCGACAAAAGGGTGATAATCTGTGATCACTATGATTTTTCATCAAAATGTGGATTTTTTATATAAATTCATAAGAAAATTAAAATTGGCTGCAGTTTCTTTAAAAAGTCTCCAATCGACAAAAGAGTGATAATCTGTGATCACTATGATTTTTCATCAAAATGTGGATTTTTCAAATAATTCATAAGAAAACTAAAATTGGCTGCAGTTTCTTTAAAAAGGCTCCAATCGACAAAAGAGTGATAATCTGTGATCACTATGATTTTTCATCAAAATGTGGATTTTTCATGTCAATTCATAAGAAAACTAAAATTGGCTGTAGTTTCTTTAAAAAGGCTCCAATCGACAAAAGAGTGATGATCTGTGATCACTATGATTTTTCATCAAAATGTGGATTTTTCATCTAAAATCATAGGAAAGCTAAAATTGGCTGTAGTTTCTTTAAAAAGGCTCCAATCGACAAAAGAGTGATGATCTGTGATCACTATGATTTTTCATCAAAATGTGGATTTTTCATATAAATTCATAAGAAAACTAAAATTGGCTGTAGTTTCTTTAAAAAGGCTCCAATCGACAAAAGAGTGATGATCTGTGATCACTATAATTTTTCATCAAAATGTGGATTTTTCATATAAATTCATAAGAAAACTAAAATTGGCTGTAGTTTCTTTAAAAAGGCTCCAATCGACAAAAGAGTGATAATCTGTGATCACTATGATTTTTCATCAAAATGTGGATTTTTCATATAAATTCATAAGAAAACTAAAATTGGCTGTAGTTTCTTTAAAAAGGCTCCAATCGACAAAAGAGTGATGATCTGTGATCACTATGATTTTTCATCAAAATGTGGATTTTTCATGTCAATTCATAAGAAAACTAAAATTGGCTGTAGTTTCTATAAAAAGGCTCCAATCGACAAAAGAGTGATAATCTGTGATCACTATGATTTTTCATCAAAATGTGGATTTTTCATATAAATTCATAAGAAAACAAAAATTGGCTGTAGTTTCTTTAAAAAGGTTCCAATCGACAAAAGAGTGATGATCTGTGATCACTATGATTTTTCATCAAAATGTGGATTTTTCATATAAATTCATAAGAAAACTAAAATTGGCTGTAGTTTCTTTAAAAAGGCTCCAATCGACAAAAGAGTGATGATCTGTGATCACTATAATTTTTCATCAAAATGTGGATTTTTCATATAAATTCATAAGAAAACTAAAATTGGCTGTAGTTTCTTTAAAAAGGCTCCAATCGACAAAAGAGTGATAATCTGTGATCACTATGATTTTTCATCAAAATGTGGATTTTTCATATAAATTCATAAGAAAACTAAAATTGGCTGTAGTTTCTTTAAAAAGGCTCCAATCGACAAAAGAGTGATGATCTGTGATCACTATGATTTTTCATCAAAATGTGGATTTTTCATATAAATTCATAAGAAAACTAAAATTGGCTGTAGTTTCTTTAAAAAGGCTCCAATCCAATAGACTCCAATCGAGTGATGATCTGTGATCACTATGATTTTTCATCAAAATGTGGATTTTTCATATAAATTCATAAGAAAACTAAAATTGGCTGTAGTTTCTTTAAAAAGGCTCCAATCGACAAAAGAGTGATGATCTGTGATCACTATGATTTTTCATCAAAATATGGATTTTTCATATAAATTCATAAGAAAACTAAAATTGGCTGTAGTTTCTTTAAAAAGGCTCCAATAGACAAAAGAGTGATGATCTGTGATCACTATGATTTTTCATCAAAATGTGGATTTTTCATATAAATTCATAAGAAAACTAAAATTGGCTGTAGTTTCATTAAAAAGGCTCCAATCGACAAAAGAGTGATGATCTGTGATCACTATGATTTTTCATCAAAATGTGGATTTTTCATATAAATTCATAAGAAAACTAAAATTGGCTGTAGTTTCTTTAAAAAGGCTCCAATTGACAAAAGAGTGATAATCTGTGATCACTATGATTTTTCATCAAAATGTGGATTTTTCATGTCAATTCATAAGAAAACTAAAATTGGCTGTAGTTTCTATAAAAAGGCTCCAATCGACAAAAGAGTGATAATCTGTGATCACTATGATTTTTCATCAAAATGTGGATTTTTCATATAAATTCATAAGAAAACTAAAAGTGGCTGTAGTTTCTTTAAAAAGGCTCCAATCGACAAAAGAGTGATAATCTGTGATCACTACGATTTTTCATCAAAATGTGGATTTTTCATGTCAATTCATAAGAAAACTAAAATTGGCTGTAGTTTCTTTAAAAAGGCTTCAATCGACAAAAGGGTGATAATCTGTGATCACTATGATTTTTCATCAAAATGTGGATTTTTCATATAAATTCATAAGAAAACTAAAATTGGCTGTAGTTTCTATAAAAAGGCTCCAATCGACAAAAGAGTGATAATCTGTGATCACTATGATTTTTCATCAAAATGTGGATTTTTCATATAAATTCATAAGAAAACTAAAAGTGGCTGTAGTTTCTTTAAAAAGGCTCCAATCGACAAAAGAGTGATAATCTGTGATCACTACGATTTTTCATCAAAATGTGGATTTTTCATGTCAATTCATAAGAAAACTAAAATTGGCTGTAGTTTCTATAAAAAGGCTCCAATCGACAAAAGAGTGATAATATGTGATCACTATGATTTTTCATCAAAATGTGGATTTTTCATATAAATTCATAAGAAAACTAAAAGTGGCTGTAGTTTCTTTAAAAAGGCTCCAATAGACAAAAGAGTGATGATCTGTGATCACTATGATTTTTCATCAAAATGTGGATTTTTCATATAAATTCATAAGAAAACTAAAATTGGCTGTAGTTTCTTTAAAAAGGCTCCAATAGACAAAAGAGTGATGATCTGTGATCACTATGATTTTTCATCAAAATGTGGATTTTTCATATAAATTCATAAGAAAACTAAAATTGGCTGTAGTTTCTTTAAAAAGGCTCCAATCGACAAAAGAGTGATGATCTGTGATCACTATGATTTTTCATCAAAATGTGGATTTTTCATGTCAATTCATAAGAAAACTAAAATTGGCTGTAGTTTCTTTAAAAAGGCTCCAATCGACAAAAGAGTGATAATATGTGATCACTATGATTTTTCATCAAAATGTGGATTTTTCATGTCAATTCATAAGAAAACTAAAATTGGCTGTAGTTTCTTTAAAAAGGCTCCAATAGACAAAAGAGTGATGATCTGTGATCACTATGATTTTTCATCAAAATGTGGATTTTTCATATAAATTCATAAGAAAACTAAAATTGGCTGTAGTTTCTTTAAAAAGGCTCCAATCGACAAAAGAGTGATAATATGTGATCACTATGATTTTTCATCAAAATGTGGATTTTTCATGTCAATTCATAAGAAAACTAAAATTGGCTGTAGTTTCTTTAAAAAGGCTCCAATCGACAAAAGAGTGATGATCTGTGATCACTATGATTTTTCATCAAAATGTGGATTTTTCATATAAATTCATAAGAAAACTAAAATTGGCTGTAGTTTCTTTAAAAAGGCTCCAATTGACAAAAGAGTGATAATCTGTGATCACTATGATTTTTCATCAAAATGTGGATTTTTCATGTCAATTCATAAGAAAACTAAAATTGGCTGTAGTTTCTATAAAAAGGCTCCAATAGACAAAAGAGTGATGATCTGTGATCACTATGATTTTTCATCAAAATGTGGATTTTTCATATAAATTCATAAGAAAACTAAAATTGGCTGTAGTTTCTTTAAAAAGGCTCCAATAGACAAAAGAGTGATGATCTGTGATCACTATGATTTTTCATCAAAATGTGGATTTTTCATATAAATTCATAAGAAAACTAAAATTGGCTGTAGTTTCTTTAAAAAGGCTCCAATCGACAAAAGAGTGATAATATGTGATCACTATGATTTTTCATCAAAATGTGGATTTTTCATGTCAATTCATAAGAAAACTAAAATTGGCTGTAGTTTCTTTAAAAAGGCTCCAATAGACAAAAGAGTGATGATCTGTGATCACTATGATTTTTCATCAAAATGTGGATTTTTCATATAAATTCATAAGAAAACTAAAATTGGCTGTAGTTTCTTTAAAAAGGCTCCAATCGACAAAAGAGTGATGATCTGTGATCACTATGATTTTTCATCAAAATGTGGATTTTTCATATAAATTCATAAGAAAACTAAAATTGGCTGTAGTTTCTTTAAAAAGGCTCCAATTGACAAAAGAGTGATAATCTGTGATCACTATGATTTTTCATCAAAATGTGGATTTTTCATGTCAATTCATAAGAAAACTAAAATTGGCTGTAGTTTCTATAAAAAGGCTCCAATCGACAAAAGAGTGATAATCTGTGATCACTATGATTTTTCATCAAAATGTGGATTTTTCATATAAATTCATAAGAAAACTAAAAGTGGCTGTAGTTTCTTTAAAAAGGCTCCAATCGACAAAAGAGTGATAATCTGTGATCACTACGATTTTTCATCAAAATGTGGATTTTTCATGTCAATTCATAAGAAAACTAAAATTGGCTGTAGTTTCTTTAAAAAGGCTTCAATCGACAAAAGGGTGATAATCTGTGATCACTATGATTTTTCATCAAAATGTGGATTTTTCATCTAAAATCATAGGAAAACTAAAATTGGCTGTAGTTTCTATAAAAAGGCTCCAATCGACAAAAGAGTGATAATCTGTGATCACTATGATTTTTCATCAAAATGTGGATTTTTCATATAAATTCATAAGAAAACTAAAAGTGGCTGTAGTTTCTTTAAAAAGGCTCCAATCGACAAAAGAGTGATAATCTGTGATCACTACGATTTTTCATCAAAATGTGGATTTTTCATGTCAATTCATAAGAAAACTAAAATTGGCTGTAGTTTCTATAAAAAGGCTCCAATCGACAAAAGAGTGATAATATGTGATCACTATGATTTTTCATCAAAATGTGGATTTTTCATATAAATTCATAAGAAAACTAAAATTGGCTGTAGTTTCTTTAAAAAGGCTCCAATCCACAAAAGAGTGATAATCTGTGATCACTATGATTTTTCATCAAAATGTGGATTTTTCATATAAATTTATAAGAAAACTAAAATTGGCTGTAGTTTCTTTAAAAAGGCTCCAATCGACAAAAGAGTGATAATCTGTGATCACTATGATTTTTCATCAAAATGTGGATTTTTCATCTAAAATCATAGGAAAGCTAAAATTGGCTGTAGTTTCTTTAAAAAGGCTCCAATCGACAAAAGGGTGATAATCTGTGATCACTATGATTTTTCATCAAAATGTGGATTTTTCATGTCAATTCATAAGAAAACTAAAATTGGCTGTAGTTTCTTTAAAAAGGCTCCAATCGACAAAAGAGTGATAATCTGTGATCACTATGATTTTTCATCAAAATGTGGATTTTTCATATAAATTTATAAGAAAACTAAAATTGGCTGTAGTTTCTTTAAAAAGGCTCCAATCGACAAAAGAGTGATAATCTGTGATCACTATGATTTTTCATCAAAATGTGGATTTTTCATGTCAATTCATAAGAAAACTAAAATTGGCTGTAGTTTCTTTAAAAAGGCTCCAATCGACAAAAGAGTGATAATCTGTGATCACTATGATTTTTCATCAAAATGTGGATTTTTCATGTCAATTCATAAGAAAACTAAAATTGGCTGTAGTTTCTTTAAAAAGGCTCCAATCGACAAAAGAGTGATAATCTGTGATCACTTTGATTTTTCATCAAAATGTGGATTTTTCATGTCAATTCATAAGAAAACTAAAATTGGCTGTAGTTTCTTTAAAAAGGCTCCAATCGACAAAAGAGTGATAATCTGTGATCACTATGATTTTTCATCAAAATGTGGATTTTTCATATAAATTTATAAGAAAACTAAAATTGGCTGTAGTTTCTTTAAAAAGGCTCCAATCGACAAAAAAGTGATAATCTGTGATCACTATGATTTTTCATCAAAATGTGGATTTTTCATCTAAAATCATAGGAAAGCTAAAATTGGCTGTAGTTTCTTTAAAAAGGCTCCAATCGACAAAAGAGTGATGATCTGTGATCACTATGATTTTTCATCAAAATATGGATTTTTCATATAAATTCATAAGAAAACTAAAATTGGCTGTAGTTTCTTTAAAAAGGCTCCAATAGACAAAAGAGTGATGATCTGTGATCACTATGATTTTTCATCAAAATGTGGATTTTTCATATAAATTCATAAGAAAACTAAAATTGGCCGTAGTTTCTTTAAAAAGGCTCCAATCGACAAAAGAGTGATGATCTGTGATCACTATGATTTTTCATCAAAATGTGGATTTTTCATATAAATTCATAAGAAAACTAAAATTGGCTGTAGTTTCTTTAAAAAGGCTCCAATTGACAAAAGAGTGATAATCTGTGATCACTATGATTTTTCATCAAAATGTGGATTTTTCATGTCAATTCATAAGAAAACTAAAATTGGCTGTAGTTTCTATAAAAAGGCTCCAATCGACAAAAGAGTGATAATCTGTGATCACTATGATTTTTCATCAAAATGTGGATTTTTCATCTAAAATCATAGGAAAGCTAAAATTGGCTGTAGTTTCTTAAAAAGGCTCCAATCGACAAAAGGGTGATAATCTGTGATCACTATGATTTTTCATCAAAATGTGGATTTTTCATGTCAATTCATAAGAAAACTAAAATTGGCTGTAGTTTCTTTAAAAAGGCTCCAATCGACAAAAGAGTGATAATCTGTGATCACTATGATTTTTCATCAAAATGTGGATTTTTCATATAAATTTATAAGAAAACTAAAATTGGCTGTAGTTTCTTTAAAAAGGCTCCAATCGACAAAAGAGTGATAATCTGTGATCACTATGATTTTTCATCAAAATGTGGATTTTTCATGTCAATTCATAAGAAAACTAAAATTGGCTGTAGTTTCTTTAAAAAGGCTCCAATCGACAAAAGAGTGATAATCTGTGATCACTATGATTTTTCATCAAAATGTGGATTTTTCATCTAAAATCATAGGAAAGCTAAAATTAGCTGTAGTTTCTTTAAAAAGGCTCCAATCGACAAAAGAGTGATAATCTGTGATCACTATGATTTTTCATCAAAATGTGGATTTTTCATATAAATTTATAAGAAAACTAAAATTGGCTGTAGTTTCTTTAAAAAGGCTCCAATCGACAAAAGAGTGATAATCTGTGATCACTATGATTTTTCATCAAAATGTAGATTTTTCATATAAATTTATAAGAAAACTAAAATTGGCTGTAGTTTCTTTAAAAGGGCTCCAATCGACAAAAGAGTGATAATATGTGATCACTATGATTTTTCATCAAAATGTGGATTTTTCATCTAAAATCATAGGAAAGCTAAAATTGGCTGTAGTTTCTTTAAAAAGGCTCCAATTGACAAAAGAGTGATAATCTGTGATCACTATGATTTTTCATCAAAATGTGGATTTTTCATGTCAATTCATAAGAAAACTAAAATTGGCTGTAGTTTCTTTAAAAAGGCTTCAATCGACAAAAGGGTGATAATCTGTGATCACTATGATTTTTCATCAAAATGTGGATTTGTCATCTAAAATCATAGGAAAGCTAAAATTGGCTGTAGTTTCTTTAAAAAGGCTCCAATCGACAAAAGAGTGATAATCTGTGATCACTATGATTTTTCATCAAAATGTGGATTTTTCATGTCAATTCATAAGAAAACTAAAATTGGCTGTAGTTTCTTTAAAAAGGCTCCAATCGACAAAAGGGTGATAATCTGTGATCACTATGATTTTTCATCAAAATGTGGATTTTTCATCTAAAATCATAGGAAAGCTAAAATTAGCTGTAGTTTCTTTAAAAAGGCTCCAATCGACAAAAGAGTGATAATCTGTGATCACTATGATTTTTCATCAAAATGTGGATTTTTCATATAAATTTATAAGAAAACTAAAATTGGCTGTAGTTTCTTTAAAAAGGCTCCAATCGACAAAAGGGTGATAATCTGTGATCACTATGATTTTTCATCAAAATGTGGATTTTTCATCTAAAATCATAGGAAAGCTAAAATTAGCTGTAGTTTCTTTAAAAAGGCTCCAATCGACAAAAGAGTGATAATATGTGATCACTATGATTTTTCATCAAAATGTGGATTTTTCATGTCAATTCATAAGAAAACTAAAATTGGCTGTAGTTTCTTTAAAAAGGCTCCAATCGACAAAAGAGTGATAATATGTGATCACTATGATTTTTCATCAAAATGTGGATTTTTCATGTCAATTCATAAGAAAACTAAAATTGGCTGTAGTTTCTTTAAAAAGGCTCCAATCGACAAAAGAGTGATAATATGTGATCACTATGGTTTTTCATCAAAATGTGGATTTTTCATATAAATTTATAAGAAAACTAAAATTGGCTGTAGTTTCTTTAAAAAGGCTCCAATCGACAAAAGAGTGATAATATGTGATCACTATGATTTTTCATCAAAATGTGGATTTTTCATCTAAAATCATAGGAAAGCTAAAATTGGCTGTAGTTTCTTTAAAAAGGCTCCAATCGACAAAAGAGTGATAATCTGTGATCACTATGATTTTTCATCAAAATGTGGATTTTTCATGTCAATTCATAAGAAAACTAAAATTGGCTGTAGTTTCTTTAAAAAGGCTCCAATCGACAAAAGAGTGATAATATGTGATCACTATGATTTTTCATCAAAATGTGGATTTTTCATGTCAATTCATAAGAAAACTAAAATTGGCTGTAGTTTCTTTAAAAAGGCTCCAATCGACAAAAGAGTGATAATATGTGATCACTATGATTTTTCATCAAAATGTGGATTTTTCATGTCAATTCATAAGAAAACTAAAATTGGCTGTAGTTTCTTTAAAAAGGCTCCAATCGACAAAAGAGTGATAATATGTGATCACTATGATTTTTCATCAAAATGTGGATTTTTCATGTCAATTCATAAGAAAACTAAAATTGGCTGTAGTTTCTTTAAAAAGGCTCCAATCGACAAAAGAGTGATAATATGTGATCACTATGATTTTTCGTAAAAATGTGGATTTTTCATGTCAATTCATAAGAAAACTAAAATTGGCTGTAGTTTCTTTAAAAAGGCTCCAATCGACAAAAGAGTGATAATATGTGATCACTATGATTTTTCGTAAAAATGTGGATTTTTCATGTCAATTCATAAGAAAACTAAAATTGGCTGTAGTTTCTTTAAAAAGGCTCCAATCGACAAAAGAGTGATAATATGTGATCACTATGATTTTTCGTAAAAATGTGGATTTTTCATGTCAATTCATAAGAAAACTAAAATTGGCTGTAGTTTCTTTAAAAAGGCTCCAATCGACAAAAGAGTGATAATATGTGATCACTATGATTTTTCGTAAAAATGTGGATTTTTCATGTCAATTCATAAGAAAACTAAAATTGGCTGTAGTTTCTTTAAAAAGGCTCCAATCGACAAAAGAGTGATAATATGTGATCACTATGATTTTTCGTAAAAATGTGGATTTTTCATGTCAATTCATAAGAAAACTAAAATTGGCTGTAGTTTCTTTAAAAAGGCTCCAATCGACAAAAGAGTGATAATATGTGATCACTATGATTTTTCATCAAAATGTGGATTTTTCATCTAAAATCATAGGAAAGCTAAAATTGGCTGTAGTTTCTTTAAAAAGGCTCCAATCGACAAAAGAGTGATAATCTGTGATCACTATGATTTTTCATCAAAATGTGGATTTTTCATGTCAATTCATAAGAAAACTAAAATTGGCTGTAGTTTCTTTAAAAAGGCTCCAATCGACAAAAGAGTGATAATATGTGATCACTATGATTTTTCGTAAAAATGTGGATTTTTCATGTCAATTCATAAGAAAACTAAAATTGGCTGTAGTTTCTTTAAAAAGGCTCCAATCGACAAAAGAGTGATAATATGTGATCACTATGATTTTTCATCAAAGTGTGGATTTTTCATATAAATTTATAAGAAAACTAAAATTGGCTGTAGTTTCTTTAAAAAGGCTCCAATCGACAAAAGAGTGATAATATGTGATCACTATGATTTTTCATCAAAATGTGGATTTTTCATCTAAAATCATAGGAAAGCTAAAATTGGCTGTAGTTTCTTTAAAAAGGCTCCAATCGACAAAAGAGTGATAATCTGTGATCACTATGATTTTTCATCAAAATGTGGATTTTTCATGTCAATTCATAAGAAAACTAAAATTGGCTGTAGTTTCTTTAAAAAGGCTCCAATCGACAAAAGAGTGATAATATGTGATCACTATGATTTTTCATCAAAATGTGGATTTTTCATGTCAATTCATAAGAAAACTAAAATTGGCTGTAGTTTCTTTAAAAAGGCTCCAATCGACAAAAGAGTGATAATATGTGATCACTATGATTTTTCATCAAAATGTGGATTTTTCATGTCAATTCATAAGAAAACTAAAATTGGCTGTAGTTTCTTTAAAAAGGCTCCAATCGACAAAAGAGTGATAATATGTGATCACTATGATTTTTCGTAAAAATGAGGATTTTTCATGTCAATTCATAAGAAAACTAAAATTGGCTGTAGTTTCTTTAAAAAGGCTCCAATCGACAAAAGAGTGATAATATGTGATCACTATGATTTTTCGTAAAAATGTGGATTTTTCATGTCAATTCATAAGAAAACTAAAATTGGCTGTAGTTTCTTTAAAAAGGCTCCAATCGACAAAAGAGTGATAATATGTGATCACTATGATTTTTCGTAAAAATGTGGATTTTTCATGTCAATTCATAAGAAAACTAAAATTGGCTGTAGTTTCTTTAAAAAGGCTCCAATCGACAAAAGAGTGATAATATGTGATCACTATGATTTTTCATCAAAATGTGGATTTTTCATCTAAAATCATAGGAAAGCTAAAATTGGCTGTAGTTTCTTTAAAAAGGCTCCAATCGACAAAAGAGTGATAATCTGTGATCACTATGATTTTTCATCAAAATGTGGATTTTTCATGTCAATTCATAAGAAAACTAAAATTGGCTGTAGTTTCTTTAAAAAGGCTCCAATCGACAAAAGAGTGATAATATGTGATCACTATGATTTTTCGTAAAAATGTGGATTTTTCATGTCAATTCATAAGAAAACTAAAATTGGCTGTAGTTTCTTTAAAAAGGCTCCAATCGACAAAAGAGTGATAATATGTGATCACTATGATTTTTCGTAAAAATGTGGATTTTTCATGTCAATTCATAAGAAAACTAAAATTGGCTGTAGTTTCTTTAAAAAGGCTCCAATCGACAAAAGAGTGATAATATGTGATCACTATGATTTTTCATCAAAATGTGGATTTTTCATCTAAAATCATAGGAAAGCTAAAATTGGCTGTAGTTTCTTTAAAAAGGCTCCAATCGACAAAAGAGTGATAATCTGTGATCACTATGATTTTTCATCAAAATGTGGATTTTTCATGTCAATTCATAAGAAAACTAAAATTGGCTGTAGTTTCTTTAAAAAGGCTCCAATCGACAAAAGAGTGATAATATGTGATCACTATGATTTTTCATCAAAATGTGGATTTTTCATGTCAATTCATAAGAAAACTAAAATTGGCTGTAGTTTCTTTAAAAAGGCTCCAATCGACAAAAGAGTGATAATATGTGATCACTATGATTTTTCATCAAAATGTGGATTTTTCATGTCAATTCATAAGAAAACTAAAATTGGCTGTAGTTTCTTTAAAAAGGCTCCAATCGACAAAAGAGTGATAATATGTGATCACTATGATTTTTCGTAAAAATGTGGATTTTTCATGTCAATTCATAAGAAAACTAAAATTGGCTGTAGTTTCTTTAAAAAGGCTCCAATCGACAAAAGAGTGATAATATGTGATCACTATGATTTTTCGTAAAAATGTGGATTTTTCATGTCAATTCATAAGAAAACTAAAATTGGCTGTAGTTTCTTTAAAAAGGCTCCAATCGACAAAAGAGTGATAATATGTGATCACTATGATTTTTCGTAAAAATGTGGATTTTTCATGTCAATTCATAAGAAAACTAAAATTGGCTGTAGTTTCTTTAAAAAGGCTCCAATCGACAAAAGAGTGATAATATGTGATCACTATGATTTTTCGTAAAAATGTGGATTTTTCATGTCAATTCATAAGAAAACTAAAATTGGCTGTAGTTTCTTTAAAAAGGCTCCAATCGACAAAAGAGTGATAATATGTGATCACTATGATTTTTCATCAAAATGTGGATTTTTCATCTAAAATCATAGGAAAGCTAAAATTGGCTGTAGTTTCTTTAAAAAGGCTCCAATCGACAAAAGAGTGATAATCTGTGATCACTATGATTTTTCATCAAAATGTGGATTTTTCATGTCAATTCATAAGAAAACTAAAATTGGCTGTAGTTTCTTTAAAAAGGTTCCAATCGACAAAAGAGTGATAATATGTGATCACTATGATTTTTCGTAAAAATGTGGATTTTTCATGTCAATTCATAAGAAAACTAAAATTGGCTGTAGTTTCTTTAAAAAGGCTCCAATCGACAAAAGGGTGATAATCTGTGATCACTATGATTTTTCATCAAAATGTGGATTTTTCATATAAATTTATAAGAAAACTAAAATTGGCTGTAGTTTCTTTAAAAAGGCTCCAATCGACAAAAGAGTGATAATCTGTGATCACTATGATTTTTCATCAAAATGTGGATTTTTCATCTAAAATCATAGGAAAGCTAAAATTGGCTGTAGTTTCTTTAAAAAGGCTCCAATAGACAAAAGAGTGATGATCTGTGATCACTATGATTTTTCATCAAAATGTGGATTTTTCATATAAATTCATAAGAAAACTAAAATTGGCTGTAGTTTCTTTAAAAAGGCTCCAATCGACAAAAGAGTGATGATCTGTGATCACTATGATTTTTCATCAAAATGTGGATTTTTCATCTAAAATCATAGGAAAGCTAAAATTGGCTGTAGTTTCTTTAAAAAGGCTCCAATCGACAAAAGAGTGATGATCTGTTATCACTATGATTTTTCATCAAAATATGGATTTTTCATATAAATTCATAAGAAAACTAAAATTGGCTGTAGTTTCTTTAAAAAGGCTCCAATAGACAAAAGAGTGATGATCTGTGATCACTATGATTTTTCATCAAAATGTGGATTTTTCATATAAATTCATAAGAAAACTAAAATTGGCTGTAGTTTCTTTAAAAAGGCTCCAATCGACAAAAGAGTGATGATCTGTGATCACTATGATTTTTCATCAAAATATGGATTTTTCATATAAATTCATAAGAAAACTAAAATTGGCTGTAGTTTCTTTAAAAAGGCTCCAATAGACAAAAGAGTGATGATCTGTGATCACTATGATTTTTCATCAAAATGTGGATTTTTCATATAAATTCATAAGAAAACTAAAATTGGCTGTAGTTTCTTTAAAAAGGCTCCAATCGACAAAAGAGTGATGATCTGTGATCACTATGATTTTTCATCAAAATATGGATTTTTCATATAAATTCATAAGAAAACTAAAATTGGCTGTAGTTTCTTTAAAAAGGCTCCAATAGACAAAAGAGTGATGATCTGTGATCACTATGATTTTTCATCAAAATGTGGATTTTTCATATAAATTCATAAGAAAACTAAAATTGGCTGTAGTTTCTTTAAAAAGGCTCCAATTGACAAAAGAGTGATAATATGTGATCACTATGATTTTTCATCAAAATGTGGATTTTTCATGTCAATTCATAAGAAAACTAAAATTGGCTGTAGTTTCTATAAAAAGGCTCCAATCGACAAAAGAGTGATAATCTGTGATCACTATGATTTTTCATCAAAATGTGGATTTTTCATATAAATTCATAAGAAAACTAAAAGTGGCTGTAGTTTCTTTAAAAAGGCTCCAATCGACAAAAGAGTGATAATCTGTGATCACTATGATTTTTCATCAAAATGTGGATTTTTCATGTCAATTCATAAGAAAACTAAAATTGGCTGTAGTTTCTATAAAAAGGCTCCAATCGACAAAAGAGTGATAATCTGTGATCACTATGATTTTTCATCAAAATGTGGATTTTTCATATAAATTCATAAGAAAACTAAAATTGGCTGTAGTTTCTTTAAAAAGGCTCCAATCCACAAAAGAGTGATAATCTGTGATCACTATGATTTTTCATCAAAATGTGGATTTTTCATATAAATTTATAAGAAAACTAAAATTGGCTGTAGTTTCTTTAAAAAGGCTCCAATCGACAAAAGAGTGATAATCTGTGATCACTATGATTTTTCATCAAAATGTGGATTTTTCATCTAAAATCATAGGAAAGCTAAAATTGGCTGTAGTTTCTTTAAAAAGGCTCCAATCGACAAAAGGGTGATAATCTGTGATCACTATGATTTTTCATCAAAATGTGGATTTTTCATGTCAATTCATAAGAAAACTAAAATTGGCTGTAGTTTCTTTAAAAAGGCTCCAATCGACAAAAGAGTGATAATCTGTGATCACTATGATTTTTCATCAAAATGTGGATTTTTCATGTCAATTCATAAGAAAACTAAAATTGGCTGTAGTTTCTTTAAAAAGGCTCCAATCGACAAAAGAGTGATAATATGTGATCACTATGATTTTTCATCAAAATGTGGATTTTTCATGTCAATTCATAAGAAAACTAAAATTGGCTGTAGTTTCTTTAAAAAGGCTCCAATCGACAAAAGAGTGATAATCTGTGATCACTATGATTTTTCATCAAAATGTGGATTTTTCATGTCAATTCATAAGAAAACTAAAATTGGCTGTAGTTTCTTTAAAAAGGCTCCAATCGACAAAAGAGTGATAATCTGTGATCACTATGATTTTTCATCAAAATGTGGATTTTTCATATAAATTCATAAGAAAACTAAAATTGGCTGTAGTTTCTTTAAAAAGGCTCCAATAGACAAAAGAGTGATGATCTGTGATCACTATGATTTTTCATCAAAATGTGGATTTTTCATATAAATTCATAAGAAAACTAAAATTGGCTGTAGTTTCTTTAAAAAGGCTCCAATCGACAAAAGAGTGATGATCTGTGATCACTATGATTTTTCATCAAAATATGGATTTTTCATATAAATTCATAAGAAAACTAAAATTGGCTGTAGTTTCTTTAAAAAGGCTCCAATAGACAAAAGAGTGATGATCTGTGATCACTATGATTTTTCATCAAAATGTGGATTTTTCATATAAATTCATAAGAAAACTAAAATTGGCTGTAGTTTCTTTAAAAAGGCTCCAATCGACAAAAGAGTGATGATCTGTGATCACTATGATTTTTCATCAAAATGTGGATTTTTCATATAAATTCATAAGAAAACTAAAATTGGCTGTAGTTTCTTTAAAAAGGCTCCAATTGACAAAAGAGTGATAATATGTGATCACTATGATTTTTCATCAAAATGTGGATTTTTCATGTCAATTCATAAGAAAACTAAAATTGGCTGTAGTTTCTATAAAAAGGCTCCAATCGACAAAAGAGTGATAATCTGTGATCACTATGATTTTTCATCAAAATGTGGATTTTTCATATAAATTCATAAGAAAACTAAAAGTGGCTGTAGTTTCTTTAAAAAGGCTCCAATCGACAAAAGAGTGATAATCTGTGATCACTATGATTTTTCATCAAAATGTGGATTTTTCATGTCAATTCATAAGAAAACTAAAATTGGCTGTAGTTTCTATAAAAAGACTCCAGTCGACAAAAGAGTGATAATCTGTGATCACTATGATTTTTCATCAAAATGTGGATTTTTCATGTCAATTCATAAGAAAACTAAAATTGGCTGTAGTTTCTATAAAAAGGCTTCAATCGACAAAAGAGTGATAATCTGTGATCACTATGATTTTTCATCAAAATGTGGATTTTTCATATAAATTCATAAGAAAACTAAAATTGGCTGTAGTTTCTTTAAAAAGGCTCCAATCCACAAAAGAGTGATAATCTGTGATCACTATGATTTTTCATCAAAATGTGGATTTTTCATATAAATTTATAAGAAAACTAAAATTGGCTGTAGTTTCTTTAAAAAGGCTCCAATCGACAAAAGAGTGATAATATGTGATCACTATGATTTTTCATCAAAATGTGGATTTTTCATGTCAATTCATAAGAAAACTAAAATTGGCTGTAGTTTCTTTAAAAAGGCTCCAATCGACAAAAGAGTGATAATCTGTGATCACTATGATTTTTCATCAAAATGTGGATTTTTCATGTCAATTCATAAGAAAACTAAAATTGGCTGTAGTTTCTTTAAAAAGGCTCCAATCGACAAAAGAGTGATAATCTGTGATCACTATGATTTTTCATCAAAATGTGGATTTTTCATGTCAATTCATAAGAAAACTAAAATTGGCTGTAGTTTCTTTAAAAAGGCTCCAATCGACAAAAGAGTGATAATCTGTGATCACTATGATTTTTCATCAAAATGTGGATTTTTCATCTAAAATCATAGGAAAGCTAAAATTGGCTGTAGTTTCTTTAAAAAGGCTCCAATCGACAAAAGAGTGATAATCTGTGATCACTATGATTTTTCATCAAAATGTGGATTTTTCATCTAAAATCATAGGAAAGCTAAAATTGGCTGTAGTTTCTTTAAAAAGGCTCCAATCGACAAAAGAGTGATTATCTGTGATCACTATGATTTTTCATCAAAATGTGGATTTTTCATCTAAAATCATAGGAAAACTAAAATTGGCTGTAGTTTCTTTAAAAAGGCTCCAATCGACAAAAGGGTGATAATCTGTGATCACTATGATTTTTCATCAAAATGTGGATTTTTCATGTCAATTCATAAGAAAACTAAAATTGGCTGTAGTTTCTTTAAAAAGGCTCCAATCGACAAAAGAGTGATAATCTGTGATCACTATGATTTTTCATCAAAATGTGGATTTTTCATATAAATTCATAAGAAAACTAAAATTGGCTGTAGTTTCTTTAAAAAGGCTCCAATCGACAAAAGAGTGATAATCTGTGATCACTATGATTTTTCATCAAAATGTGGATTTTTCATGTCAATTCATAAGAAAACTAAAATTGGCTGTAGTTTCTTTAAAAAGGCTCCAATCGACAAAAGAGTGATAATCTGTGATCACTATGATTTTTCATCAAAATGTGGATTTTTCATCTAAAATCATAGGAAAGCTAAAATTGGCTGTAGTTTCTTTAAAAAGGCTCCAATCGACAAAAGAGTGATAATCTGTGATCACTATGATTTTTCATCAAAATGTGGATTTTTCATCTAAAATCATAGGAAAGCTAAAATTGGCTGTAGTTTCTTTAAAAAGGCTCCAATCGACAAAAGAGTGATTATCTGTGATCACTATGATTTTTCATCAAAATGTGGATTTTTCATCTAAAATCATAGGAAAACTAAAATTGGCTGTAGTTTCTTTAAAAAGGCTCCAATCGACAAAAGGGTGATAATCTGTGATCACTATGATTTTTCATCAAAATGTGGATTTTTCATGTCAATTCATAAGAAAACTAAAATTGGCTGTAGTTTCTTTAAAAAGGCTCCAATCGACAAAAGGGTGATAATCTGTGATCACTATGATTTTTCATCAAAATGTGGATTTTTCATCTAAAATCATAGGAAAGCTAAAATTGGCTGTAGTTTCTTTAAAAAGGCTCCAATCGACAAAAGAGTGATAATCTGTGATCACTATGATTTTTCATCAAAATGTGGATTTTTCATCTAAAATCATAGGAAAGCTAAAATTGGCTGTAGTTTCTTTAAAAAGGCTCCAATCGACAAAAGAGTGATTATCTGTGATCACTATGATTTTTCATCAAAATGTGGATTTTTCATCTAAAATCATAGGAAAACTAAAATTGGCTGTAGTTTCTTTAAAAAGGCTCCAATCGACAAAAGGGTGATAATCTGTGATCACTATGATTTTTCATCAAAATGTGGATTTTTCATGTCAATTCATAAGAAAACTAAAATTGGCTGTAGTTTCTTTAAAAAGGCTCCAATCGACAAAAGAGTGATAATCTGTGATCACTATGATTTTTCATCAAAATGTGGATTTTTCATCTAAAATCATAGGAAAGCTAAAATTGGCTGTAGTTTCTTTAAAAAGGCTCCAATCGACAAAAGAGTGATAATCTGTGATCACTATGATTTTTCATCAAAATGTGGATTTTTCATCTAAAATCATAGGAAAGCTAAAATTGGCTGTAGTTTCTTTAAAAAGGCTCCAATCGACAAAAGGGTGATAATCTGTGATCACTATGATTTTTCATCAAAATGTGGATTTTTCATGTCAATTCATAAGAAAACTAAAATTGGCTGTAGTTTCTTTAAAAAGGCTCCAATCGACAAAAGGGTGATAATCTGTGATCACTATGATTTTTCATCAAAATGTGGATTTTTCATCTAAAATCATAGGAAAGCTAAAATTGGCTGTAGTTTCTTTAAAAAGGCTCCAATCGACAAAAGAGTGATAATCTGTGATCACTATGATTTTTCATCAAAATGTGGATTTTTCATCTAAAATCATAGGAAAGCTAAAATTGGCTGTAGTTTCTTTAAAAAGGCTCCAATCGACAAAAGAGTGATTATCTGTGATCACTATGATTTTTCATCAAAATGTGGATTTTTCATCTAAAATCATAGGAAAACTAAAATTGGCTGTAGTTTCTTTAAAAAGGCTCCAATCGACAAAAGGGTGATAATCTGTGATCACTATGATTTTTCATCAAAATGTGGATTTTTCATCTAAAATCATAGGAAAGCTAAAATTGGCTGCAGTTTCTTTAAAAAGGCTCCAATCGACAAAAGGGTGAAAATCTGTGATCACTATGATTTTAAAATCATAGGAAAGCTAAAATTAGCTGTAGTTTCTTTAAAAAGGCTCCAATCGACAAAAGGGTGATAATCTGTGATCACTATGATTTTAAAATCATAGGAAAGCTAAAATTAGCTGTAGTTTCTTTAAAAAGGCTCCAATCGACAAAAGGGTGATAATCTGTGATCACTATGATTTTTCATCAAAATGTGGATTTTTCATATAAATTTATAAGAAAACTAAAATTGGCTGTAGTTTCTTTAAAAAGGCTCCAATCGACAAAAGGGTGATAATCTGTGATCACTATGATTCTTCATCAAAATGTGGATTTTTCATCTAAAATCATAGGAAAGCTAAAATTGGCTGTAGTTTCTTTAAAAAGGCTCCAATCGACAAAAGAGTGATAATCTGTGATCACTATGATTTTTCATCAAAATGTGGATTTTTCATATAAATTCATAGGAAAGCTAAAATTGGCTGTAGTTTCTTTAAAAAGGCTCCAATCGACAAAAGAGTGATAATCTGTGATCACTATGATTTTTCATCAAAATGTGGATTTTTCAAATAATTCATAGGAAAACTAAAATTGGCTGCAGTTTCTTTAAAAAGGCTCCAATCCAATTTTTCATGTCAATTCATAAGAAAACTAAAATTGGCTGCAGTTTCTTTAAAAAGGCTCCAATCGACAAAAGAGTGATAATCTGTGATCACTATGATTTTTCATCAAAATGTGGATTTTTCATCTAAAATCATAGGAAAGCTAAAATTAGCTGTAGTTTCTTTAAAAAGGCTCCAATCGACAAAAGAGTGATAATCTGTGATCACTATGATTTTTCATCAAAATGTGGATTTTTCATCTAAAATCATAGGAAAGCTAAAATTAGCTGTAGTTTCTTTAAAAAGGCTCCAATCGACAAAAGAGTGATAATCTGTGATCACTATGATTTTTCATCAAAATGTAGATTTTTCATATAAATTTATAAGAAAACTAAAATTGGCTGTAGTTTCTTTAAAAGGGCTCCAATCGACAAAAGAGTGATAATATGTGATCACTATGATTTTTCATCAAAATGTGGATTTTTCATCTAAAATCATAGGAAAGCTAAAATTGGCTGTAGTTTCTTTAAAAAGGCTCCAATCGACAAAAGAGTGATAATCTGTGATCACTATGATTTTTCATCAAAATGTGGATTTTTCATGTCAATTCATAAGAAAACTAAAATTGGCTGTAGTTTCTTTAAAAAGGCTTCAATCGACAAAAGGGTGATAATCTGTGATCACTATGATTTTTCATCAAAATGTGGATTTGTCATCTAAAATCATAGGAAAGCTAAAATTGGCTGTAGTTTCTTTAAAAAGGCTCCAATCGACAAAAGGGTGATAATCTGTGATCACTATGATTTTTCATCAAAATGTGGATTTTTCATCTAAATTTATAAGAAAACTAAAATTGGCTGTAGTTTCTTTAAAAAGGCTCCAATCGACAAAAGGGTGATAATCTGTGATCACTATGATTTTTCATCAAAATGTGGATTTTTCATCTAAAATCATAAGAAAGCTAAAATTAGCTGTAGTTTCTTTAAAAAGGCTCCAATCGACAAAAGAGTGATAATCTGTGATCACTATGATTTTTCATCAAAATGTGGATTTTTCATCTAAATTTATAAGAAAACTAAAATTGGCTGTAGTTTCTTTAAAAAGGCTCCAATCGACAAAAGAGTGATAATATGTGATCACTATGATTTTTCATCAAAGTGTGGATTTTTCATATAAATTTATAAGAAAACTAAAATTGGCTGTAGTTTCTTTAAAAAGGCTCCAATCGACAAAAGAGTGATAATATGTGATCACTATGATTTTTCATCAAAATGTGGATTTTTCATCTAAAATCATAGGAAAGCTAAAATTGGCTGTAGTTTCTTTAAAAAGGCTCCAATCGACAAAAGAGTGATAATCTGTGATCACTATGATTTTTCATCAAAATGTGGATTTTTCATATAAATTTATAAGAAAACTAAAATTGGCTGTAGTTTCTTTAAAAAGGCTCCAATCGACAAAAGAGTGATAATCTGTGATCACTATGATTTTTCATCAAAATGTGGATTTTTCATCTAAAATCATAGGAAAGCTAAAATTGGCTGTAGTTTCTTTAAAAAGGCTCCAATCGACAAAAGAGTGATAATCTGTGATCACTATGATTTTTCATCAAAAAGTGGATTTTTCATATAAATTTATAAGAAAACTAAAATTGGCTGTAGTTTCTTTAAAAAGGCTCCAATCGACAAAAGAGTGATAATCTGTGATCACTATGATTTTTCATCAAAATGTGGATTTTTCATATAAATTTATAAGAAAACTAAAATTGGCTGTAGTTTCTTTAAAAAGGCTCCAATCGACAAAAGGGTGATAATCTGTGATCACTATGATTTTTCATCAAAATGTGGATTTTTCATATAAATTCATAAGAAAACTAAAATTGGCTGTAGTTTCTTTAAAAAGGCTCCAATTGACAAAAGAGTGATAATATGTGATCACTATGATTTTTCATCAAAATGTGGATTTTTCATGTCAATTCATAAGAAAACTAAAATTGGCTGTAGTTTCTATAAAAAGGCTCCAATCGACAAAAGAGTGATAATCTGTGATCACTATGATTTTTCATCAAAATGTGGATTTTTCATATAAATTCATAAGAAAACTAAAAGTGGCTGTAGTTTCTTTAAAAAGGCTCCAATCGACAAAAGAGTGATAATCTGTGATCACTATGATTTTTCATCAAAATGTGGATTTTTCATATAAATTCATAAGAAAACTAAAATTGGCTGTAGTTTCTTTAAAAAGGCTCCAATAGACAAAAGAGTGATGATCTGTGATCACTATGATTTTTCATCAAAATGTGGATTTTTCATATAAATTCATAAGAAAACTAAAATTGGCTGTAGTTTCTTTAAAAAGGCTCCAATCGACAAAAGAGTGATGATCTGTGATCACTATGATTTTTCATCAAAATGTGGATTTTTCATATAAATTCATAAGAAAACTAAAATTGGCTGTAGTTTCTTTAAAAAGGCTCCAATTGACAAAAGAGTGATAATATGTGATCACTATGATTTTTCATCAAAATGTGGATTTTTCATGTCAATTCATAAGAAAACTAAAATTGGCTGTAGTTTCTATAAAAAGGCTCCAATCGACAAAAGAGTGATAATCTGTGATCACTATGATTTTTCATCAAAATGTGGATTTTTCATATAAATTCATAAGAAAACTAAAAGTGGCTGTAGTTTCTTTAAAAAGGCTCCAATCGACAAAAGAGTGATAATCTGTGATCACTATGATTTTTCATCAAAATGTGGATTTTTCATGTCAATTCATAAGAAAACTAAAATTGGCTGTAGTTTCTATAAAAAGACTCCAGTCGACAAAAGAGTGATAATCTGTGATCACTATGATTTTTCATCAAAATGTGGATTTTTCATGTCAATTCATAAGAAAACTAAAATTGGCTGTAGTTTCTATAAAAAGGCTTTAATCGACAAAAGAGTGATAATCTGTGATCACTATGATTTTTCATCAAAATGTGGATTTTTCATATAAATTCATAAGAAAACTAAAATTGGCTGTAGTTTCTTTAAAAAGGCTCCAATCCACAAAAGAGTGATAATCTGTGATCACTATGATTTTTCATCAAAATGTGGATTTTTCATATAAATTTATAAGAAAACTAAAATTGGCTGTAGTTTCTTTAAAAAGGCTCCAATCGACAAAAGAGTGATAATATGTGATCACTATGATTTTTCATCAAAATGTGGATTTTTCATGTCAATTCATAAGAAAACTAAAATTGGCTGTAGTTTCTTTAAAAAGGCTCCAATCGACAAAAGAGTGATAATCTGTGATCACTATGATTTTTCATCAAAATGTGGATTTTTCATGTCAATTCATAAGAAAACTAAAATTGGCTGTAGTTTCTTTAAAAAGGCTCCAATCGACAAAAGAGTGATAATCTGTGATCACTATGATTTTTCATCAAAATGTGGATTTTTCATATAAATTCATAAGAAAACTAAAATTGGCTGTAGTTTCTTTAAAAAGGCTCCAATCGACAAAAGAGTGATAATCTGTGATCACTATGATTTTTCATCAAAATGTGGATTTTTCATGTCAATTCATAAGAAAACTAAAATTGGCTGTAGTTTCTTTAAAAAGGCTCCAATCGACAAAAGAGTGATAATCTGTGATCACTATGATTTTTCATCAAAATGTGGATTTTTCATGTCAATTCATAAGAAAGCTAAAATTGGCTGTAGTTTCTTTAAAAAGGCTCCAATCGACAAAAGAGTGATAATCTGTGATCACTATGATTTTTCATCAAAATGTGGATTTTTCATCTAAAATCATAGGAAAGCTAAAATTGGCTGTAGTTTCTTTAAAAAGGCTCCAATCGACAAAAGAGTGATTATCTGTGATCACTATGATTTTTCATCAAAATGTGGATTTTTCATCTAAAATCATAGGAAAACTAAAATTGGCTGTAGTTTCTTTAAAAAGGCTCCAATCGACAAAAGGGTGATAATCTGTGATCACTATGATTTTTCATCAAAATGTGGATTTTTCATGTCAATTCATAAGAAAACTAAAATTGGCTGTAGTTTCTTTAAAAAGGCTCCAATCGACAAAAGGGTGATAATCTGTGATCACTATGATTTTTCATCAAAATGTGGATTTTTCATCTAAAATCATAGGAAAGCTAAAATTGGCTGTAGTTTCTTTAAAAAGGCTCCAATCGACAAAAGAGTGATAATCTGTGATCACTATGATTTTTCATCAAAATGTGGATTTTTCATCTAAAATCATAGGAAAGCTAAAATTGGCTGTAGTTTCTTTAAAAAGGCTCCAATCGACAAAAGAGTGATTATCTGTGATCACTATGATTTTTCATCAAAATGTGGATTTTTCATCTAAAATCATAGGAAAACTAAAATTGGCTGTAGTTTCTTTAAAAAGGCTCCAATCGACAAAAGGGTGATAATCTGTGATCACTATGATTTTTCATCAAAATGTGGATTTTTCATGTCAATTCATAAGAAAACTAAAATTGGCTGTAGTTTCTTTAAAAAGGCTCCAATCGACAAAAGAGTGATAATCTGTGATCACTATGATTTTTCATCAAAATGTGGATTTTTCATCTAAAATCATAGGAAAGCTAAAATTGGCTGTAGTTTCTTTAAAAAGGCTCCAATCGACAAAAGAGTGATAATCTGTGATCACTATGATTTTTCATCAAAATGTGGATTTTTCATCTAAAATCATAGGAAAGCTAAAATTGGCTGTAGTTTCTTTAAAAAGGCTCCAATCGACAAAAGGGTGATAATCTGTGATCACTATGATTTTTCATCAAAATGTGGATTTTTCATGTCAATTCATAAGAAAACTAAAATTGGCTGTAGTTTCTTTAAAAAGGCTCCAATCGACAAAAGGGTGATAATCTGTGATCACTATGATTTTTCATCAAAATGTGGATTTTTCATCTAAAATCATAGGAAAGCTAAAATTGGCTGTAGTTTCTTTAAAAAGGCTCCAATCGACAAAAGAGTGATAATCTGTGATCACTATGATTTTTCATCAAAATGTGGATTTTTCATCTAAAATCATAGGAAAGCTAAAATTGGCTGTAGTTTCTTTAAAAAGGCTCCAATCGACAAAAGAGTGATTATCTGTGATCACTATGATTTTTCATCAAAATGTGGATTTTTCATCTAAAATCATAGGAAAACTAAAATTGGCTGTAGTTTCTTTAAAAAGGCTCCAATCGACAAAAGGGTGATAATCTGTGATCACTATGATTTTTCATCAAAATGTGGATTTTTCATCTAAAATCATAGGAAAGCTAAAATTGGCTGCAGTTTCTTTAAAAAGGCTCCAATCGACAAAAGGGTGAAAATCTGTGATCACTATGATTTTAAAATCATAGGAAAGCTAAAATTAGCTGTAGTTTCTTTAAAAAGGCTCCAATCGACAAAAGGGTGATAATCTGTGATCACTATGATTTTAAAATCATAGGAAAGCTAAAATTAGCTGTAGTTTCTTTAAAAAGGCTCCAATCGACAAAAGGGTGATAATCTGTGATCACTATGATTTTTCATCAAAATGTGGATTTTTCATATAAATTTATAAGAAAACTAAAATTGGCTGTAGTTTCTTTAAAAAGGCTCCAATCGACAAAAGGGTGATAATCTGTGATCACTATGATTCTTCATCAAAATGTGGATTTTTCATCTAAAATCATAGGAAAGCTAAAATTGGCTGTAGTTTCTTTAAAAAGGCTCCAATCGACAAAAGAGTGATAATCTGTGATCACTATGATTTTTCATCAAAATGTGGATTTTTCATATAAATTCATAGGAAAGCTAAAATTGGCTGTAGTTTCTTTAAAAAGGCTCCAATCGACAAAAGAGTGATAATCTGTGATCACTATGATTTTTCATCAAAATGTGGATTTTTCAAATAATTCATAGGAAAACTAAAATTGGCTGCAGTTTCTTTAAAAAGGCTCCAATCCAATTTTTCATGTCAATTCATAAGAAAACTAAAATTGGCTGCAGTTTCTTTAAAAAGGCTCCAATCGACAAAAGAGTGATAATCTGTGATCACTATGATTTTTCATCAAAATGTGGATTTTTCATCTAAAATCATAGGAAAGCTAAAATTAGCTGTAGTTTCTTTAAAAAGGCTCCAATCGACAAAAGAGTGATAATCTGTGATCACTATGATTTTTCATCAAAATGTGGATTTTTCATCTAAAATCATAGGAAAGCTAAAATTAGCTGTAGTTTCTTTAAAAAGGCTCCAATCGACAAAAGAGTGATAATCTGTGATCACTATGATTTTTCATCAAAATGTAGATTTTTCATATAAATTTATAAGAAAACTAAAATTGGCTGTAGTTTCTTTAAAAGGGCTCCAATCGACAAAAGAGTGATAATATGTGATCACTATGATTTTTCATCAAAATGTGGATTTTTCATCTAAAATCATAGGAAAGCTAAAATTGGCTGTAGTTTCTTTAAAAAGGCTCCAATCGACAAAAGAGTGATAATCTGTGATCACTATGATTTTTCATCAAAATGTGGATTTTTCATGTCAATTCATAAGAAAACTAAAATTGGCTGTAGTTTCTTTAAAAAGGCTTCAATCGACAAAAGGGTGATAATCTGTGATCACTATGATTTTTCATCAAAATGTGGATTTGTCATCTAAAATCATAGGAAAGCTAAAATTGGCTGTAGTTTCTTTAAAAAGGCTCCAATCGACAAAAGGGTGATAATCTGTGATCACTATGATTTTTCATCAAAATGTGGATTTTTCATCTAAATTTATAAGAAAACTAAAATTGGCTGTAGTTTCTTTAAAAAGGCTCCAATCGACAAAAGGGTGATAATCTGTGATCACTATGATTTTTCATCAAAATGTGGATTTTTCATCTAAAATCATAAGAAAGCTAAAATTAGCTGTAGTTTCTTTAAAAAGGCTCCAATCGACAAAAGAGTGATAATCTGTGATCACTATGATTTTTCATCAAAATGTGGATTTTTCATCTAAATTTATAAGAAAACTAAAATTGGCTGTAGTTTCTTTAAAAAGGCTCCAATCGACAAAAGAGTGATAATATGTGATCACTATGATTTTTCATCAAAGTGTGGATTTTTCATATAAATTTATAAGAAAACTAAAATTGGCTGTAGTTTCTTTAAAAAGGCTCCAATCGACAAAAGAGTGATAATATGTGATCACTATGATTTTTCATCAAAATGTGGATTTTTCATCTAAAATCATAGGAAAGCTAAAATTGGCTGTAGTTTCTTTAAAAAGGCTCCAATCGACAAAAGAGTGATAATCTGTGATCACTATGATTTTTCATCAAAATGTGGATTTTTCATATAAATTTATAAGAAAACTAAAATTGGCTGTAGTTTCTTTAAAAAGGCTCCAATCGACAAAAGAGTGATAATCTGTGATCACTATGATTTTTCATCAAAATGTGGATTTTTCATCTAAAATCATAGGAAAGCTAAAATTGGCTGTAGTTTCTTTAAAAAGGCTCCAATCGACAAAAGAGTGATAATCTGTGATCACTATGATTTTTCATCAAAAAGTGGATTTTTCATATAAATTTATAAGAAAACTAAAATTGGCTGTAGTTTCTTTAAAAAGGCTCCAATCGACAAAAGAGTGATAATCTGTGATCACTATGATTTTTCATCAAAATGTGGATTTTTCATATAAATTTATAAGAAAACTAAAATTGGCTGTAGTTTCTTTAAAAAGGCTCCAATCGACAAAAGGGTGATAATCTGTGATCACTATGATTTTTCATCAAAATGTGGATTTTTCATGTCAATTCATAAGAAAACTAAAATCGGCTGTAGTTTCTTTAAAAAGGCTCCAATCGACAAAAGGGTGATAATCTGTGATCACTATGATTTTTCATCAAAATGTGGATTTTTCATGTCAATTCATAAGAAAACTAAAATTGGCTGTAGTTTCTTTAAAAAGGCTCCAATCGACAAAAGAGTGATAATATGTGATCACTATGATTTTTCATCAAAATGTGGATTTTTCATCTAAAATCATAGGAAAGCTAAAATTGGCTGTAGTTTATTTAAAAAGGCTCCAATCGACAAAAGGGTGATAATCTGTGATCACTATGATTTTTCATCAAAATGTGGATTTTTCATGTCAATTCATAAGAAAACTAAAATTGGCTGTAGTTTCTTTAAAAAGGCTCCAATCGACAAAAGGGTGATAATCTGTGATCACTATGATTTTTCATCAAAATGTGGATTTTTCATCTAAAATCATAGGAAAGCTAAAATTGGCTGTAGTTTATTTAAAAAGGCTCCAATCGACAAAAGAGTGATAATCTGTGATCACTATGATTTTTCATCAAAATGTGGATTTTTCATGTCAATTCATAAGAAAACTAAAATTGGCTGTAGTTTCTTTAAAAAGGCTCCAATCGACAAAAGAGTGATAATATGTGATCACTATGATTTTTCGTAAAAATGTGGATTTTTCATGTCAATTCATAAGAAAACTAAAATTGGCTGTAGTTTCTTTAAAAAGGCTCCAATCGACAAAAGGGTGATAATCTGTGATCACTATGATTTTTCATCAAAATGTGGATTTTTCATATAAATTTATAAGAAAACTAAAATTGGCTGTAGTTTCTTTAAAAAGGCTCCAATCGACAAAAGGGTGATAATCTGTGATCACTATGATTTTTCATCAAAATGTGGATTTTTCATCTAAAATCATAGGAAAGCTAAAATTGGCTGTAGTTTCTTTAAAAAGGCTCCAATCGACAAAAGAGTGATAATATGTGATCACTATGATTTTTCATCAAAATGTGGATTTTTCATATAAATTTATAAGAAAACTATAATTGGCTGTAGGTTCTTTAAAAAGGCTCCAATCGACAAAAGAGTGATAATCTGTGATCACTATGATTTTTCATCAAAATGTGGATTTTTCATATAAATTTATAAGAAAACTAAAATTGGCTGTAGTTTCTTTAAAAAGGCTCCAATCGACAAAAGAGTGATAATATGTGATCACTATGATTTTTCATCAAAATGTGGATTTTTCATCTAAAATCATAGGAAAGCTAAAATTGGCTGTAGTTTCTTTAAAAAGGCTCCAATCGACAAAAGAGTGATAATATGTGATCACTATGATTTTTCATCCAAATGTGGATTTTTCATATAAATTTATAAGAAAACTAAAATTGGCTGTAGTTTCTTTAAAAAGGCTCCAATCGACAAAAGAGTGATAATCTGTGATCACATGATTTTTCGTAAAAATGTGGGTTTTTCATGTCAATTCATAAGAAAACTAAAATTGGCTGTAGTTTCTTTAAAAAGGCTCCAATCGACAAAAGGGTGATAATCTGTGATCACTATGATTTTTCATCAAAATGTGGATTTTTCATATAAATTTATAAGAAAACTAAAATTGGCTGTAGTTTCTTTAAAAAGGCTCCAATCGACAAAAGGGTGATAATCTGTGATCACTATGATTCTTCATCAAAATGTGGATTTTTCATCTAAAATCATAGGAAAGCTAAAATTGGCTGTAGTTTCTTTAAAAAGGCTCCAATCGACAAAAGAGTGATAATCTGTGATCACTATGATTTTTCATCAAAATGTGGATTTTTCATATAAATTTATAAGAAAACTAAAAGGCTGTAGTTTCTTTAAAAAGGCTCCAATCGACAAAAGAGTGATAATCTGTGATCACTATGATTTTTCATCAAAATGTGGATTTTTCATATAAATTTATAAGAAAACTAAAATTGGCTGTAGTTTCTTTAAAAAGGCTCCAATCGACAAAAGAGTGATAATATGTGATCACTATGATTTTTCGTAAAAATGTGGATTTTTCATGTCAATTCATAAGAAAACTAAAATTGGCTGTAGTTTCTTTAAAAAGGCTCCAATCGACAAAAGAGTGATAATCTGTGATCACTATGATTTTTCGTAAAAATGTGGATTTTTCATGTCAATTCATAAGAAAACTAAAATTGGCTGTAGTTTCTTTAAAAAGGCTCCAATCGACAAAAGGGTGATAATCTGTGATCACTATGATTTTTCATCAAAATGTGGATTTTTCATGTCAATTCATAAGAAAACTAAAATTGGCTGTAGTTTCTTTAAAAAGGCTCCAATCGACAAAAGAGTGATAATATGTGATCACTATGATTTTTCATCAAAATGTGGATTTTTCATCTAAAATCATAGGAAAGCTAAAATTGGCTGTAGTTTATTTAAAAAGGCTCCAATCGACAAAAGAGTGATAATCTGTGATCACTATGATTTTTCATCAAAATGTGGATTTTTCATGTCAATTCATAAGAAAACTAAAATTGGCTGTAGTTTCTTTAAAAAGGCTCCAATCGACAAAAGAGTGATAATATGTGATCACTATGATTTTTCGTAAAAATGTGGATTTTTCATGTCAATTCATAAGAAAACTAAAATTGGCTGTAGTTTCTTTAAAAAGGCTCCAATCGACAAAAGAGTGATAATATGTGATCACTATGATTTTTCGTAAAAATGTGGATTTTTCATGTCAATTCATAAGAAAACTAAAATTGGCTGTAGTTTCTTTAAAAAGGCTCCAATCGACAAAAGAGTGATAATATGTGATCACTATGATTTTTCATCAAAATGTGGATTTTTCATCTAAAATCATAGGAAAGCTAAAATTGGCTGTAGTTTATTTAAAAAGGCTCCAATCGACAAAAGAGTGATAATCTGTGATCACTATGATTTTTCATCAAAATGTGGATTTTTCATGTCAATTCATAAGAAAACTAAAATTGGCTGTAGTTTCTTTAAAAAGGCTCCAATCGACAAAAGAGTGATAATATGTGATCACTATGATTTTTCGTAAAAATGTGGATTTTTCATGTCAATTCATAAGAAAACTAAAATTGGCTGTAGTTTCTTTAAAAAGGCTCCAATCGACAAAAGAGTGATAATATGTGATCACTATGATTTTTCATCAAAATGTGGATTTTTCATGTCAATTCATAAGAAAACTAAAATTGGCTGTAGTTTCTTTAAAAAGGCTCCAATCGACAAAAGAGTGATAATCTGTGATCACTATGATTTTTCATCAAAATGTGGATTTTTCATATAAATTTATAAGAAAACTAAAATTGGCTGTAGTTTCTTTAAAAAGGCTCTAATCGACAAAAGGGTGATAATCTGTGATCACTATGATTTTTCATCAAAATGTGGATTTTTCATGTCAATTCATAAGAAAACTAAAATTGGCTGTAGTTTCTTTAAAAAGGCTCCAATCGACAAAAGAGTGATAATCTGTGATCACTATGATTTTTCATCAAAATGTGGATTTTTCATATAAATTTATAAGAAAACTAAAATTGGCTTTAGTTTCTTTAAAAAGGCTCCAATCGACAAAAGAGTGATAATCTGTGATCACTATGATTTTTCATCAAAATGTGGATTTTTCATGTCAATTCATAAGAAAACTAAAATTGGCTGTAGTTTCTTTAAAAAGGCTCCAATCGACAAAAGAGTGATAATCTGTGATCACTATGATTTTTCATCAAAATGTGGATTTTTCATGTCAATTCATAAGAAATCTAAAATGGGCTGCAGTTTCTTTAAAAAGGCTCCAGTCGACAAAAGAGTGATAATCTGTGATCACTATGATTTTTCATCAAAATGTGGATTTTTCGTGTCAATTTATAAGAAAACTAAAATTGGCTGTAGCTTCTTTAAAAAAGGTTCCAATCGACAAAAGAGTGGTAATCTGTGATCACTATGATTTTTCATCAAAATAAGGATTTTTCGTTTAAAATTACAAGAACAAAAATAAATTTGGCTCTTTAAATAAAGTTTTAATTTTTTATTATATTTTTAAGCTCCTATGGAAAAAAAAGACTTCAAACTGTGTTTTCTATTAGTGGGTTTGTTTTTTAATGCTGTGAAGTGAATTAATTTTTTTGTTTTAAATTAAAATATAAATAATAACAGACAAAACAATTAATCCATTTGCAAAATTATTTTTGTTAAAACAAAAGCTTTAACAGTTTGACGCTGGTGCTAAGTTTTCATGCATAGAGGTCTATTGTACTTGCTTTTTCGTGCACTTACTATTCGTATGTATGAGTTGGCAAGTTGGTGTTTTTATTGTCATTTTACACACATTATTATTATTATTTTTTTTAGTAATTTCTTAATTACTAATGATGACGATAACAACGATGTGTGAGTAAATGAGTGACGCCTGTTTGCTACTTGGCCATGGATTAACTTTTAACGGAGATGCAGTTTTTTTTCTTCTTTTGCTAAGTCTTGTTGGCTGCTGTATGGTGGGTGTATTGTTCTGTTAAGTCCGCTTCCTTAATTGCAATTAACTGCCAAATTAATGGCAGTCAGGAGAAGCATATGTATATGTATTAGAGAGCTTTTACTTGGTTGCCTCTTAATTGTAGCATCTAAACTTTTTACCTTCTTTTAATGGACTCAGTACTTAACTTGTTTGTTTTTATGTTGTTGTTTTTTTCAACAACAAATTCATTATTATAAAGCAACATTATGCGGGTGTAAAACAATACATAAGAATTTCTGAAAAAAAAAACACACAAACAAAATATAAATATAAAAGCAACAATAGAAATAAGGTGCCAAGATGTATGTACTTGTATATAAGTTCCATGGAACACTTAATTTGTAAGTTCTTTTTATACCCTACACCACCATAGGTGGTTGGGGTATTATGCGTTTGTGCTGATGTTTGTAACGCATAGAAAAAGTTATCCAACACCCACCTTAAAGTATACCAATTGACTCAGAATCATTTTTTAAATCGATCTAACGATGTCCGTCTGTACGTCCGTCCGTCCGTACGTCCGTCTGGCTGAACGGCTGGCTGTCCATGTAAACCTTGTGCACAAAGTACAGGTCGCAATTTTGAAGATAATTCAATGAATTGAAATTGGTTGTGATCGGTCCACTATTTCACATAGCCTCCATACAAACGTCGCCCCGGAATAGAGACTCAACACTCAAAAATGCTTTAAAAATGTAAATATTTTAATTAAATTCGGCGTAAAGAAGTTTTGTACAAGTATCAATCTTTGTACCGAATTTTTTTACAATCGGTCCATAATTTACCATAGTTTCCATATTTCCGAGAATCGCCTTAAAGTGCATAAAATCATGTAGATGTTAATATCAATGCATTATTCTGTATTTTTATATTTTATTTTACATTTAGTAAAAGGGTTGGTCTACGATTGGCTACAGGTCTAATATAAGTCCCCTTCCCGGATTTTTATGCTCATACATAATGGTGTAGGGTATCATATGGTCGGTCTTGACCGACTATACTTTTTTTCTCGTTTTTTATTTATGTGAGTAAATGTAAATGTGCAAATAAATGCAGTTGCATGTTGTAATGTGATGCATCATCATCATCATTGCAGAAACACCAATTAACATTTTATACTCATGTTTGTATTTGTGTATCCTTCTTATATATATTTACAGCCCATATACTTACACCTTAATGAAGTCTAATGACAAAGTCCTTTAACTAAAGAATGGACACCCCTGCCTACACTTCTCCTGCAATGGCAGAAAATTATAAAAGATATAAAATTATAAATAAGTAGTGAGTGTGATATGCATGTGGTTTAATGTGTTTGTTACAAATCATTAAGGCATTTTCTTAACTAACATTTTTTCTTAATTAAAAAATTTCAAAATAAATATTTTTTCCTAATGAGACAAGTCTCTTTAAAATTAATAATAATTATTATCATTTTTAAAGAAAACTTTAATCAAAAGTTTGCTAACAAAATAAACTAAAAAAAATAATCTATGTGAATGTTGAACTAGTGGCTGGTCTAATAAGAGAGCGTGTCAGGTAATTGAATCACCAGTTCTTAAAAATAAAATAAAAAATAGAATGAAATTTTTTATTTAATTCAAACACAATGAGTTCTTAATCAAGACATCAAAACATGTTTAAAGGCCTTTAAGGAAAATACAAAACATGGAAAAGTTTCCACAAATTAAATTTGATGTTTGAAAAATCTACAGCAGTTTATAACTGCAATTATGTTTATAATTTGAAAATTAAGGGAAAGAGGAGTGTGTGTGTGGTCAGTAATTGAATTACAAGCCCAAAAGCCAAAAAAAGAAAAGGGTTTGTTATATTTTTCTTCTCCTGAAGACATGATTTTTTTGGGTAATAAATAGCATTTAGTCAGTATGTTCCTTGGTATAAATCCTATACCTGGTTATCCTTACCAAACATTTTAGCAACATGTTGTTAAATTATGCAAACTTGAAATAACAACAAACATCATTTATTTTTATTATTGTATAAAGTTGTTTGTTTGTTTATTTACGTTGGTCTTGATTTGTTGTTATAGTTCAGAGAAGTGGGTGTTTGGGGAGGTTGTATATGTAGTAGTCTATGGTTTTTTTTTTTGCTATTTTTACCCCTTAGGCGTTAACTTGTAGCATTAAGTTGCAAATTGAATTATTTAAGCATTAACTTTTATTTATTTTAAGGGTGCATATAAGGCTTTAGGTTTTTTTTTGTCTCTAGTTTTATTGTTGTTGTTATTGCAAGATTTTCTTGTGTATTTTGGTTAAGCTTGTATTTTATGTTATGTTGGTATTTCATTCGTTGATTTGTGTTTTTTCAAAATATGTTTAATGTCTAATTAAATTTCAAGCATCGTCGATTTTTTGAAACAAAATCTTATTTTTATTGTGGGAACTGATTTTTTATCTTTTAGGAATTTATTTTGGGAATGCTAAGCGGAAAACAGGGATGGAGATTAAGAATTTTGTTTCTTATTTACTTAGACTACTTTTTATAACTTTAAATACTTGAACTACTACACTCCGATTATCATCTTGCTATTTTTTTGCCTAAATTTCTGAAGTGTCCAAAAATGGTGAAGCTATCCCAACCCATTGGGTAAATTCGCCAAGTGATTTGAGCAGAATCTTTTTCCTATATATGATGTTTTTTTATTTTATTTTAATGCAGAAATTGTTTAATTAAATTTTATGTAAAACAAATAAAAATGCTCAACAGGAGTTTTGCGCAAAAGTGATAATTTTTTTCATATTTTAAAGGAATCTACTCAAAAACCTATTGTAAATTCTTGTTCATTATTATTAAGATGATCAATTTCAAAATCTATGAAAGTTATCAGCGAAATATTTTGGAGAGTATTGAAAAAACGATTAATCACGTTGAATCCGAACAAATGTAAATTAAAAATATCAAAATATGATAGATGTAAGATCAGCGATAAAGGAAAAGAAATCAATTTAATTTTTACTTCGTTTCCAAGATAGTTGGCAAAGTCATATGGCAAATGCACCCCTTCTACCCTACTCAAATGTCATAAACTCTATCAATTCTTATACTCTAAATTATGCCATTTCAGAGTACATTTTTATACTCCGACTTCTGAGTTTTAGCCAGGCTACCATCTAATACTTAAGCTTTCGCATTTTTAGTTAGAATAAAATCTATACTCTGAATATCGTTTTTTACTCAGACTAGTTTTATACTCAAACAAACTTCTTAAATTGATATTATTAATTCATACTTATACTGCAGTCAGTTTAATGTTTTACCCAGACAACGTTCTTATACAAAGGCTTACTGCTTATACTCAGTCTGTCGTCTTATACTCGGAATATCATACTCAACTATTGTTTTATACTAAGGCTTTCGTTTTATATTTATATGTACTATTTTTTTATATTAAGACCTCATACTTAGATTAACGTCTTATACTCTGACTGACATCTTATACTAAACATTTTTATATTTTATGTTCGAACGATCTTACTCTCAAACTGCCATCTTATAGTAATATTTACCTTTTATACACAGTCTATCGGCTTATATTAAAAATAAGCCGATAGAATCTTAGCCTTTGGATACCGTTTTATACGCAGACTACTATCTTATACTCGAAAATCTTATACTCAGACCATCTAGGTACAGTGGTGGCCACGAATTTAAGACACGACATTTCACTTATATATTTCTGATAATTTTTACATCTTATCGAACAAATTTTAGATCCATGTTATTTTTTAAAGATCCTAGTAATGTTATGAAAAAAAATCAACAATAGTTTGTTACCTATATTTAGTTTCCAATTTTTATTTACATATTATACAGATTAATACAAGTTTAAGCCTGGTCATGAATTTAGGACATAGGCAAAATAAAAGTTAATTCACAAAAGTAAAGCTCAGCTTCATAAAACAATATTAGTATTTGGTGGGGAATCCTTTATTTTGAATCACAGCAGCGCATCTCCTGGGTAAACTTTCAACTAAGGCCATACAGCGCTCCTTTGGAATGGCATACCAAGCCTTTTGAATTTCTTCCCATAAATCAGTCAAATTTTTTGGCTTTACTGCTCGTACATGCTCCTCAACATCATTCCACAAGTTCTCAATTGGATTGAGATCCGCGGATTGAGCTGGCCATTTCAGAACTGTGATATTATTTTCCTCTAAGCAACTCTTCACTAGGCGTGAAGTGTGCTTAGGGTCATTATCATGCATAAATTTCCACATTAGAGGCATGTTGTCTTCAGAGAATGGTATCATGATGCTTGTCAGTATGTTTTTGTAAATATGCTGGTCCATTTTATTGATAATCTTCTGAATGGGACCTACACCATGCCAGGAAAATGCTGCCCACACCATGACATTTCCACCACCATGCTTAACCGTTTTAAGGGTGTACTTTGGGTGATGCTCCAGGTTTGGAGGACGCCATACGTACTGTCAGAACCAAAGCGACAAAACTTCGACTCGTCGCTCCAAAGTATATTTTTCCAAAATGTCATCGGCTTATTGAGATTTTCTCTTGAAAACGCTAGTCGGGATTTAATATTTTTTTTTGACACAAGTGGTTTACGTTGTGCAATACACCCACGTAAGTTCTTCTCATTCAGACGTCTTCTTATTGTCCTGGACGATATATTAATACCAAAATCCGATGAAATCTCATTTTTAATTTTACTTGAGCTCTTGAAAGGATCTTTAGCAGCTGATTTATAAATTAAGCTATCCTCCCTGGGTGTAGTTTTTCGGGCTCTAGGGTGCTGTTTGACATTTTTGGTAGTGCCATGTTGCTTGATATGTTCCAGTGCATTGTAAATCTTGGATCTGGATCATTTTAGTAGCTTGGAAATTTCCATTACTGTTTTTCCATCAGTATTCATTTGTTGGATCAATTTTCGCTCGGCATCCGAACTCCAAGTACCTCTGGCCATTTCTAACTAAATATTTTGATGTATTCTAACATTAAATGGAATAAAACATTCATTACTTACCTTTTAGCTTCAAAAAACACCAAAAAATCACTTAAAAACCAAATATTTCTTATATGTTTTAAATTCGTGACCAGCTTCAAAAGCACGTTTTTACGAAAATATAATAAAAACAGCAACAAAATGTATACACAAACAAAACAAAATAACGGTAATTGATCTTAACATTACAGGGTACACTGAAAAATTAACAAAATCTAATTTTATATTGCAGGGTTGTAATAATTATCACAACTTAGTTCGTTACATGTCGTGTCTTAAATTCGTGGCCACCACTGTATGTATAAGTAATCATAGCGCCTCATAGTCACAATGTCATTTTATATTTAGTCTTGAAAGGCAGTTTTTAATTAAAACTGTCACTTTATAATAAAAATATCATCTTACACTTAGTGAAAAGTCTTATATTTAGACTATCATCTTATACGTACACAAAATATCTTTTTATACACCGATAGTGTTACCATATGTAAAGATTATTATGCGCAGGAAGATAGTCAGATTATAAAAAAGGCGAGCATGCGTTGTTTAAAGTGCTCCATTGTCACAACTATATCTGCAAACTTTCTTTATACTAAAAAACAATATTGTTGAAAAAAAAAAAAATAATAATAATAATCACGTTTACATCCGATCAATGTTTGATGATTGATAGATCTGCGATAAAGGAAAAGAAAATATTTGACAAAGGCGGATGCGTTCGTATGGCGAATGTTTCCCCTTCTATTTAGTCAAGAGATGTACACATGACTTCAACTCGAAGACGTATCGGTGCATTGTGAATCTTTTCAAAACCTCTATATCAACTTACTTATAAGAGCTTATACTAGTTCTTTGCCCTATCCCCTGTCCATTAGCCAACTAATTCTCATGATTATCCAAAAATTTTCAAACTAACCATTAATATCTCTGATGCTGTAGAAGTTCACTGACGAGCGTTTTATGATCATCTACATCCTGTCCTGTAATAAGCCTGAGATTCCTACTACTTGTGCTTAACAATAGTTTTGTTCTGGCTGCATTCGGGGAATGAGGTTCTTGTGACCCAGCATTTAACTAGTTTTCTTAGCTCAATTTACCGCTTAAGAGCCTTCAGCGTTGCATGACTATCTACATAGAGTTGTTGCTTTAAATACTTCTAGAATTTCAGCTTGCTCCAAATTAATATTTATGACATTTTATTCCGTGGACAATAAATTTATTTAGATGTTTATTAATGAGGTCTAACTTAGTTTCCTTCAATATGAAATCTCCTTTGGGCAGTAAGTAGAGAAAAACATCCATTCCTCTAAATTATTTTCAACTGTACTTTATTATTGAGAAAAACACCCAGGTACTTTGCTTGAAATATTTTTTGTAGGTAAAATTATATTTTTGAGTGTATAAAGCATAGAACGGCACAAAGAGCGAATGTTAAAATTTAAATATTTTGTTGAAACTTTTTAAAATTAACTTCTTAATTTTTTTTGCACATTGTTGTGAGATTTATTTAATTATTTTGATCAAAAAATTAAAATTTATTATAAACCTGAATAGCTAAAGAAGCAGTACGGGAATAATCAAGCAAAAACTTTGCTTTCCTGGTAAATAAATTATTTAGTTTTTGTATGATCAACTAGTTATTTTTGTACGAGTTGTCCACGAATGCATGTAGTTATTTTTAATGACTAGTGTATTACTCAATTTTCAAAATGAAAAAAACTTGTTTTAGTATAAACTATATTTTGGACATTTTGTTAAAAAACTTACAATATCATAATGAGATTGAACCAGCAATTTCTGGTTGCTAATCAAGCGCTTTAGCATTCTGATCCACGTGATTATAAATTACTCTACTATTATACTATTGAATACATATTTATGTAATGTAGATACGGCAAATAATAATTACGCCTCATTACCAAGAAACTACTTTAATAAGTAGTTGTCATTACCAAAAACCAAAAAGTTTTAGCTACTCAGATTAATATTAAACTTTATATTTTACATTTTTTATACCAAAAATTTATTTTTGACATAATGATCAAAGTTATTTGATCTTATATTTTAAAACTATTTAATAAACCCATTTGACATCTCTGTTAAATAGTTAAGTGTAAAAATTTATTTGTTTTATTGTGCGAATTTTTTAATTTACAACTATAGCTTTCAACACTTATGCGTTATGGCTGATAATTTAAGTAAACTTTTAAATCATTTAAGTAAACTAAAAACAATCTCTCAATCGATAAAAAAAAATGACTATTTACCCAAAGTTTTATTTCTACAAAAAAATAAATACAGTTAGGGCTGTAAAAATAGCTACACCCTTAACTTATATTAAGCCTAAAGAATTTCCTTTTCCTTTGCAACAAATGATTAAACTTTGCTATTTTCTTAAACCCTGCTATTTTATGTTTAGACAAAGCTAAATGTCACCCTTTTACTCTTACACATTTATATTTACATTGTTTTTTTTCTTTACTTTTGTTAGAGATATGACAGGACAGTGACATGACATTTTAAATTCAAGATATGTTGCTGTCATTGTTGGTCTTATGCACGTTTCATTGACACGTGACCAAAATCCCTCCTCCTTCATCATGATTCGAGTAAATCTAGCCGATCACTCGCTATTTTAAATTTAAATCTAATCAAATTGATTTCCTTAAATTTTATTTATTCTCTTACTTACATTTTTATTTCATTGTAGAGGGTGGTGATAGGTCTTTGAAAGGACTCACTTAATTTAATGTTGTCACCCATTAAAAAAAGGTAAATGAAACGCCCTTTCTAACCATTGACATAGCCACCTTATCCATTAGGTTTGTAAAGTTAAAACTCACGTGTAGATTTTAAAATTTTAGTATAAGTGTTTGTTAGGTTTGTTTATCAATGTGACAAGTGTTGTGACAATATTTATCGATGTTACTGTTAGGGCAAATGCAAATGAATTTATTGAAGCTGTTGGGTGTTTTTTTTTTTTTTTTTCTTTTTTTAAGAAAAGAGACAAAAACGTAAAATAAACAATAAGTATTTGTAATAAAATTCTTTTGGTAAATTAGTTTAATATACATCCGCCTCTGGCATTTAGATTAGGAAGAAGCAGCACCTAAGGGAATCAATGTAAAAAGGTGATTATTTAATGGATCTTGAAGTCAGCGATTAGTAAGAAATATTAGAAATTATGTTATTATGACATTTTTGATGATTTAGAGTGTTAATATAGAAAGCTACCTTAATTATTTTACAGATAACTGCATTGAAATTTTAAAACTTGGGATTATTTTCTATAATAAAAACTACTTATCTCAATTTATTTGTTAGCTTATTAAATTGTATCCATTTGTTATTATAAAATCATTAAGTATTTTTTCAATATTGTTTTTCTTTATTTATTGTAGAAAACATATGTAAGTAGTACGTGCATATTAAAAAAATAATTTACATATCTAATGTAAGGAAAAAAAGGAAAAAACTGTCATATATAAAAGTTGAAGGTGTTTGTGTTGCTGTTGGCACATTGGACACGTTTTTGCCTAATGGAATTGGCTGTATGGTTGCTTGAGTTCGAGTAGCGTGAATTTAAATTAAATTAAGTTAAATTAAATAAATTGTAACATTTTTATTAAGACCATTAAGGAGGCATCAGCCATAAGACATACATTCATTCATCCATCCATCTATCCTGCCAGCTAGTCAGTCAGCCAAGCGTTTGTTTGAAACAAACGTGCATTAGCTTGATGTTCTTCGCTCTGGTTTGTTAAGAGCTTTTCTCGTTTTTTTTTTTTTTTTTTTTTTTCGATTTAAGAGCGGTATACAGTAGCAATATGCTACTACTAATACTACTTTTTTAAAGATACTTTATATGTATATAAAAAAAAATATATATAGATGAGTTTATATGTATGTGACACATCTCATGTATTGCGCTCACTCAAGTGTTTCATGTGAGTCCTAAAGCGTTCAAATCTGAAAGGGTTTAGTGTTCCGCATACGTTTCACATAACACTTCAAATCAATTGAAATGTTGATATGTCGACCACTTATACTGAACATATACAACACATACACATACACATACACATACTAATACTAATATATAGAGACGTAACATAACGCAAGTGTTGCAAGTATGTTAGTTAAGTGTATCAAAATCTTGTTTATAAAGAAGTGCCAAAGAAATAAAAAAAAAAAAAAAATAGAAACCAAGTTGAAGATGATGTAGAATAAGCAGCACAAGTTTTTAGAACAAGAGATGTAGCTCTTAATATTAGTTGGGGCATGCCGGGTACTAATAAACACATATACACACTCACACACTTAAACAATTTATAAAAACTTTAAATTAAATCTTTTTAAATTGTAATTTAATAGACTTTTTTTAATAAAATTTCCTTTTTTTCTTTTCAGTTTTTATATTTTTTTGTTAATTTGCTGCTAAAAGTTTTATAAGGTGAGTTTTGCAAATTACAAATCCTTATTACGCATTTTGACTTTTTTATATTTTATTTTATTTATTATTATTATTTTTTTTTTTTCTTTAATTTCTTGTTGTTAGGTCTTTCTTTATATAGGTATATTTTTATAGCTTAAATGAGAAATATTTTGGCCAGTAGTAGGTTTTGGTGGGTTTATTATCTTAGCGCGTTAAATAAAAAATATTATTATAAAAAAATTATAAAACAGGAACTCAAGTATTCTTCAAAATGCAAGCGCTTCGCCGCGTTTTTATGATGAATGTTGAGAGAATGTTGTTGATGATTATGATGATGATGTTGACGATGATGTTGCAGCTTGTACTTGAAACAACTTGGTACTCTTAAATGAAGTTTGCTACAGTGTGTTTATTATTTATTTTAAATAAAAATTCTATACGGTACAGGGTTTGAGTTTGAGTTGAGATTTATCCTCCCTTCTACCAAAAAAAATTCACTTATTATTTTTTTGTGGTTTAGTGACTTGTGTACAGCCAAGTTGTAGCCGTTACCTAACAACACTTTTAAAGTCTTAAAATTGTGATTTTTTTTTTTTTTTTTGATACCCTTCTCTAAAATTTTGCCAGTCTTATAGTTAGTTTTTTTTAATTACAATTTTATGTCTAGACCAAAATTATATAATTAGATATATGTTGTGACTAGAGCTTAGGTAAAAAAAACTTGCGATAAATTTTCTCTCTATAAAAGATATGTAATACATTTTCCCTTTAAAGAAAATTGCGATAAATGTTCTCTTTGTAGGAAATTTGCGATAAAGTCTCAAAGAAAATCTGCGATAAATTTTCTTTTTTTAAGTCAAATTTAGATTTTTATACGAAAAATTGCTATAAATGTTCTCTTTGTAGGCAATTTGCGATAAAGTCTCAAAGAAAATCTGCGATAAATTTTCTTTTTTTAAGTAAAATTTTGATTATCATACGAAATTTGCGATAAATTTTCTTTTTATATTAAATTTTTGATAAAATTTCTTTTTATACGAAAATTGCTATAAATTTTCCTTTTATACGAAATTTGGAATAAATTTTATTTTTATAAAAAATTTGCGATAAATTTTCTTTTAGACGATTTTTTCGATAAAATTTCTTTTTATAAAAATCAATTTTCTTTTTATACGAAATTTGCAATAAAACTTTTTTTATAGAAAATTTACGATAAATTTTCTTTTTATACGAAATTTGCAATAATTTTCCTTTTATGTGACATTTGCGAGAATTTTTTCTTATAAAAAATTTGCGATAAAATTTCATTTAATAGAAAACCTACGATAAATTTTCCTATTATAAAAAATTTACGTTAAATTTTCTTTGTATAGAAAATTTTGCTATAAATTTTCTTTTTATACGAAATTTGCGATAAATTTTCGTTTTATAGAAAATTTGCGATACATTTTTTTATAAAAAATTTGCGATAAATTTTCTTTTTATAGAAAATTTGCTATGATTTTTGTTTTTTTATACGAAATTTGCAATAAGTTTCCTTTTTATAGAAAATGTTCGATAATTTTTTTTTTGTTTAATTTGTGATAAATTTTCGTTTTATAGATGAAAATTTGCAATAAAATTTCGTTTTATAGAAAATTTGCGATAAATTTTCTTTTTATTGAAAATTTGCAATACATTTTCTTTTTATAGAAAATTTGCGATAAAAGTTCTCTTTATACAAATTTTGCAATAAACTTTCTTTTTATAGGAAATTTCCGAAAAAGATTTTTCTTAATAAAAAAAATTGCTATAGATTTTCTTTTTGTATAATGTTTTGCTTTCTGTTTTTATTTTCATATAGTTTAAAGTCCTTTAAAAAAGATCTATAGGGTATTCCAAAAACATTTTTGCTTTTATCTTAACATCCTTTCCTTTTCCTCAAAATTTTTTGTTGGTGTGAGATTTTGTGTAAATACCTAAAATGCTTTAAAGTAGCAAAATTTAATCACAATTTTGTTTGAGTTGAGTTCATTCCTTATGCTTCTTATTATACTCTTTTTTTTTTGCTGCAACACGATACACTTCAAATATTGATTCTTATTAAAAATGTGTGTTTTATTCTTTACAATTTCAAGCGAAAAAAAAGTCTTGGGTTACAGTTGTAAATTAAAAATAAATTTGTTAAAATAACAATATTTTCAATAAACAAACAATAATAATAATGATGATGACAACATCGCTATTATGATTATGACCCATAGTGGAAAATATTGGCCAAAATGACGCCATTGTTTGTTTGTTTTTTAACAAACAGATGCTGTTTGTCGCACAAACAATTTAAAATGTTTTTTGTTTATTTTTTGTTAATACAATTTATTAAATAAATCTTTTTTTAAAAATTCTCCCCTCCAAAAAAATAAACTAAAACTTAAAAGTTTTGACATTTAAAGGAAATAACCATTTTTTTACCCAAACTTCTTTATTTGGGTTATACTTTTTACATACAAGTTAGGCCTGCCTCCTTGTGCGAAAGTGACAAATCGCGATTTCCTTATTGTGTTTTTTTGTGTGTCGTGCATTAGTTTTTCCTTTTTATTATTGCCTTAATATAATGTTTGATGGTGAAAGTTCATGAGGCAAGGAAAAAAAAAATATATTTTTCTTTTTTGGTTGTTCTTATAGCATCCTTTATAATCTTTTTAACAACAAATTTCTACATATGTAAGGTTGCATACTTATATGTATTTTTATATTTCATATGCTTTCCACCTATGCCCGCCGGAAGTTGGTTCAAGTATTGTTGTGTGTGTGTGTGTTTGCATGTTTGTGTATACCGCCACTCTTCATGTGGTTTTATTTTCCGTGTTTTTCATCGTCTTTTCCTTATAGAAAATCTATTGTTAAATTCATGTGTGTAAGACAAGTTTTTTAACGCATAAACGGTCGCCTTCGTCTTCATCTTAAAGCGTTTTTCTTGTTGTTGTTACCAAATAGAATAAAAACGCTTTGTTGCGTTTTGACACGTGAAGTTAATTTATTTTCATGTATTTTTTCGTGTAAAAATATGAGTGAAATTTAATAGTGTTTGGTAGACAAGAAAAGGTTTAACACCTAAATACAAATAATAAATCTAATTTTAAACATTAATTTCTTAAATAAGAGACATTTCAATTTATGAATAAATTATATAGCATTAAAGGGGTTTAAAAAGAGCAGGAAAATGCTGCTAAGATCTCAAGTCACATCTTAATTTCAATCGATATAACTAAATGTCTTATAACAAAACTCTACTCCTGGATTTACTCAAAACTAGAATTTAATATTTAACTTTTAATATATCAATTTATTTTTTTAATTTCCCACAAGTTTTTCTTGATTCTATTTCAATACTTAATCTATTAAACAAATCTTCCAAAACAATGTTTATAGTAAAAAGTCTATTTAATTAATCATGACTGCTGATACATAGTTCATCATTTTTCTTGCACACTGTACCCTCTAAAACTCAAACCATTAGCTGTTTTAAGATATTATCATAAAGGTTATAACTGCGTTAAAATGTAACCCTAGGCTGGTTATAAATGTCGATAAACAATAAAATAAAACACACTTTTTCCAACGTCTAGCTTGAAGTAAAAAAGTAAAAAAGAGTTCTTCTAAAGTTATTGATAACTAATCTTAGGTAAGTAGCATTCTCTAGGAAATCTTTGAAGTTAATTTACCCTTCTTTCATTATACAATTTATATTGGTTTTAAATTTAAGTTTTTATGTACATATTTGCCTTGTTGTACTTTAATTTTCATATCTCTCCCACTCTGCCTAAAAAAAAGCAGCATTGGGAAACTTTATATCTTTCAAATGTTCCCGGGAGTATAATATTTAATATGTGTTTTATAATATTTTTCTGCCATTTGCACGCAAAATTCAAACTCAGCTTTTGCTGTTTAGTGCAATGAAAAAGTATTTATCGTCAACAAAAGTCGCAACCCCTTTTATTTTTCGTTTTTTGCTTTACGCAGACATGAAGAATGAAAAAAGCAGCTGAAATTATATTTCATATTTATTTTTTTCTTTTACATACGAACTTGGTCCTTCTTTAACCACCCCCAGTCCTCCCAGGTTGTTAGTCTTAGTAATGAAAGATTTTGTTGTGTATTTGTGTGCTTGTCACATCAACGTCATAAACATCATCATGGACCTAACTAATGTTGTTTTTTGTATTGTTGGAAGTGGAATGTATACTCACACACACAGATATATCATTGTAATTCTTAGCATCGTCATCATCATAATTATCATGAACATTATTGTCATCATTATAGAGGACAATTGTGAATGGAAGATTTTAGTTAATACACTGAAAGAAATTTTCATTTATAGAATATTTGTGACAAATTTCTTTTTTTAGAAAAATTGTTATAAATTTTCTTTATACAGTACATTTAAGATAATGTTTGATTTTGCAGAAATTTAAAATAAATTTTATTTTTCTTTCTATAGAAAAAAAAGTTTTCGATCATTTTTCTTTTTATAGGAAAATTGAAATAAATTTTCTTTTTATAGAAAATTTGCGATAAATTTTCATTTTAAAGAAAATTTTCGATAAATTTTCTTTTTATAAAACATTTGCGATAAATTTTCTTTTTATAGATAAATCAGCGATAAATTTTCTTTTCGATAAATTTTCTTTTTATAGAAAATTTTCGATAAATTTTCTTTTTATAGAAAATTTGCTATAAATTTTCTTTAAATATAAACTTGGCGATAAATTTTCTTTTAATAGAAAATTTGCGATAAATTTTCTTTTTATAGTAAATTTTCGATAAATTTTCTTTTAATAGAAAATTTGCGATAAATTTTCTTTTAATAGAAAATTGGCGATAAATTTTCTTTAAATAGAAAATTTGCGATAAATTTTCTTTAAATAGAAAATTGGCGATAAATTTTATTTAAATAGAAAATTTGCGATACATTTTTTTATAAAAAATTGGCGATAAATTTTCTTTAAATAAAAAATTAGCGATAAATTTTCTTTTTATAGTAAATTTGCGATAAATTTTCTTTTAATAGAAAATTTGCGATAAATTTTCCTTAAATAGAAAATTGGCAATAAATTTTCATTAAATAGAAATTTTGCGATAAATTTTCTTTTTATAGGAAATTTGCGATAAACTTCCTTTTTATAGAAAATTTGCGATAAATTTTCTTTTAATAGAAAATTTGCGATAAATTTTCTTTTTATAGGAAATTTGCGATAAATTTTCTTTTTCTAGAAAATTTGCGATAAATTTTCTTTTTTCTTCTTATACATCACGAATGATTTTTTAGGTCAAAGGTCATTTGATGAAAATCTCAAGTTTGGTTTTTTTTAGGCCTGAGTGTAAAAAAACTAAAATAGATGAGGGATATGTCTTCAACCTGACTCATGATAATTGAGGTCAAAGGTCCATTGAATAAATAACACACAACTTTAAAATATGGTATAATGTTCTTTCACCAGATATAAAAATGATTTCGATTTAAAAATAAGATTTATCGCATAAAAGATTGTTCAGTTATTAGTTTATTAGGGAAAGTTATTGTTTGACTAACATTGCACAGTGGGACAGAATCTAACATTTTTGTGCTGGTAGGAGTAACAGAGGAGTGTACAAATTTAAGTTTGAAAGAGAAGCCACACAGACTCCTCAGAATTATTAAACTTTGGCTAAATTTTAAATTATTAACCTTGGGCTAATTTTTTTGTTTCTTATCTGATTAGAATAATTTTTATATTCTTATAAGATATCTCTTAAAGTTTTTTAACTATGAATTTGCATTTAAAATTTCAACTATATTAATTTTGCAAGATCTTGGTCCAGATCTTTTTTGTATAATTTTATTTATGTTTTTCCTTAAGTTTTAAGATCCCTTGAAGCTAATGACTATAAACATAATGCAGTTTCGGAAACTCTGGCGTGTTCTTAAGAGTTAGCCAATGCCTTTTTTAAGATCTGTACCAAAAGTGGACTTTAAGGCCATAATTGAAAAATCTTATTTTTAGGAATTTGTTTAGAATTCCTGGATTTTTCTTTAACCAAAATCTTAATTTTTTTTTTAATTTCTTTACTCCTCTATATATATTCCCAAGCATTAGTTATTGTATTTAATAATATTTTGTAATTTTGAAAAATATATTTTTTTATTTTAACTATTTTTATGTCTCATTTTTTCTCTTAGTGTATTTTAAAGTGTTTATATATGTATTTACTTTATTTTATATCACAATTTTTTATTATTTCATTTTTAGTTGTTTAAGCAGCTGCTTTAAAATTATTTCTACCAATTTCACTACCGACTTCTTTCCTTTAAAGTGTATTCCTCCAGTTTGCCAAATAATCTCAACTCATTTCTATCACAATAAAATAATGTTTGTTGTAATCGTTGCTGTTGTTGTTGTATTACATATTTTTGTTGGTTAATTCCTTTGGGAACCGCAATATTATTTTATAGATTTTGTTTTTTTTCATACAACTCATTCCTACGAATTCAAACATTAAGATAGACTTTTTGGCAATTGTGCTTTAATTTTTTTACTCGTACATAAAAGTTAACAACAAATTAATGATGCTAAGGATTCCCACCAAATAAAAAAATTCACTGCTGTTTGCTTGTGTTGAGTGTGTGTTAGTATTATGCTAAAGGGGGTGTGGGGTGTTAACAGCGACAATTGCTTATAAATTAAATTAATGACTTGTTGTAGTTGTTGCTATTTTTGTAGCTATCTAAGAGAAGTGTAGTATACACATACATATCTATGAATGTGTGCCACCCCCTTGCCATTTTAAATATTGGTTTGGGAAATTTGAATAATTGTATTTGAATTATTTTTGTTTTGAGGCCTTATAAATCAAGTTTAAATATTTTCTTTAATATTAAAGTTGTTGTAAATTAATGTTAAACATTTTACATTTAATGTAATAAGAGATGTAGAGCAAAGTTGAGTAGAAAAGGGATTTATTTGTGTTTTATGTCCTTGTGAGTGGAAGTGCGTGTGTATGAGCAAGTCAGAAAGTTGAAGTTCATTATTGATTTATTTTAATTTCATTTTAATTGATTGATTTCTTGGAAAGGTTTTGTTTTTTTTTTTTTGCTTCAATTGGCTTAGAGTAATAAAATTATTTGTTGAGATTTTTAAGAAGATTTGAATTGTTTTATAAGAAACATAAAAATATGAGAATTTACAAAATAAATAAATAAATTTTTATTTTTTGTTATTTATTAAATAAAATAGTTAATAGCAAAATCTTATACACAAGTCAGATCTGGTCTAATCCACACTACTATTATGAGAAGAGTTCAGCGATAAAAATTTATATATCGTTCAGGACTTACTTACAGGATTAAAATCTCATATCTAATATTCAGCTCCTGCAGATTATTTATAACTTATTAAATGTTAAAAAAAGAAAATGGTTAAAATTTTGATTTCTTACAAATGACGTAATAATTTTAATCTCAGGTAGATTCTTCAATAAGATCTGCGAAGCCATGAACTTAACTTGCCACGACAGGAACGATATATGTAGTCACATATATATTTTGTTTTTGTGTTTTCAAAAAAATGAGTAAATTTTTTGAAAATTTAGTATAGGGTGGCTCTCACATAAACTTCTAGTTCTATTCTATGACTTAAGCTTTATGTAAACAATATCTTAGCGTTTAAGGCTTTGAGGAGACACAGTGTAAATTCTGGACTAATAAGCGATTGTAAAATGATCCAAAATAGGATAATAGACTAATATTATGCTGGATCTCAGTTCACTGCTTAATTTAATCTGTTGATCACCATAAAATTGCTATTGATATTACTGTAATTTGTAATCGACAAGCTTATCTTATATTTAAAACCTTCCCGTTGTGTTGTGGTTATAAGTATCAAAATATTTTTTGCACACGTTATAAAGTAGTTAATGGAGATTTCAGAACTGCAAAGTTTAGATAAATATGTATAATTTTACTAAATATTTTTTACGGTAAAATTTTTGTTATTGAAAATATGTAGATTGTCACATTTTTTTTGCTAAAACTTTAAAAATATATCATACTAGCTTATCATATTCAAAAAAGTTCCAAAATCAATAATACAAATTTTTTACTGGCTCAGAAATTTAAACTTTTTTTTTTTTTTTTTTTTTTTTTAATTTAGCATTTTCGATTACTATGGGATGTAAAGTGTACTTTAAAAATTTTACAAAAATATATTCCAAAGCTTCTTTAGAATTTAATCTTTCAGAAAATATTAGAAAATATTGATGTTGCTTAATATATATATTTTTTTTATTTAAATATATAAAACTAATTTATTTGCAAAACATTGCAATTTTGAGACCGATTTTGAATTTGATATTTTTTTGTTATGGAATTGAGATAAATAAAAAAAATGTTAAGCATAATTTATAAATTTATGGTAATTTTCAACATATTGATTTTCAACATCACTTTCATTAACTTTACAAGAGGCACAAAAAACTTTCTAAAATCAAAACGAATTGTCCTACAAACAAGATTTTTGGTGATGAATATTTTTATTTGTATTAAGTATTTTTTAAGTTATGTGGTTTACGTTTTTCAAGATTTTTATTTTCTGAAGCCAAAAAGACTTAATATCAATACAAATTTTAGTAAAAGTTATACTAAAATTGCAATCTAAATTCATAAAAGAAAAAAAAAAAATTATTAATTTTTTAACAAATTTGATGTTATGTTGTTTTGACTTAAGAAAATCATTGCTTTCGTTAATATAATCGTTATTTTTTGACCTACAAGTCTGAAAATTCAAAAACACAAATTGGAAAATTTAGATGTTACGTTGTTTTGCATTTTCGTTGGCGATATGTAATTTGTCTTGCTTTATAGAATATTTAAAATCGGTTTACATTTCTAAAAGTACGTTTTTGAATCTCGAGGTAGTCAATTTTGACCCACTGTAGCGTTCACTGTGATATACATTCCAACAAACAATAGTCTGTTCTTCCAGACTATTTTGTAACTTGTGAACCGTTAGAGATATCTCAATAAAATTTCACAGGCCCAGAGTTGAAGTGTTTTTGAGTTGATTTGGAGGAGTACAGATTCCTAGCGGGACAAAGGGTTGGCCATTCAAAGTTGCCTACCTCGGTATGTAGTTTTTTTTTTTTAAAATCGCAAAAAATTAATTTATGATATGACAAAAAAGAAATTTTATATATAGATAGTTCTTATAAATCTTTTTAAAAAAATATGCTTACATGTGTAGGTTTATGTTTGCTTTATGAGATATTCAGGTCGAAATACATTTTTGTCTCATTTTTAGCCTCCTTTTACCAGTTTGTTTTTAACTTGGCGGGCTTAATATTGCCCCTATTTTTTTTTTGTTTTTTTAATATTTACCAGATTTCTTAAAAAATTCCAAATAATATTGCGGCAAGAATCATATAAATATATGAATCCGATAAAAAGTTCTGAAGTTGGAACTTTAAAAAAAATTTCATATTTTTTGGATGGCAATATTTTTTCATTTATAGAATTAGGTTTTTGATCCGGATTTTTTTTTTTTTATATTTCCAAAAGAAATCTTAAATTAAATCCGGAGGAGCTTGGTGCAAAAGTTTTGCCTCAGACCCTATCCAAACTTTGTCAATTTTTTTTATTTTTTTGCATTTTATTATTAAACTCTCAAATTGCAAAGCTGGGATTAGCATAAAATTATTATATGTAAGGTAAAAACCCATAAAGTATATTTTGACGGAAGCCTCTTATAACATCAGTGATGATTTCAATGAAAGAAGTAAATTTTTGAAAGACGTTTTTCCCAGATTGAGATTTTGGGCATTTTAATACAAAAAAGTGGGAGTTTATCTAATTCTTTAATTTTAGGACAAGTTTATCTATATTGTGTAAAAATTTCAATAAGATATCTTTCTTCGTTTAAATTCTATTTCAATTTAAATTTTAACATTATTTTTCAAAAAACGGCTTTAAATATTAATTTTTCGTTTTTTTAGATCATGGTCTGAAGAAATTTGACCAAATGATTGGTTCACAATGAATGAACAATATTATATTATTACAATTTCAAATAACCAATAAATAAAGAATATTATTTATTAAATTAGTTAATATAATTGTATTAGACTTACTGACCTAAAAAGTATTTTGAACTTACAATAATTTTTTAAACTTTATTAAACAAGCATTTGGTTTACTAAATCAATATCTTATTATTGAATTTCTATTTACCACTTTAAAGTATGTAAGTCAGATGTATATGTTTGTAAATATGTAAAATCCTTTTTAAAATTTCCCAACTAAAGAATTGATTTTCTTCCTTTTTTTTAATACACAATAAAATATTTGCCCTTTACTATTAAAGTTGTAGTTAAAAGTTTTTTCTTTTAAACAACAATTTAAAGCTATCAAGTAAATTTCCTATAAAAATGCCTTAAATCATCGACATTTTGATTTACGCATGTCCTTTGCCCAGCTTTTTTTCATCCATATTAACTATAAAACAACAACAGAGAAAGGAAAAAAATATACATAATTGAACTGTATCGAATACGATAAAAACTTCTTTTGTTTTTATTGGATGAGTAGCAAAAAATATACAAAAAAGAAGATGAAGAACCAAAAAAATAAGTACTGATGATACTTACTAACACTTAAACAATTTGGTACGTTAATTTCATCACATATACACACACTCATACATAAATAAAAGTATACGAAATATTCTCTCTTTATGAGTATCTATCGAAATTTTATTTTGTCGAGACACGAAAGAAAAGCTTTTTAATAAGTAGTGGAGCTCTTAGGATTTTTGTTACTCAATGTCTGTTGTTTTCAATAATGGTTGTTGTTATTTTGGAAAATCCATAAAGGAGCATGCGCCCTTTTTTTCAACTTTTGCTATTTTTGTTCCCCCCACTTGAAATGAGTTTATTTATTCATTTCTCTGGTTTTTCATTAAGTATAGGTATATGTGTATGTGTATGTGTGTTAGGATTTTCTGAGAAAAACTCCATTTTGATAAATTTTTCATTTGACAGTTAAGCCAAATAAGTTAACCATTATAGAGGGTTTGTTTTGTTAACGTTTTTTTTCTTTTTTCATATTTTTCGTGTAGAGAAAACGTCAATGTGAATTTGGTGAAAAAATCACAAAAATATTGTTAAAGATTTTTGGTAAATTTTTATGCATTAAATATGTAGTTTACATACATACATATGTACATATGTATGTATGAAAATGTAAACATTTTCAGTTAAATATTTGCCTGCTATATATTTTTTATATAAACGAAGGTTTTTCAATATATATATTTTTTTTTTTTGCTCAAATAGCTGTAGGTCTATTTGATGTTTCGTTATGAATACGAAAATAGTTTTGTGTTGTACTTGTACATTATAAAACAGAGATCCCTCTGGGTCTTCTGTATCCTTACCCCACTACCTTAAAGTTTGCTTAACAAATAGTAAATTTAATATGTGGTTCGTAGGGAAATTTGTATGGTTGCATTATTAAAGTTTTCTATGGTACAGTGGGTAACACAAAATGCAGTTTTAATTGACTGTTGCTTATGATTCTCTAAAAGCTATTAAGTTTTAATTGATTCCAGGCTCTCTCTCTCTCGAACAATATATCTTATATCAAAATTTTTACATTAATATTTAGAATTAATTTTATCTATATCCTATTCTATTCTGGGCTGATTTCTGTAAAGACAAGTAACTACAAGCAGCTACATATAAACACGTGCACATATTCCTCTAGTTTTTTTTTTTTTAATGTCCAGTTTTTGTAGTCTTGTACAACACCCCTATGCTCTTTGGTATCTTTAATAAAAAATAATGTTACTACTATAGCCTTCTTCCCCACTAAATATCCATATCCATATATATTTATGACTTTATGGAATGTCACGTTGTTCAATTACTTGTAAAAAAAGCAAAGGAAAAAATATAATAATAAAAAAAAATTGTTGCAAAAGTTAAAGAAATATTTGTTATGGATGTGGAAATTAATTCCACTCCATAAATATGTCAATGCTTTGGTCAGATTTAAACAGATACTTACATTGATTTTTTCTACGACATAAAATGTGTGTTTATACGTGCGTGTATGTTTTTGCAAAATAATATTCTATTGCAATTTTTTTGTTTCTTGTCCTTTCGTATTTTTTTGGGTTCATATTTTTTTTTTTTCAATATGCCTCAAAATCATGAATTTTTTAAACGATTAAATCTCAGCGTGACCGTATTTATAGTTGTATGTAGTGTTATGTGTATGTGAGTATTTATTATTTTCATATATTTCTTGTTGCATATTTTTAGGTTATATGTACTAATACTTATGCGTAGCTAATTTTAAACAGCCATGACCTTACAAATAGTATAGTTTTTGGCTATTTATTTTATTTAAGAGTTTTGGATAGTAATTTTAGATAATTTTTTTTGTGAATACAGCTGTATATTTTTAAATCAAATATTTTCCTTTTTTCGGCTCTCGAAAAGGACAATATTTTTAATAATTTCAAATATAAATTTTCATAATTTTTATAATTTTAAGAAAGCAAATATACGATATTTATTTTGGGATTCGTTAAACTTAAAAAAAATTATAATATTAATCACACTGAGTTACAGTAAAAGATAGAAATTAAAATAACATGTAAACGAAGACTAGTGGTAACGGCTCTATACGAAGTCACTCACTAGATAGAAAAATCCTTCAACGACGAAATATATATTCTTGCAGTGCATATTGAAAGAGTGTTCAATAATGTACGAATAGATACAGTTTTTAAAATCTTAGACTAGTTTTAGTTTGATCGGTGAATAATGTTCAATAAAGTACTTCACAGGGGTGCATGCTATCACCTGTTCTATGGATTAGCACAACTCATAGTCACTTAAGGAACTTATCAGATGAAGGACTTGAATTAGTCTGTTACGCGGACGACGTTGTAATATTTATAAAGGGGAATAATCTAAATCAATTATGCAGAAGAGTGCAAGAGGTTTTAAATAAAACACTAGACCGTGTTTGTCCAAGAGGATTGAATATTAACCCTAAAAAATAAAGTTTGCCTGTTCACAAGGAAAACGAAGATCGCACATTTCCATTCTTGATAAGGAAATTAAAGAAGTTTCTTAAGCTCCACACAGTGGTTCCTCCTCTTTACAGTCAATCCGTTCGGGTCTGGATTGTCATGTTGCTGAGCCTCAATTATTACTTGTTACATGTATCTTTGTTGCCTTAATAAATTTCAAGAAACTTTAATGGACTTACCCCTCTTAACTCTTCCGGGTTCTGAAAAAATAAGAATAAAAACATTTAAATTTATAGCGTGATAGTGTAGCACACTCGCAGAGGAAATAAAATGTATCCACTTCCTCCTACCAATTTTCTTAAGAAAATATTTTAAGTCGTTATGACCCGTAATAATACCTACAAACATTATCAGTTAATTCTTTTCCATATCTAGAACCTTCCTTAATGTATTGTTGTCCCTTGGTTCCCATAATGCCTTTGCTTATATCTCGATGAATTATCCCATAATGCATCGGCTTCCAGTTTAAATGTATCTCTGATTTTCCGATATATATATTCTAGTCCAGGATAAATGTCTTCACATGCGTTAGTCGATTCCATATCTGCCCCTGTTCGTGCTTGTTCATCAGCTATTTCGTTTTAAATAAAATATTGTTCGTTGAGAACTTGTAGATCTCTGCGACAACGGCTGACCACCTTTGATCTAATATTCCTCTTACAAAGGACCTTATTGTAGCCTGACTATCTATGTATATTGGGATAAGGCTCCTAAAAATCGGCATTGTTTAGTCTTGAGCTGTGTTTGATACCCAATTTTCACAAAAAACTCCTCTTCCCGTTCCATTCTCTTTCCTAGAACCATCAGTGTACACCTCAATACTTTCTATGTTACGATTATTGCTCTCCCAGTCATCTCTCGGCGCTGTAATCTTCTTATTTCACCGAGTTTCAGTTGTCATGTAATCTGTTATTAAATTTTCTTAACTTAATTTTCTAATTTGGAATGAATGTCCATTATTTAAAATTTGCAGTTGTCCATTTTGGTTCAACCTTATCTGAGTCTTCTTTTATATATAAATGAAGTGGTTCAATTTCCAGAATTCTGCACAATGCTTCAGTGGCGGTGGATCTTCTTGCTCCTTTTACACTCAACCCTATTTACATGTTCAATGGAAGAAGCATGTGATTTGATGTTCATAATTGGCTACCAAACAAGCGATCCATGTGCTGGTATTGGTCTAACAATTTCCTTATATATCCAGTAAATCAAGTGTGGTTTAAGACCCCAAGATTTGCCGATAAGCTTCTGACATGACCACAAAGCAGCGTAAGCTTTCTTTACTCTTTCCTCTAGGTTGAACACCTAAAAATGTTGCTCCATTTGAAAGTTCCAAAGTTCTACCACCTAATTTCGGTGGGTTAAAATTAGGTTTTCTCCTTCGCTCTGTGTAAAGTACCAGTCGAGTTTTCTGAGGATTGATATCCAAACCACAAATGATAGCCCATTTATTTAATTCCTTTAGAGCACATTCCATTACCTCTGCAAGAGTACTGGGAAGTTTTCCTTTTATTAGTAGCACTAGATCATCTGCGTATGCCACTACTCCTATACATAATGTATTTAGTTTCAATAATATTTCATTCAATGCTGATATGACTCCGCCTTGATGAGTGCCTCTGTTGGCTATGGCATGTAAAAATGTTCCACCTAGTTCAGCTTGAATCTCTCGATGGGTAAGAATTTTTAAAATCCACGTAACCACCCGGTCACTACATAATCGAGGCACCCAATTTAAATTTTTGCGGCCAATTGCAATAAAACCACAAGGTAGTCTTGCAGCAATGAATGCCGAGCATTTAGAGAGGACATAGAATCAATGGAACACTTTCTATGTCACTGCACAGCTTTTGCATGAGTAATATCTCAAATTTTTGCTGATGACAAGTTAGTGTTAGGGGAAACGAATTTAGATAATTCTAAAAAAATTTAAAACATTATTTTGAAACGAAGTGGAAATCTTAGGATATTTAAAAAATAAATAAAAATTCACTCCTATAGTACAGATTTATTAACCGATTTTGCTCATTTGCAATACCAAACAAACCTTATATAAGATAAGTATTTGAACCAAATTTCGTCCTCCTAGGTTGTCCCGTTCGAGCCCTATCCTGCTTTTAACAGACGGACTGACGGACGGACATAGCTAGATCGACTCAGAATCTAACCAGAACCTAGAAAACATATACTTTATGGGGTCTTAAATGATTCCTTCGACATGTTATACGCAATGACAAAATCATTATACCCCCCCCCCCCCCCCCCCATCTTTTTGATGGTGGATATAAAAATGACCTAAAAGTCTAGATTTCTAAATTCAATCATAGTTTAGGTCCTTCTCTATAAATTTTTAGTAATTTAGAAGATATAGATTTATTATTAAAATGTTTTCGATTGGCTTCATTGTATATCCTCAAGAAGAATCACAATCCACATTACGTATTTTTTTATGTGAAAACAAAAAATTACATTTTGTAGAAGAGTGTAATTATCCTTGACAGATTTAGTAAAATCTTAAGAATGAATTTCCTTTTTAATTCTTAAATACTTGTGACAACTTTGTGTTTACGTTAATATTAAAATTAATAATAAATATAAAGCTTTTCCTTTATTTGTCTTTTCCCTTTAATTTCTGCTATTAATAGTAATTTGTATAAAAGTTAATTATATAAAAATCTATTTTATTTATAGTATAACCTTAAAATATGTATATAAATTAAGTTTATTAAAAGCTTCATAGATTATAACCTAAATACTTATGTATATTTTTAGGGGGGTGCTATTGTACTTGAGCTATATAATAGCTCAAGTACAATTTATAAGTATCTTTTACAAAAATATATCTCCCAATAAAACAAATTAGTTCTACAGCATTTTGTGTTTGTGTGTTGGCGATTTTTATGAGGAAAATAAAATCTGTTAATTTTCTCATGATTATTTTAATGATAATCTTTTGGTTTTTCTATGAAAACCAAACCACCAACCCCCTCTGATATATTTTTATTATTTTTTTTTTTTCATAACATAATGTTCCCTCTTGTTTTCTCTAACATTTGTCCATCATTAGCCAAACATTGCATGTCTAAACGTAGTAATCTGTCAATTTGATTTAATTGTATTTAATGGTTTCTTAAAATCAAATTAATCACTTGATATACGAATTTTATTTTACTACACATTTTGTTTGAATAAATATACGTATCGTTAATAAATCTTATAAATTAAAACCCACAAATGGCTTGTAAATTATATTTATAGCGGAAATATTTGTTTAATTTTTGTTTAGATTTTTTGGGAGGGAAAATTTTTCATTTCATTAAATGATGCATTTTGGTGTTGCATGTATGATGAAAATATAGAATCAAGCTGACAAATAATGCCTGCTGCTGATGTGGTTTGTTGGTAACTTTTAATGTTTATGTCATTGTCCATAGTCGATAGAGTCTGCTGCATATTTTCTTTAAAATTGTGTATAAATTCTCGAAATAAATATTGTGGTTTTTATAAGGTTAAACAATAACAAAATGTCGTTTACATTTTAAAGTCTGCAAATGTTTATATGTATGTACGAGGGGTGGGTTATAAATCTGGGATTGGATTAAGAATTTGAAAATATAAATTTTTCTTGAATTATGAGTGTAAAGAATATTGGAACTGGTGTCTAATTATATTCTAGAGACTTTGCTTTGGTAACGCCAAAGAGTAGCAATATATTTATTATTGTAATTTGTTTATGGTCCTTCGAACTGGATATATAACCTGATTTATGATTTTCTGAGTTAAATATTTTGGCCTAGAGAGACTTGTATTGTTTCAAAACTAACATGTGGGGTAGGGACGTCCAACATTGTATGAAGAAAGCCGAAGTATGTCGCACTCTTAAACGTACCTAAAATTATGAAAGGGAATGTCATTTAGAATATATTTTCCAAATTTCAACTTCCTATGATGACTGCAATAGGATGCTACATGGCCATTTAAGTTGATGGTTTCAGAACATATCTTAAACAAATGTTTCTCTCCAAAATTAATGATTTGATAAGTATGTTCTAAATGACATCCCTTTCATAATTTTTGGTACGTTTAAATAAAGCTTTAAAGTAAAAAAGAAATTTTGGACTACCCTAATGTAGGGGGTGGGAGTTAAATCCATATCAGAGTAATTAATTCAAAAGTTTTTTTTTTTAATCCAAAACATAAATTAATTACTTTTGGCTTAACTAATTATGATCCACAATCTCTGCTTTATTACCACCAAACTGAGACGATAAAGTAATTGATTTCAATTTGTTAATGGTCCTTCGAACTGGATACTATTTGATTTTCTTGAGTTAAAAATTTGGATAAGAGAAAATTGAGTTGTATCAACTCCTCACATAATTTCTTTGTTACCAATATTATATTTATTCCTTTGATTTCTCTCACAAGCCTTCTATTAACTGTGTGACTTCTACATACAGTTCCTTTTCATATGTACATATTGGAGATATACTTGGGTGAATATTAGTTGCATATATTTGTCTCTGTATCTTTGTGTGCGAGTGTCTGTACAAAAATACTCGTTTATTTTAACAGAAAACCGATGCCATTTGCCTTGTTGCATTGTTCTAGATATTGTATTGTTTAAATCAGATTCATAAATTTCTCGTCTATAGATTTGTTTCTATTGTCATTTCGAGATTTGTAATGTGTGGCTGTGAAAGTCTATGGATGTATGTATATATGAGTAAATGAGTATTTGTATGTACATATTTATTGTGTAGGGTCAGTATGCGGGTCAATAGCATTTATTTATTATTGTTATTACTCGTATTAGTATTGTTTACAATTTGATAATACAAACATACATGAATATAAATTATTTTTGTCTATTTGTTTTGTCTAACTCTTAATGTCTGTTTATTTGTCTAATTATGCGTAATTTTTTTTTTCTTTTTTGGGACACATTATTGTCGTCATCATCATCATCATCATGAATAAAATCACATCAATCGGTTCTTAGATGACCTTTATTTTCTTGCCTTCTTTAGGGTTCAAGTTCATTTTGCATGCGGGAGATTTCTTTTCCGTGTTAGGAGTAATGTACTCTTAATAATTTATTGATTATTTTCAAAATTAATTTGAATAATAGTTTTGTCATTTGTATTGTAATTAAATGTAAGGCATTATTAAATATTTCAAGTAAAAATCCCCTAAAAAATATTTGTTCAATAACAAATGACCATTAGATTTAGGTTATTTTTACTATACTATACTTTCCTTTTTTTTCTTTGAAAAATTATTATGGTAAATATAATAAAATTCCATAAAAAAGGCAATCTAGTGGTCACAAAAAAAAAAAAAAAAAAAAAAAAATCAATGTATGAATCATTTATGGTATTCCCTGGCAATAAATGTTATCTAAAAACGGTAAATTAAATGCTACCGTTACAAAAAAAAATCTAAACGAATTTTCTTTGTATCCTAAAGAATGTTTTTGGGAAAATATGTAAACAATATTTATTATTATTGCTTAACATTTATTTTAATATTGGTTTATTAGTTACGCCCTTATAAAAGTGATTCCTTTTTTTATCTATAAGAAAACAGTGATATTTTTTTTTTAGACAAAAAATTTATTGAGTTCAATATTTTTTTGAATATTAATTAAATATTTTTTTGTTTATTTATTAAGGAAAAAATATGTAACAATAGTAGGCAAATTAGAGGAAATTTTATATAAAAAAAGTGTCTCCCTGGGAAATTAGAATTTTAATTTGGACACAATAAAAGATTTTGTTTCCTTGAGGTTTTAATATTTGAATGCGGGATATTTCTTAGCAAAAGAAAATGATTATAAAAAATTTGAACTATTTAATATATGCTGGAGTATTGTTATTGTAATATTTTATTAAGGAATTCATTAAATAAAATCCTACTTCTGTTAAAATATGAATCATAAAAGAAATTCCAACAAATCTTAAAAAAATAACAGAAATTACAAATAGTCTTACTACTTTATAAAGTTCTAGAAACAAAGTTCCCAAATTCTGCTTTAAAATTTGCCAGAAGCAATAAAGCTTATGAATTATGGTCCTTCGAACCGGATTTAGCTAACACTGCTTTATTTTCATCATTGAAGATATTAAGTTCTTCAAATCATCATAAACTTCTGGTACGGAAAAAAGAAAATTCCTCAAAATGACTCCAGTGAAAGGCAGATCTATGGGAAATGTTAGAATACCAGCTGGTCATAAATATTTTTTCAACTTTCTCAATCCAAATGGACCCTAAATAATGTCAATACTTTAAAGAGTTCTGGAAACAAAGTCCACAAACTTTAATTTGATACCGCAAGATACAAAAAATTATGATGGATTATGGTCCTTCGAATCGGATTTTGCTTAACAACACTTCTATGATTTCATCATTAAGTTCTTTAAGTTAGATTTAAATTGCAAATATTGCAAAATTTTTTTTTAAATATCAAACGAGAAACAAAAATTCGGCAAGTGATTAAAAATTTCATATATGAGAAGTACCCTAATTTGAGCCCCCTTAGCTCCGCCCCTTAGGGGTCTGTTGGGTGCCCCTTTCAAACTGAACATTCTACACTCCATTGCTATGCCTATACCGAATTTCAAACCAACCGATCAAAAGTTACAGATTTATTTCCAAAAATGTTCGATTTTGCACCTCTGTGGGATGGAGACAAGGAATAACTAAATATTGTCTCTGCACCGGACATACGGACGGACGTAATTATACCACCAAAATGGTTTTAAATTACATGACTAATATATGTTTATGCGTAAAAACTCTGAAAATTTTTATTATGATTACTTAATTGATTGCTGAATTATTAATAATAAAATGCCTTGGTATCTTATAAATTTTTGAACTAAATATTTTTTATCTTTTTTAAATAAAATTGAATTACTTATCACAACGTTTTTATTAATATTTCGGAATCTAGTTTATTTTATTACAAAGAAAATTTGTACGAAGCTGTAGGAGATAATGTTGAATAAATACACCGTTAACTACAAATAATTTTAAAATTATATGATGGCTTTATAATATCCGTCCAGCTGTGTTTCCGGAAAATTAACTTTTAATCTAAATAGCGTTCTAGTCATTGTTTACATCAATTAAAGTATAACACTGTGTAACAATTTCCTAAAAAATATTACACCCATGAAAAAGTCGATATATATATCAAAATAGGTCTCATACATAATATAACTAACTATTGCAGGCTTAAATTTTCAAAGATATTTTTTTTTTTTTAATTTTGTACCGGAACATTGAAATTACAAAAATTATTATATTGCAGAGACACGTAGCTTTTATTTAACATATATATTGGTTAATCTAATCTTCATAAATATTTTATAAAAATGAAGTAACTTTCGAAAATTTTCAATCCTTTAGAAAGGAAATTAGACATCCTGGATCAAAACTGGTTACACAGTTTTTTCATGGGAGGTCTCTAGTTTTAAATAAAAAATATTATTATATTGCAGGGATTTTTAGCTCTATTGTGTCTATATATTATTTGTAAATATTTTAAAAATACATGGTCTCTAGTTTCGTACGTATATCCTAGTGCTCCTTGTCCCATTCTTCTAAAGAAAATATGTAGTCTATTCTGCTAATGTCAAAATATAGTTCACAATTTCTGTTTTAGTATCACCAATCTTAAGAGTAATTACCTATTGAAACATGTTTAGACTATTTGTTTTATAATTACGTTAGCTAATGATTTAGTAGCCTTTATTTATAATATCAGATAGTCTAAATTAGTCCTTTACCAAAATGTTCTTTTATTTATTGAATCATTTTTTCTATTTCTTTATTTTCATTTAATTTTAAAGATTTTTTCTATATATTCTTGTTACTTCTTCTATTTGTATTTTGTTTTATTATTGTAATGTTTTCGACTATTTGTTTATTAAGATTTTGTATCTTTTACTTTAATGACAAAACCTGACCCCGACAGTGATTTGTCCAAAACAATTTCCTTCCTTAATCGCAATGTGTATATCGAATGCTTTTATCTTTTTTTCTTACGACTAAACATATTTATTTGTTACGAGTAAGAGTACGATTATATGGTGTACTTGGGGTATAATAAACAACTAAACACAATTTTTTTAAGTCTGCTTTGGATGTATTATATCTAAAATTATATAAAGTGAAGGGGTAAAAAATAGCATAACTAAAATAAGGAGATGAGATTCATATTTGTTAATGATATAAAGATCATATTTAGTGCTCCCTGACTCTTCTCTTTTAAAAATAAAAACTCCAGAAATAAACTATAAATAATCTAATATTCTCATTAGCGATTAATAAATTAATTAATTAGTTAATATAATTTAAAATAATTAAATAAAATACTCCTTCAAACTATAGCCTTAATAAATATTTTCAGCTGAGCTGACTGGAAAAAAAACTGTTAAAATTTATTTGATTCCAGGACCCGATATTATACATTGACAATCAAAGGCCGGCTTTAAGAGAAGATAACTAATTTTATTGTGGTGTGTCTGTTTAAAAATAGAAAGCCTTTTTATTATGAATGACTTGAATTTGATTAATTTATTTATTTGAATTTGTTCATTCTTTTTTGACATTTAGGTTTTATATGAGAAAATAGCAAATGGTTGACAGTCCTTGAAGGCTTTTAGTAACACTTTGTCTAGAAATAACAAAAAAAAAAAAAAAAAGTTGATGACTTTAAAACTTATCACACATCCTGCAAAAATCTTACCAAATTTATTGAATGATAAAAATTTTAAAAGAACATATTTTTAGCACTACAATAATCAAAATTTAGTGCTATTTATTTCGCCTTCATTCCTAAATTTTCATACATACATTAACGTATGTATCAGTATTAAATGTTGGTGCTTTAGAGAATTTTTCTATGTACATTTTTTGTAGCTGCTTTATTTTTTTGCGCCATTTGTTATTTGGTCATTTGGTATCTTGCTAACAATAGAAAAGTCTTGCCCAAACAAAAAAACGAAATGAAAAAAAATAAGATAAATTAGAAAAATATCCCGGAATCGTTACTGTTGATGTTATGGGGTAGATAGCCAACGAAATGAGAAAATTGGGTACAAAAAAAAACAAAATAAAATAGAACAGAACGAAATGTTTTTTACGAAAAAAATGTAAGTTGTGATGATGTTTACGTGTATTTGCGGCTGTGTTTTTAGATCCATTAGATATACTTAAACAACATGATGACACGACAAGATACAAATATAAAAAAACGTAAAAAAACTAAATAAATAAAAATTTAAGAGAAAGACATAGAAAAAAATCATACATTCATACACAAAATAAATATCAAGAGGGGGGATTGTTTTTTAGAGACACTTCAAATGACTGCATGTGTTTTATTTTTCATATACATATTACCAACAAGGACTATATATCACCTTGTGTTTATGTGTATGTGTGTAAGTTTTAGTGTATACCAACAGATTGTCAAGTATTTGTTTAAACATTGTTACAAATATCCAGTTCAATGCTTGAAATTCTTTGCAACATAAAAACCATAAGAGACGAAATAAAAAAAAAAAACTTCAAGTGGTTTCTTATTTTTATGTATCGATGACACTCTGCGTTTACTAACGGAAACGTATGTCAACACTGAGGTTGAGCCCTAGCCAAATAGTTGCAAAATCGTATGAAAGTATAGCTCTGCTTTTGAGTTTTTATTTTTGTTTAATGAAAAACAATCATGTCACTTTGTTACCATGTTAGTTACCACTTTGATGTTGATGTTTTTTTATTTATCAGATTTCAGTTTTAAATGCTAATGAAATACATACACACCCGGTGGGCTGAACAACCCGATCAACCAGGCATCCAACGAATTTAACCAACCAACCAACCAAAATAAACAACCACTTAACAACTGTTGTTGTTTTGCCTTTAATATAAAAAAAAAACTTTAAAAATTTACAAAACAAAATTATGCATTTTGGATAGATTACAATAGATTAAAGATTGTTAAATATGATGTTATAACATGTTATTTGAATGAAATGAAAACGAGGGTCATTTGGGAAAATTTAATAATGATTTTTAATTCAATTAATTTCTTTCTTTCATTCTGTAGAAATTTACGATACATTTTTTTATATATAAAATTTTCGATAAATTTCCTTTTTTTTAGAAAATTTACGATCAATTTTCTTTTTATAGGGAATTTAAGATAAATTTTCTTTTTATAGGGAATTTACGATAAATTTCCTTTTTATAGGGAATTTACGACCAATTTTCTTTTTATAAAAAATTTACGATAAATTTTCTTTTTATAGAAAATTTTCGATAAATTTTCTTTTTATAGACAATTTTCGATAAATTTTCTTTTTATAGACAATTTTCGATAAATTTTCTTTTTATAGAAAATTTTCGATAAATTTTCTTTTTATAGAGAATATACGAGAAATTTTATTTTTATAGATAATTTACGAGAAATTTTCTTTTTATAAAGAATTTACGATAAATTTTCTTTTACAGGAAATTTTCGATAAAATTTTGTTTTATAGACAATTTTCTATAAATTTTTGTTCTACAGAAAATTTACGATAAATTTTCCTTTTATAAAAAATTTACGATAAATTTTCTTTTTATAGAAAATGGAAAACTTACGATAAATTTTCTTTTTGTAGAAAATTTACGATAAATTTTCTTTTTAGAGAATTTACGATTATTTTTTTTATAGAGAATTTACGATTAATTTTTTTATAGAGAATTTACGATAGATTTTCTTTTTATAGAAAATTTTCTATCAATTTTTTTTATAGTAAATTTTCGACAAATTTTTGTTTTATCTTTGCCAAGGAAGAAGTAAAAGCGATATAAATATTTTACATTTTTATACCCTTCACCACAGGTGTAAAGGGTATATATAAGTTTGTCATTCCGTTTGTAATTTCCACAATTTTCGTCGGAGAGCAAAAAAGTTTATATTTTCGGAATCCTTGTAAGAAGCGATGACGATAGGACCATGTCCGTCTGTCCATTCGTGTGTCGGTTGAAATGCCGTTTATGAAGCCCACCGATAACTGGCATATATAATATATATATGAAACGATCGGAAATCCATTCGAAATTTTTGCTATTGAAATTCAGCAAGATCGGTTCATACATTGCGGAGATATGCCTAAAAACCCTTTTTTAGAACCGGTTTTCCAGTTTCTGAAGCCTCTGTATATACCAGAGACTTAGTTTTTGTAAAGAAGGCTCTACATTTTTTTCAGAATTTTTTGCAAATTAAATAAATCGGCTCATAATAACTGAGATATCGGGCAAAACGAATTTTTGATTTTTTGAAGCCCTTGTTTAAGCTATAGATTCTTCTTTTTATATAGATCGGTCATAAATATTTTTATAAAATTTCGGTTTTTTTAATAAACCAAATTCGTTCATAATCAACAGAGTTATGGGCCAAGAACTAAAACATGTCGGTTAAGAATAAGGTTTAGGATACATTTTTTTCTCTACTAGAAAATTTACAATGAATTTTCTTTTTATACAGAGTTTACGAACAATTTTTATTTGGTAGAAAATTTTCGATAAATTTTAGTTTTATACAAAATTTTCCATACATTTTTCTTGGAAAATTCCCTGAAGGAAAGAGAACCGGTTCAAAACTAGTCACATGACAGGTTCTCTTCACTTTTACATGGGGTTGTCTAATTGTCCCCTTGTGGCAGGTCATAGAATAGGTCACAGGACTGGTCCAAGAGGACATGTTCAGAGTCGATTAATATAATAAAAATTTGAAGAAAAATTTTTACTTTTTAAACTCTTTTTTTTATTATTATTATTAATCTTTATTTATTTTAATTGAAATATATTAATTTTTATTTTATAATTTTTCGTTAAGGTCGATGGCGCCAGCCCGAATCGAACACACGTTCTTCTAACGTTTTATAGTCTTTAACTCTAACCACTCAGCCACAGATTGTTATTTCGCGCGAGTTGCTAATTGTGCACTTAACATCTCTATTAGAAATTGACTTCCAACAGATGTTTAGTGAGTGTTGTGATGTCAACTGGTTCTCAACTGAAACTTTGGTGATGAGTTAGATGTCAATTGGTACTCAACCGGTACTGAGGGACCGGTCTATTAGTGCAATTTCCATAAATTTCCCGCAGGTATTACTTTGTTTGATAATTTTCACTTTTGCTAAAAAAGTGAAAGTGACGTTTGTACAATAATTTTCAAAAGTTGCATTTTTGAGAATTTAAATATGGTATAAATTTTTGTTTTAAGGATACAATATTGAGCTGGGATTGAAAATTGATTTAGAGCAAGATATTTAAATTTTGTATTGTTAGATTTTTAAGTATTTCTGCGTTTTTTTTAACCACTTTTTTTTACTTATCAATAATCTACCCTCGTTTTTATGTAGTTTTTATATTCATATGTAAATAATTATTTATTTTAGTTTTCTCTGCAATTTCTAGATATGTTTTTCTTGATAATATTTACCAAAAATATAAAAACCTTTGAAAATAAAATTACATATTTTTTTTTCTTCTGCTATCTATTGCCTAAAATCACAACAAATTAAATCGGTTTAAGAATATGTTTATGATAATGATGATGATACTCTGATGACAATCATTTGTGACCAAATTAAACTCAGCTGGAATTATATTCTATACATATTATTTTTGCGGTTCTTAGATAGGTGGTTAGAGATGAGAAATTATATCTTACCTAATCATTTGACTGTAAGACTAACTGTCAGATTCTAATTGTATTTGTAAGGGTTTGCTTCTCCCCCAAATAACATAAAGAAGAAAAAAAACATACTTTGGTTTAAATTATTATTTCTGCTTTTTTTTCAGACTCTATTGTGTGGTATGAAAAATTAATTTGATTTGGTGGTTGAAAGTAATTATGTCACATTAATTTTATGAAAATATTTGCAAAGTATTTATCAAATAAGGCGAGGGTGTCTTCCTTAAAAAACAACGAAAAAATTCAAATAGAACTGAAAAGAAATGTCATTGCTATTTGTAGCTAGGAAAATAAGTAGTATGTGGTTAAGGTTGTTATAAATTTAAACCCTTAAATATATATTTTTTTATTTGTTATGTTTTATACTTTTTTTGTTATTATAACATTCCTTCTAAACCAAGAGAGCGTTGAAAATATCTACAATTGACAACTTCATCACCAGGGTGCAATTACAATTAAAAAATGAAATCAAAATGAAAAAAAAAAAAAACATATTTTATAAATTTGAATTATGGTGCTGATGATGACAGTTTTATCATTCCTGGCATGTATTTTTATGATTTATTAATAAACTGAAAATTGAAAATATTTGCCAGCGAATGTCATGGAAATGATTAAATCACAGGAATTCAAAACAAAAAAGGAATCGCAACTAATTAAACATATTCATTTGAATATTGTGGCTTATTTTATGAATATTTTAAATTAATAAAACCATTTACGCTTTTCAATCATTTTAAAGGTTAAAAATGATCGATTAAGGTTTTTTTATGAATTATATTTTTAATATTTTATAAAATAAAAAAGGGAATCGATAAATTTTGATCTTAATTTGCCATCTAGAAGCTATTAAATAATTTATATTAGCATAAATTCTTTAAAAATATGTAAATGTTTTCTTTAAAATTTCTGTTTAAATTTCCTCTCATATTTATTTATTTTTTTATTCCTCCAAAAAATTACCAGCCATAAAAAGTTTGTTCTCTACAAATAAATAAAATAATGCACAAAATAAGATTTATGCATGCCAAGGCTTTGTTATTCATTAAATTTTTTTATCATTTCCAAATATTTATGACTTTATTAGAATATTTTGTGTAAATTTCATTTTTTTTATTATTTATTCTGATTCTAAAAATTGAATCTGTCATGTCTGAGTGTCTGATGGTGTTGAAGATGAGTCAGTCAAGTTTTTATGTATTTATAAATGTAAAAATGCTTGCAATACGTGCAATTATTTAAGGTTGCGGTAAATCTGTTGAAAAATTATTATTTATTTATTTGCAATAATCTGTTTTTTATAAATTTCGAGGACACATGGCTACATGGCAGTATGAATAAATAATTTTTTATTCGAAACGTATATCTCTGTTTACTTTTTTTTTTACAATATTAGTAACAAAAAAGTCAAGGGGACGTATTTTTACAAACTGAAAGCCTACTAGGCAGTCTGTCATCCAGCCATATATGTTTGTATATATTTGAATTGGAAAGAATCATGATGATAAATCCAGCCTCAATCACGTTCTAAAGTGAAATTCATAAATTCATCATAAACGAGAGAGGCGTGACTTTAAAGATACCAAAAATAGTAATAATAAACAAAATAAACGATTTATTGATTTAAATATAAAAAAAAACTTATAATAAATATCTATATATGTATGTATGTATGTATGTATGCTGTTAATGATTTAAATTGTGTTGCATAACGGATACATGACAAATATGGTAAACATTATTTAAATGCCTTGTGAATAATAAACTAATTTATTATATTTTATTTTATAATTATTCAACATCATTAACATTTTCCTAGATAGATAGCATTTGGTTGGTTGATTATTGAGGAAAAAGGATGAAACAAATAAATTTTCTATAATAATAAATTAATTAAAATAATTTTATACAAAATACATTTTGTAACATTTATCCGTAGCACTGTCATATATGGTAAATAATTATAAAATTGCGTTTTTTTTTAATAACAAGGAAGTTAAATTGAGTTGTTAGTTCTGAGGTAAAAACGAATTTGAAATACCCTCTGTTAAGGTTTCAATAAAACCCAAGTGGGATATCATAAAGGCTTTTAAAGTTTCCTATGGCTTATATTGAGCTAAAAGTGTTTAAAAAATGGGGCTTAATTCAGGGAAAGATGATATCAATGTCTTAATGATCTTGTTTAATTTATCTATAAGTCAGTTAGTAAAAGTAAACTTTTGGGGAATTTTAGGATTTTTTTGAGTCTACGCCAATGTCTGTCCAGCAGTCTGCATGTTTTTTGAAAATATACATATTAATCATTATTAATCAATTTTGAAAGCAATTGAATAGAATTAAATGTTTAAATAATTTAGTTTTATTTATCTGTATGATAGTCTAGGAATATTTGGATTCGGGTCGAGGACAATACTAATGTGTGTCCGTCAGTCTGCACGTTGATTTTAAATATATTAATACAATTACAAAAGGTAATTTTAAATATAATATTATTAGAATTGAAACTCACTATATATCAATGTTCTAATGATTGTGTTTAATTTATTTATTTGTTAGTAAGTAAAAAACTTCTTTTTAGGAATTTTAGGTATTTTGTCGTGATTATGCCAATGTCTGTCCATCAGTCTGTATGTTATTTTTAAAACATACATATTAATCGTTAATAATAGCGTAGGCTGTAATCATGAAAACAATTTAATAAAATTTTATGTATTAATAAATTGGTTTTATTTATCTCTAAGCTAAAAAATAAAAAGTTAGCTCCTGGGGTTTGTTAATTTTGTTTAAAGACTACAATTATGTCTGTCCGTCAGTCTGTATGTTGATTTTAAATATATTAATAAAATTACGAATCGTAACATGGAAGATGATTTTATTAAAATTGGAATTCTCCCAGGAACCTGTTCCAAGTTGACAGAAGAGGTCAAAATTTCCATAAAATATTAAAAATGTTTTGAGCAAGACAACCAAAAATATGCAAAATAAAACTTTAGCTTCAACTTCAAATAAACCTCAATGTTAATTATATAGCCGTTTCAAATAATTTTAAGAAATTTGGTATCGATTTATTATAACATATTTTTGCATATTTTGGTCATAACAGCATATTTAGGCATTATTTTCCTATAAAATCCTTAATATATAGGAAATTTTTGCAATTTAACTGGCATATTTTATACTAACGAGCATAATTTTGCACTTAAGAGAAATATTTTGCATATTTTGCACCCAATAGAATTGTTTATATAATTGCTATTGGTGAATTTTGTTAAACTTTGCCTTCGAATCACAAAAAAGCAATGCAATTATAAAGAATGATTTTTATGGTCATTGATTTATTACAGTCCAATTTTTTAATGTTGAAATTTATTACAAAAAGTAGAATTTTAAAATTTAATTAAACTTTTTAATAAACTTTTGACATATTTTAACCCAACGTGCAACATAGAAAATATTATGCTAATTACAGACCACAATTGTCGCAGGGGAACTACCACTTATAAATTAGATGTGGAGCCAGATAAATATATAATCTGTTTTTCTAATCTAACCTAAATGCTTAAAGCTACCTTTTAAATAAAGCTTATTTTAGAAGATGTTAGAGAAATATTTAAATTCTTCAATAATCTACTACCAAAAAATATTAATTTCACACTAGAACTTGTAATAACATTTAATTATAATGTAATAATGTGGTCCTTCTAACCGGATTAATATATAACCTTTACGATTAAGTTTCTCTAATCCGTCTTAAAAGCTTAAAGCTGCATTTTAAATAAAGGTCATATTAGAAGTTTTTAAAAATATTTTTAAATTCTCGAACAATCCTAATTTCACACTATTTTGATGTAATTTTTAATCAAATTATAATTGAAATATTATCACAATATTTTTCTTATGTATATTAAATATTTTGCTATTTATATGACTATAATAGTTCATAAATGTTTCTACTGCTTTGAAAAACTTATTTATCTTCTATTCTAAACTAAAATAAAATTTATTTGTTTTTTTTTAAAGGCTACAACAAAAACTATTAAAACTCATTGAACAATAAACAATTAACAGAATCAAATCATGTTTAGAATGCCATTAATTTATGGCATAAATAGGAACTCATTTTCAAGGTCATTAGAATTGATCATTATGCATTTTAAACAATGAGCTATAAAAAAAGGGAGTTTTATATGTTTTTTGTTCATATTTTCATTGTTGTTTTTGTTGCCACTATTGTTACAAGGCTCATTGAAAAATGTTTGTATATAGATAAATTTAGAAGTGCTGGCATAAAGGATGTCATAAATTGCCAAAAATAATTGCATTCAAAAACATTCAACAAAACATTAGTAGAGTGGATATATGTTTGTAAATAAAGAAGTTTAAGGTAAAGGGGGGCTTTTTAAGGAAGGAGTAGCTATAATTTGTCATATACAAATTCCCAATAGTTTTAGCTATATAGGGATAGCATAACCAGTCAAACAAATAAATAAAACGGCAGACGTACATATAACCAGACTATTATTATCATTATTATTCTACTTACTATTTCTACTACAACTACTCGTTTTAGTTATTTATTAATTCTATGTATGTGCAATGCAATGGCTGAGTGGTTTGTGCATCAATAATAAGTAAAACAACAAATATGGATAGAGTACGATGATGATTGTTTGAATAAATACAAAATAGTCAAAATAGAAAAAGAAAATAAGACAATAACGACGGGTTGCTTTACAAAATGTCAATGTTTCCGTTTTTGCCGCTTGTTGTGTCCACGCGTCATTGCTCTCCATCAAATATACTCGAGCCGAATATCAGGGGGGCCAAACAGGAAATTATCAATAAATACGCGCACAACACCAAAAATGACAATAAACTAAAATTGTTGTTTTCAGTTACAGACGAATAAAATCAATTGAAAAAAAATATATATAACCGACACTAAAATTTGGACCATTTTATATGGATTTTTTCTCTCAAAATGCTTTAGATATTATGGCTGATATATTGAGTTAATCATTATTTTTGCCAGTATCTTGCAACATAGAAGTAAAGTTTTAAGCTTAGGAAAGAAAATAAAACATTTATAAAAACTTGTCTCTTTTTGTAAAAAGTAACTTCACAGCATTTTTTTAAGAAATGATAGAATTTATACCATAGTACTTACCACAAGTTAATCAGTCTCAATAAGAATTTTAGGAAAATATTGGAGGAGTAGCATAAAATTTGCAAAAGTTTAAAAAATGTGTAATCCTGAGGTATTTTAGAAGAAATTACAAAAAATTATTCAAAGAAAAATGTTGAATAAAGTTTTTACAACAGTATAATTAGTTTTTGGGTGAATATTCATAACAGTTATGGGTTATTTGACATTATGAAAAATAACCCAAACTGTTGGGCGATTTTTCGCTTTGCTATTTGGCTGATTATTCACAAAATTTTGTGTGATTTTGTAAATATTTTGGGTTTTTGTTCACAAGTACACAAAGACCCAAAATATTGTGCCTTTGTACATTTTTGGGTTTTGGGCGATTTTCCCTTTCCCGTAAATAAAACTTATTTTTTATTTATAATATTTTTCTGCAATGCAATAAACATCACAAAAGGAAAGAAATGCCAAGATGATAAAAAATCGCCAAATTCAAAAAAGCGCTTTGGCAATTTGATTATGTTGATTATTACTTTTTTTTCATTTTAGCGATTTTTTGTTTATTCTTAAGTTTTTTTTTCTTCATTTTGGTGCTCATTTCGTTTTAGCGTTTTTATTCCGCTTTGGCATTTTTTATTTGTAATAAAATTTTTTCCATTTTGGCGATTTTCTTCATTTTGGCGTTTTAGAATTTTTATATTTTTCGCGTTTTTTTTTTCGTATTATATATTTTTTTTTTCGTTTTGACGATTTTTTATTTCTTTTTCGTTCTAGTTTTTTTCCATTTTGGAATTTTTTCGATTTATGTTTTTACGTACTGGCGTTTTTTTTTTTTTATCGTTTTAGCCAATTTTTCTTAACTTTTTTTTAATTTTGGCGATTTTTTGTTCATTTTTAATTTCTTTAATTTTGGTGATCATTTCGTTTTAGCGTTTTTGTTCCGCTTTGGAATTTGATTCGTAATGAAATTTTATTTGTTTTGGGGATTATTTCATTTTGGCGTTTTTGCATTTTTATAGTTTTCGCGATTTTCCGTATTATATTTTTTTTTTTTTGTTTTGGTGATTTTTTATATCTTTTTAGCTCTAGTTTTTTCCGTTTTGGATTTTTTTCGGTTTATGTTTTTACATGCTGGCGTTTTTTTTTTCGTTTTAGCCCATTTTTCGAAACTTTTTTAGTTTTTTCTTTTGGTTTATTATTTTCGTTTTGGCGTTTTTCCGTTTTGAAATTTTACGATATTTTTCATTCTGGTGTTTTCCGCTTTGATGTTTTTTACGTGCTTTTTTTTTTCTATTGACGTTTTTTCTGTTTTTGCGATTTTTTCGTTTTGATATTTTTTTTCGTTTTAGTTTTTTTCTGTTTTAGAATTTTTTTGGATTAATATTTTTACGGGCTGGCTTTTTTTTTTTGTTTTGTTTTAGCACGTTTGTCTTATTCGCTACTTTTTCCGTTTTTTTTTTATTTGGCGATTTTTTCGTGTTTTTTTTTTTGTAATTTGTTCATTTTGTTTTTTTTACGATTTTCTTCATCTTAGCGATTTTCAATACTTTGGTATAATTTCATTTTTTTTTTTTTTTTGAATTTTTTATTTTTGGCAATTTTTTTCAGTTTGGTTTTCCATGTTTTACAACAAAAGAAACACCAAAACAAAACTAAAAAATGCCAACGTGGAAAAAGGTCGTCAAAATGAAAAAAAAAAAAAAAAAAACAAAATGCTAAAATGAAAAAACCAAAAAAAAAAATCATAAATTTTTTTACGTTTTTGAGTATTTTTTGTTTCGCGAAGAAATAAAAATCACAAACTAAAACTCTTATTTTTGCTCGAAGAAATATAAAAGTGAGAAAATAACTTTAATTCTATTAAAGTTACGGTGTCAAATTTTAAAATCTTTCAATTGAGAGAGTTGTCTGATAAGCATGTAAAAGAAAACAAAAATGAGTTTAATAATCTGAGGTGTTATTTTGTTTGAGGTTTATACAAATATGGATATAAGAGTTTTGTAGATGATGAGTTTTGTCTATGAAAAATTGGCTTTTTTTATGGTATATTTTAAATTTATTAAAATCGGATATATACTGTAAGCGTAAAATGGATTACAGAAAATATGTTTTAGATCGAACTAGCCATAAACGAACGCATATTGAAACATCCCATAAAATTCAAAATTTTTTGGAAGGGTATATAATATTCGTCACTTGCCTATCCTAGAATCCTTGTATATTTTTCTAAGTGGTCATATTTGCATTATAACCAAAACTCCCTTTTTAACACATTTATCAATACTGACCCAACATTTTTATTGCAATTACAAAAAAATAAGAGAGCGTGTATGGTATGAGAGTTAATATAACAAAATTGCCCAAAAATCATTATAAGGCGACGGAAGCATCATTATCATAAATTATCATTTTGTAGGAATTGCATCCGGTAACAAAAGGAATAAAAATAGTAATAGCAATAATAATTTCCTAAAAATAAAATAGAAATAAAACAGAAACATTTCGTTAAATAAGAAATATAAAAATAACTTACTCATACTCCCCTTAAAGCTTGTGAAGTTTCTATAAATTTATTTATTTTAAATTATTGGGTCCTTTTTTTATTATTTATAAATATGTTAACGTTTCAATACAAAAATGGTAATAATTATATTACAATTACATTGATATTTTTATTTTAAAATTTTAGATTTTCTTTTTCTTCAGTTTTTTTTTTTTTATTACAAACAAACATTAGCATCCTTAGAAATGTATTGGCCATTTTTTTAATACAAATTCAAAATGTTATTGTTTGCTTTTGTTTGAAGAGTGGTGGAAGATTAGGCTTTTGATTATATGACAAAAATTAAAAAGAAACCCATCATCTTGCCAGACTTGCACAAATATATATATAAAATTATTTGAGTGTATATTTGAGAAGCCTTTCAACTTTAAAGTAAAACCTTAGAAAGTTAAATTATTACCTCATGTGAATGGGGTGTCTAAAGAAAAATTACAAAAATTTTCTTTTATGTTTTATGCCGCAAAATGCACTCATCTTAATGTTAAATAAATTAGAAAATATAATACATAATAAACAGCTATTAGTACTCAACAAAACGATTGGAACTTATTTATGGTCCTTCAAGCCGGATGCTGGTTGAGATATTGCAATTGTAGACTTAAGGTTGACGGGATTGGATTTCTAAATTGCTCTAATTAGCAATTACAGCAAATTTAATACTTCAAAATTTTAACTGTAAAATCTGAGAGCCATTTTTTGGGTTCAGCGGCAGCTCAGAAGAAACGATACCACGATTGCTTATCAACAAACTTGCTTGCGATATCAACAAACTATTCTATGGTATTAACTAATAGGAACACGTCAGGACCGATTGTAAATTATTTATGGTTCTTCAATACTGATGCTGTTCGAAGGTAACTTATTTATAGGATACGCTTTACTTTAAACAAGAGATACATATTACTAAATAATGCCTTAAATAATGTGTTTACTTTTAACATAATCCCATTAGTTTTTTGAAAAGTTTTAATTATTAAATAAATTTTTAAAATCTTTATTTCATAATCCACTTTAATTTCCATTTAACTCTCCTCGGAAAAAAAAATTACCACACAAATAATTGGCTTTTAAATGAAAATTTTTTGCTTGTTAACGTTAATTTTAATTTCCTTATAGTTGGCAAAAATGATTAAGCTTCACAGAAAAACGTCAGGCAGAGGAAATGGAGAAAAGGAAAAACTCTTTAGATATTTTCTTTTCGTTGGTGTTGTCGTCGTCACCTATTGTGGTAATCATCTTTTAACAAGTTTTATACTCTTTTTGCGAAAAAAGCATAAAATTTCTAAAAGATTTTTCTAAACTGTGCAGTTTTTTTTAACAAGTTAAAGTTAAACAAGATTTTCTTTTTTTTTTTGATGCCATTATCATTACAAAAAGCCATTTGGTATATATCACGTCATTGTGTCCAGTCCATCCACTCAACATTGCTTGCTACTTCAAATTAGCAACAGTGATGATGAACAAATAAAAGAAGTAGCGAGGGAGACAAGAGAAAAGAGAGAGAGGGTTTAAGGAAACTAGAGGTAAGTTAGTTATGAAGGTATTTTGCTTTAAAGAAATTTTTGTATTTCCTTGAGTTATTATCCTTTGTCGCCATTTTTGTTACAAAATGGGTTTTAACCTCACTTTCCCCGTCTGCCTCTTGCCATTAAAGCTCATTAAAACTGCTCAACTAACGCCATTTTTTCATTATTATTATATTTTTTTTGTTAGTTGGTTGAATTGTTGTTGTAGTTTTTATTCATCTTATTAAATGAATTCAAAATTAGATGACACCATCCGTGCGTAAATAAAAATTTTCGTAACGCACTTCTTGTTAAGTTAAGGAGTAAGCGCGTTAAAGTTGAGCTGATTTCTTTTTTCCTTTTTCCTGTTGTTTAGCTGTGCTTTTTAAACTCCTCTCTGGGTCCTCTTCCCTCCCTTTTTAACACCCTCTACAATTTTGTTTTATTATTATTTCATACGAAAGAATTCTTAAGTAAAACTTTATGTTTGTTGCTAAAAATTGAACAAAAATCTTTATTTTTTTACTTTAGAAATTGTGAGAGTGTGTGTGTTAATTTTTTTGTTGTCGTAGTAAAAGTTGTTGAATAAACCCAAGTGTGATAGGGTTGTGTGTGTATTGGTGAAATACTATTTTCTAGGAGGCTGGGGGTATTAAAATGATGATGGGTTGCTTCTTAACTTGTTTGTTTCTTTATCGCGTTTCTTTAAGTTTTTCATTTTTTTTTTTTTTTTGTTTTGTTCTTCTTTACTTTTTTGCAAGTGCCAAAGTTTTCTCGTTATAAGTTTTGTAGCCTTTGTGAACACGTTTTCTTGTAGTTGGATAAAACTTTCGCTATACAGCAGCTTCAGCTTCTGTAGCAGCAGTAACATTACCAGCACCCTATTCTTAAGTCAAGCCCTGTTGTTGTCTTTTCCTTATATTAGGTACAACAAAACCTCCTCTGCCTTTTGTATACTTCATTTGTTTTTTTTTTTTATTTTTTTATTTTTCCTCTTATTTATTACGAATATTTTTTTTTTTGGTATGTAGTATAAACGACCTGTTTCCAAGGCAGCCTTAGTTAATGCTGGCATTGCTCGAATGGCTGTTATGACTTTTGTTGGCTTTCTTCGCATAATTTGGTTAAAATCTATCCAAGTGTTGTTGCTTAGAGTTCAGAAGTTTTTTCTCTTGTTCCTATGCTTTAAGAAAGAACGGAGTTGCCAGAAGATGTTTTTGAATATATGTTATTCAATAGCTACTTCAATGGACCAAATGACTTATAGTCAAATCAAGACGATAGCTAAGATCATAATTAAAACTATAGTCAAGAATATAATAAAAATTATAGAAAAAACTATAGTCAATAGTTCAAAATTATCGTAGAGACTATAATTAAAATTATAATCAAAAACTATAGCCTAAATTATAGTGGAGACTATAACCTGGCTATAGTCAAAACCATAAAAAAATCAAAACTATAATCAAAAGACTATAGTCAAGAGTATTGACTATAGTCAAGACTATTGAATTTAGTCAAGACTATTAACTGTAGTCGAGACTATTGACTATAGTTGGGACTATTGACTATAGTCGAGACTATTGACTATAGTCGAGACTCTTGACTTTAGTCGAGACTCTTGACTATAGTCGAGACTCTTGACTATAGTCGAGACTCTTGACTATGGTCGAGACTCTTGACTATAGTCGAGACTCTTGATTATAGTCGAGACTCTTGACTATAGTCGAGACTCTTGACTATAGTCGAGACTATTGACTATAGTCGAGAATATTGACTATAGCCGAGACTGTTGACTATAGTCGAGACTATTGACTATAGTCGATACCATTGGCTATAGCCGTGACTATTAACTATAGTCAAGACTATTGACTGTAATCAAGATTATTGACTATAGTCAAGAGTATTGACTTTAGTCAAGACTATTGAATTTAGTCAAGACTATTAACTGTAGTCGAGACTATTGACTATAGTTGAGACTATTGACTATAGTCGAGACTCTTGACTATAGTCGAGAATCTTGACTACAGTCGAGACTCTTGACTATAGTCGAGAATCTTGAATATAGTCGAGACTCTTGATTATAGTCGAGAATCTTGAATATAGTCAAGACTCTTGATTATAGTCGAGACTCTTGACTATAGTCGAGACTCTTGACTATAGTCGAGACTATTGACTATAGTCGAGACTCTTGACTATAGTCGAGACTGTAGACTATAGTCGAGAATATTGACTATAGTCGAGACTGTTGACTCTAGACAAGTCTATTAACTGCAGGCAAATTAAAAAAATAAAATCAAAAATGCCCCAAAATATCCCAGAACTTGCTATCATTTCCCCTACAGTTGGCATCATCGAGCCAGTTTGTGAGCTTCGTGGAAGCAGTTCAAATTAAATATTGTTTTTCATAAATATCCCGCATTTCTTTAGGTTTCTTTAAAAGATAAGATGCTACGAATTGTATTGCTGTTCTTAAGCCACCATCAATATTTGTATGCTAGTTGCTAGCTGCTACTGTCACTATTGGTGTCATTTTGTCTGTTCGTCGTGAAGTCATTAAAACACATCTGCAATATTATCAAACTGCAAAAGTGTACTTTAAATTCTTGCAAATGAGCAGCATATGACAATAGTTTGTTTTGTAACAATAATAAAAATACACAAATTTTTGGCAATTTTCTTCAAAAATATGAAAGAGAAAAAAACTTGTTGTATAGCATCACACAATAATGGCATCCTAGAATAATAATCATCCTTTTTAACTTTCCGGTTACCTGTAATAAGCTAAAAAAAAAATAATAAGAAAAAGAAAAACAAAATTTGTTAGATAATTTCCTAAAAATACTTTAGCTTAAAGTTAAATTAACTATTGAAAAAGTTTATTTATTTTTTATACAAAATATTTCTAGAAAAAAAGAAATAACGTTAATTATTATTTAATTTATATTAATGACAATGACATATAATGTCATGTCACTTTAATTTCATCTTAAGCTCTCTTTTTTTTTCTCAACTTACATACATACAACATTTATATAGAACAAAAACTTAAAAATGTTGGATCAGAAGAAAAAAATGCTTTTGTTAAAACCAATTGATGACACTCATTGAAGAAGATGATGATGATATTTTTCTTAACATGATAAATGTTACCAAATGATTAAAGATTTGTGAAGAAGATATTTTTTTACATGATTGCGGTTACTTGGTGTCTTAAGTCACACTGACATAAACAACTCATTCGCTTTTTGGCCGAATTGCTTTAACACAAACGTTCTTTACAACATATTCAATTCAATTGTTGTCCAATGGGCGTTGATTGATTTAAGTTTTGTATTCATTTGTTGGGTTAGATGGTTGGTGGTTACCTTGTCTTGCAACCATCAATTATATGAGTTTTAACTCATATTCTTTTGGCATTCTTTTAAGCTCTATTCGTTGGCCTGTCACAAAAGTCTTTATGAATAATTAAAATGAGAACTTGTATAAGACACGGTTGGGTTTAAAAATGAAGCCCGTTCGACAGAGAAAATTTACGTATCAATTGGCAATGCAAAACGCAGAGTAAAAAATCTGTCAACCAAAAATGTACAAAATAAAGAAAATTACTTAAAAGTGCATATTAATGTATAAGTATGTAGTCTGCAAACAGTGAGGTAGAAAAGTTTTAATACAGCTAAAAAAGGTATTAATATATCAAAACATTTTATGGAGCCTTTAAATCTTGCTTTTTATTCTTTAAGTCTTAATAAATTTATTGTAGTGTAAGACTACTTTTATCGAGCACTGTAGTTAATTACCTACTCAGATATGCCGAAAATCAGTAAAAGAGCTAATTTGCTTTCTGAACGCGTTTCATTGGTAAACATTTTCCTCATTTTTTTCCTACTCAAGCCAAATGTCATATATTCATCTATATGTTGTAGTAAATAAGATGTTTTCCATACATATGTATGTACATGTAAATGTAAAGTAATATATGTATTTATGTATGTATGCAAAAATATATAATCGCACTCAACATTCATATGAAATGCAGTTTTAAATACAAAAAAATACGATGGTAAAGACGTTGTTGCCGCAACTGATGATGGTGATGAAAAGGCAGCCAGTCAGTCATTTAATATGCTGATTATTTTCCAAACAAATGACTGAAGGGGATATGGCAGAGTGAAAGAGGAAAGGGAATTAAAGTAGTACTAGAGTTAAGCGGTTTTAATGGGTGCATTACTATATGCATATAACGAGGAAGGTGTTAAAGAGTTAATGAACTAGATTTTAAAGGAAGAAATCTATGATAGGGGTGTTCGAAAAATTCTTAAATTTTGACTATAAATATTACTGAGATCTCTACTGGCTAGTCGCTTAAATAATGCTCCATATGCAGTTTAAAACTTCCACTACTACCCTCTCAATTCTTTACTTTAGTGGGTGTTACATCCGAATCTTCTTTAACAAACATGCCTGCATATGTTGATGTATTTAAACATGTATGCTGCCAGTTTGCCAAAGTTTCTTCTTTCATTGCTTCCCTACCACCTCTTTTTTTTCGCTTTGGTATGATTTTGATAATCTTCCCTGCCAATTAGGGAAATTGTGTGCTATTTCCAATTTTTAAATTCACTGCTCTTCTTATTAGGACACAAGTGGAGCGCAAAAGATGCAAAAAATGAACAACCGAATAAACGTCAAAAAAGAAGCAAATAAAGTCTTAAAAAAGTAGGGGATGTATTTTTTCGTTTAGCATAAACGCTAATATATGCCAACATGCCCCAATATTATCATCAACATTTGTATAATGTATGCAGCAAGTTTTTTTTTTATTTTTTTTGGCGCGATTTCTATTTGTTTGTTTCCGGGCTTTGTGCAAAAATACCCGGGAGGAAATTAGGCTATAAAAAATTTAAGAAATATCTCTAGATATTCTTAGCAAAAGTATTATAAAATTTAGCAAGTTGTTTAAATAAGTTGATGTATATGTTCATTAAAGGAACAACAGTTTTTTATCAAATTATCATAATTTTTGTTGGCTCAAATATTTTTTATTTATAAGGCATAGAAAAAATTATAAGAAGTCAGCAATATCCCATTAATTTTATTATATATTAGTTATTAAATAATTTAATGCTTAAATTATAATGCATTAATCTGAACATTATTGTTCTTCCATTTAACGAAATTTCATCAAAATTATGTTAAACAAAATGCTTATTATAATAATTTATAACAATTTTAAATGAAGAACTTATTTCTCATTTATAAAATTGAAAACCCTGAAGGAAATCAGAAAATATTGTATTTAAATTAATGTAAAAGTTTAATTGAAAAAAAATTTGTTTAAATTAATGTAAAAATTTGATTAAATGCAAATTAAATTTGTTAATACGAACAACATTTTAAGTTACTAACGGTGTATTGTTCTGTGCAACATTGTTCAATTTACATATTTTTACATATTGTTAACATAATGTGAACTATGAAGAGAATTAAATTTTTTGATTTTTTATCATTTTCATTGATTGTTTTGTGATTTCGGATAGATTTCAAAGGTCTATTAAATTAGTATTTGCTTAGTACGTTCATGACTTTTTTTGACATTTTTTATAGTAGTTACTAATTATTTACATAATGTAAACAATGAAAACAATTAAATTTATCAGCTTCATTCACTTCTATTGATTTTTCTTTGATTTTTAGCATATTTATGTATTGTTGACATGATGTAAACAATGTATATAATTGCAAATTAGAGCTTGTTTAAGGTTTTTGTGAATTTTGAGGTATTTTATACGAGGACTTTATTTATTAATTTTTGACATAATATAAACAATATAAAAAATTAAAATTTTATTTATTTTTATTGATTTTAGTGATTTTCAAAATTTTTCTAATTTTTTACTTATTGTTGACATGATGTAAATAATGGCAAATTATCTTTTGTTTAATATCTTTGTGAACTAGAAGTTATTTACACTATTATTTACATTATTTACTAGTTGTTGACATAACGTAAACAATAATTTTTTTAATTTTTTCCCATTGTTGACATGATGTAAACAACGAAAATAATTGAAAATTAACGTTTGTTTAATATTTTTGTAAAATATAAGGTATTTTATGGTAATGTTTAAATTATTTATTAATTTTTATTGTTTTGTAATTTTTTGGTTGTATTTTTTTGATTCACAATATATTTAATATTTTACCTTTTGTTGACATGATGTAAACAATGTAAATAATTGGAAATTAGTTTGGTTATTATTTTCGTGAATTATGAGGTGTTTTATACAATTATTAACATTTATTTACTAATTGTTGGCTTAATGTAAACAATGTAAATAATTAACATTGTCAGCTTTTTTTTTTTTTTTTGTAATTTTTATTAATTTTTTGGATATTTTTATTTTTTTTTAATATTTACATATTGTTGACATGATGTATATAATGTAAATAATTTAAAATTAGCATTTGTTTAAAATTTTCGTGAATTATGAAATAATTTATTGTAATATTTACATTGTTAACTTATTGTTGACATAATGTAAACCACGTAAATAATTGAAATTTTTCAGTTTTTCGCTACTTTTATTGATTTTTATGGGATTTACATTATATTTCTGTTCTATTTTTTAACTACTGTATACATAATGTCAACATTTCTAAGTTCCTTTATCATTTGCATAAATTTTGAGGTATTTTCATATTATTTACCAATTCTATACATGATGTAAATAATTCAATTTATTACTTTATTATAATTTTCATTGATTTTTCTCGTATTTTTAAAAATTTTTCATTATTTTCTAATGTTAACATGATGTAAATAATGTAAAGAATTAAATTTATTAATTTTTGTAACTTTCAATGTTTTTTCTTTTATTTCCTATAGATTTATATATATTCCTATTGTTGACATGATATTTTCCTATTGTTGACATGATGTTTAATACATAACGAATTCAAAATTAACATTTATTTATTATTTTCACGAATTGTAAGGTATTTTATTATATCAACATTATCTGGCAGGCTTTTGGTAAAACTCGTATTGAGATTAAATGAATAATATAATTAATTAAATGTATTTACATATTTATTTAAAATAGTTTATGATACCATTTCTCATTGGGTATCTATAAAAAATACGAGTGGATAATATATTATACACATGTATATGTGTATAAATGTGAAAGCTTTGTTTGTATATTTAAGCCACTTTGCATTTGTGCTGATGAATTTTTGAAGCGAATGCCGAATTTGATGCGCGTTAGAACTATTGAAGATGAGAATTTTTCCATTAGCAAAATGGAGGCTATTCCTGATTTAATGAGCCATACACTAATGGATTTTATGTTGTTCTTATTCTTCAACATCATCATCTACTTCTACATCATGTTCTTATTAAAGATGATGGAAGTGCTGCTGCTGCTGCTATAGCTGTTGCCTGATGAGTATAATGATGAGAATGATTGTGTTGTTTGTTTGATTGGATGGATGGATGGATGAATGCTTAGCTGGATGGATAAATGGTTGTTGGTTGGATGGTACAAGTATGTATTATATTCTTTATTTAAATAGAAAAATAATGCAGATTCAAGAAGAATCATTAAAATAATGCATGCGTGGTTTGTTGTTTGCCAAAGAGTATGTTGGGGAAAAAAATCAGAAAAAAAAAACTTTTAAAAATAAGTATAAGAAAATCTGAGCAATTACGTATGGTGGCAAAATTAGCAGCATTAATATACACTCATGTATAAAAATGACGAGTATGTAGAACAATTTCCAAGATTATAATCATTTAAAAAGTATTCATAACAATAATTTCTTTTTATTGTTTTCTGACAGAAAATAGCATAAATGCATTTTCAAAATTATAAGCTTTTATTTCTTAAATATTTGATAAATAATAGCTAACAATTGACATACTTGTTATACTAAAATATGTAAAAGCTAAAGAAATCGAAAAATTAAGTACTTTAACTACTTATTTACCATCATTATCTTTAAAAAACATTAACAAAACTCCTTGAAATACAAATGGGTGGAGGGAATGTTATGAAATTTTTGGTTTTCATTTAATAAAAAAAAAATTAAAGCGTAAAAAAACTGCTCTTTATACGCGAAATTAAATTTTGAGTGTTTATTTAATGTGTACGTGTGTGTGTTGGAGTTTACTTGGACATTAGTTCCTTGTATATCACTTGCTATTGTGGGTGGCTGCTTGCATTAAACCCATGTTGTTTTGTAACAAACTCATCTACTTTTTCTAATATTTAGCTAAATGTCCATCATATTTCTGAAGACTGAAGGGTGTCCATCTTTCTTAAACCTTAAAAAAGGAAATGAAAAAATTGTTACATTAAATTTAATTTTAGTACTTTTTTTCCTACATTTGTCTAATATTCACAAGTCATTGACGTAAACCCACAAAAACAAAATGTGTTTATTTAAAGGATCTTTTCCTCACAAAAAAGCCTTAAGCTTGTAAGGATTTTTTGTTTAGCTTAAAAGGGAAAATTTCCTAAAATTAATTTTGTTTTTTTGGGCTACTTTTTTTTCAATTTTGTAATCTGCTGGAGAATTTGGTCTTAAACATAAAATTTCATTTTATTACCGTACAAAGAAGAAAATTTAATATAAAAAAATAAAATATATCTAATAAAATCAGTGCTAGCATTAGAAAGTGTGTGCTGAGTGAAGTCACGTAGAGTTTAAATTGAGTGACTGTAAATAAAATAATAAAAGACAAATACGAAATTTTGAAAAAAATCAAATTAAAGCAGCAATTTAAAATATTTTTAAAGTTTTATACTCCCTTCATGGAACAGTTAGCAGTAAATATTAGCACAAAATCCTTTGTTTTGTTTTATAAGAAAAATTTTAGGTTTTATCCTCTTAGATACTTTTATTTTGCGAAATTTCTTGAAATGAAAACATAAACTAAATTTTCTTGTTTAGATTTACTTTATAAGATTTTTTAAGGAAACCTTGTTAGTTATTAATTTTTAATAAATTAAGAGTTAATAATCTATTGGTTTTTATTGAGTTAAAACTTTTGTTATCTCTTAATAATGCAATTTATCATTGATTCGTTATTAGTTTAAATTCACCATTTCGTGATTTCGTGCAAAAAAAGTAAAATATAAATCTATAATTTTCTCCCACTAATCCATTAATCATTATTTTAATCGTTGTTTTTGACAAAATGTACTCAATTAAAAACTGCATTTTTATATACAAGAAAATTCTTTAGGTACGAGTATTCATGTACCTACTATGTTGCTTAAAAAACAAATCATTTTTATATACAGGACCTCATATACGAGTTACTTATATACACTTGGTATGACCATAAATTTTAAAGCTTAATAACGAAAAATATTCTTTCCTGCAACACAAAATAACCGTGTAAATTATTACAGTGGTAGCTAAAGGAATAAGTACATATTGAATAAGGAGAACTAATTTCTAAGCAAATAATTATGGTAGAATATTGTTGGTAAATTTTATTAAATTAAGCTGAGTAGTTTAAAAAAATAGTAAGAACAGTTTTTAAAGGTTAAGGTACATTTTACTCTACAGTTTTTTTTTTTTTTAATTAACCGATTTAATTTATTTATTTATTCATTTATTATGAGTAGTACACCCGCTACTTCGTTAGCGTAGATTTTTTGTAATAAAAACCATACTATAGTATTAATTCAAATTGTCTTTTATTAAGTTATAATTTTATAATTATAAATTTTTGAATAATATTTCTAATAGCTTGAACACAGTGTGCTTCGCTATCCCATTGTATTGAAATAAAAGCTTCGAAATAAAATTCAAAAACAGGCTGGCTGACTAACAAACACAGATTCACTTTTATATAGATTTTAGTATTCCTACATAACCCAGATAGAAACGGTAACCATTTTATTTATGAAAAAAAAAAAAAACAAAATGAAATATCAAAAGTGAAAAAAAAAATCGTAAAATTAAACTATGATTACTAACTCCCTTGGGAGCAGTTATAATATTGGTGATCTGTCGGCATTAAAAACTATAAACTTTTTAAATATTTTATTTACCAGTTTTTTACATCTTTAACGGTCCAAGGTTCAAAAACTAACAAATTATTTCTCTTATTATATTTCAGTAGAGAGAATTTGGCTAATAGGGCTTGTGGATTCTCAGAACAGAACCATATAGTAATATTGTAATGACGAAAAGTACCTAAAAGTACCCTCTTAATGTTTTTCACTCACTTAGGACCATATATCCTTAATTTTATGAATTTATGTTTCAATATTATAGAAAATTCAAAAAGTACTATTAGTAAAACAAAAAAGTACCACAAAATTCCCCTTCTTGAATTCTTATTCATACATGTATCTTTAATTTCATGTTTCTAGGTTCAGTATTATAGAAAATTCAAAAAGTACCATTAGAAGAATGAATAAGTAATACAATGTCCCCTGTTAAGGATTCTCATTCACTTAGGATCATATATCGTTAATTTCATGTTTCTCGATTCATTATTATAGAAAATCAAAAAGTACCATAAGAAGACCCAAAGAGTACCACAAAGTCCCCTCTTGTGATTTCTTACTCAATATAATAAAAAATGCATTAGTTAGTTTTAATAAAATTTAATTTCCAGATTTTATCCCCTTTTTGGTACTTTTTATTGCCCCTGGATATAACAAAGATTGTATTGCAATAAATTTTTAAATAGTACTGGGGTATAATGTTAAAACATTCATATGTATGTATGTGTCAGTAAAAAGAAAAAAATATTTTGTGAAAAAAGCACCAAAAACAGGTACGATTTTTACCAATTAAACGTTCGAATTTTCAAAAAGTACCAAACTTGTATTTGCCAATTTTCGATAAGGTACTAATTTGATGCACATTTTATTTCTAAGCTTACTGGATTAAAAGATATATAGGGTGCCAAAAAATACCAAATTTTTACCCGTTTTCTCCCTAAAAGATATGAATTTCAAAAAAGTACCAGACACCTGCCCAATTATTTTTTAAATTAATAACTATAACATTCAACTTTTTTGTATCTCTAGTCCCTCTAGCCTACCGGGTCACCCCATGACTTTAAATATCAAACTTCTTAGAAGAATAAAAAACAATCTGTATTACTTTCATTTAGTTCTGCTATCAGCAGTGGAGAATATAAACTTTTTTAACTTTTTTCAGTGTTTGTTATATTAATCAAACTTTCCAAATACTAATAATATTTTGATTAATTTATTTTATGAAGGCACTAATTTGTGCTCAAAAATAATTCATTTAATTTATTCTAGAACAACTACATTCAATTTGAAAAGTTGTTCATAATGATGTAATCTCACGCCAAGTACTAATTATATTACAACTACTGTATCATTTCATATATTTCATAATGCACGGAATCAGGCTAACGAATATATACACCAATACAAAGTGAATGGGTAACCCCACACACGAATACATATATACAACATATGAATATAAGGTTGTGGTTGTTATATTCAGGACATTTCCCCACAAACATGTGTAAGACAAGTCGCCTATACTGGAGGTTATTAGGAAGAAATTTCTAATTTATATAAATGAAGAATACTTCGTATTCATTTTCTAAAAAATGATTTTTGAAATATTCAGTTGCATAGCATAACAATCACTTCCTCGAGAATCTGAATGATTATTTTGGCGACATATTTTACTGATTTTTCGCATAGAAATTATTTGCCGGGTTAACGAATAAATATATGTCTGATGTAGTCTTAGTATGGGAAAAGTTGTAAATAACCAAACCTTGTTTCTACCACATCTTCATACACATACAAGCACATAAATGTATAATAACCAACCATCATCAGTAGTTGTACCACTGGAGAATATAGTATGTGGCAACTAACGGTAGCAATAAATCGCTAAAAGCAAATAAATCAGAATACGAAAAAATGCCAGTGCTTTTGGCTTCGTTTTCGACTTTATTTACAAACTCATGCATCAGTTAAATCCTTTTAGTATGGAACGCAAACAAGGATATAAAAACATAAAAGTCATACAAACATTACATAAATACCTACTAGTGTAAATATACACTGGGAGAATTTACTTGACAAATTAAATTAAAAAATAAATAACAAAACTAAATAAATGACTAATGATTGATGACAAAGATTTATATTCAAATATCCTTCTCACCTTAATATAAAATTTTAATACAATTTGAAAACTGTTCTGCTGTTGAATTCCTGAAATTTAAATTAATTTTTTCTTATATTACCTTTGCAAAGATATACTGAAATAATTCCTAGATATCATAAAAATAAAAATTAAAATTATTATACATTTTTTTTAATAATAAACCTTTTGTCATGAACCAAATTTAATTTTAAAATCTATAATTTGTATTTTTTTTTTCTCAGTGTATCCTGCATATGTTAGTCATATGTAAATACTATATATGTACATTTATTTATAAATGTTTAAAAGTATGCAAAAATATAATATTTTTTTATTTAATTTTAACTTAAATTCTTTTACCTCTCCCTCCCCATTCACTTCCAAACGCTTCACTTTGAAAATCATTTAATATTTTTTAGTGGCTTAAAATTTTGTTTGTTAAAAAATTCGCATCGAATTAGAAATTTAATATTTTCCCTAACAATTGTGGGAAATTTTCTGTGCAAATTTTTTTTTTTACTCAACACTTGCAGTTTCAATTTACATTAAAAAGGCCGAGACTAGAAATAGAAAAATACTAAATAAATTATGCAAAAGACATCTAACGAAATCCATACACTAAATACCAACGACACAAATTCATGGTTGGCCGCAAAATCCATAAGTCTAGTGTTGCGTAAATGCAAAGAGACCGAGTTAGAGCCAAAAATTAACAAAAAGAAGGATACGCCAAAATGACACTAAAATGCAAGGGATTAAAACAAAAACCAACGATAAAGAAAAAAATAAAACTAAAAATAAATTAAAAAATAATTTATTACCCAAAACCAAAAAAAAAAAAAACAGATATGAGTACACAACATAAATTAATATTTATAATTTAACACCCGTGTAACATGCGGTTCTATGATGATGACAACATACATATAACAATTCACATGTAAAAAATTTTCCCTCAAAATTTTTACAAAGATTGTTTTAGAAAATGATCTTTAAGAATGTATTATCATTTTATTTATTACACATACGACCCTTAACAAAAAAGTTATTGTTCTTGACTAACACTCGACTCCTATTTCTGGGTGAGTGCTTATTTCGTTATAAATAACTAAACAACCTTTAGGGGTTATTTTGCTAAACACCAAAAAGGGAAGATCCGCTAGATTTTGTCTTACTTTTTTTTTGAAATTTATTTGACATTATTTATTGCCCATAGATCATCTTTAAGATTTTTTTAAGCAATTGCTAAATTATTATAATTATAAATCTTTTATATGGACAGCTTAAGAAAGTTTTTTATTTTTTTGTCAAGGATATGCCATAAATTAAAATCCTTAACCAGTTGTTTATGTCCTGTCTTGTAAAAAAAACTAAAAAAACTGATGATTTATTTGTGTATTTATTGCTTTAATAAGCATGTAGTCGTGCTCACTTATATTTTCACATGCAAAAGGAAATGAAGTTTTCATCACGGTGATAATAATTGTAAGTGATTTAAGAGAAGGGTTTTATATTAATAAAATAATTTGCTTATTGAAAATGGTTTATTATATAAAATATGGAAAAGATGAGATTTAAAAAAATCGGCTTCAAAGGATAATAAGAAAATTTTATTTTATCTTTTTAGATCTTTAGAAAATTGTTTTCAAGATTTCTTTAAAATGTTATTAAAAGAACAATTTTGTTATTGGGAAAATGCTCTCCTATTTTTGTTTATATTTTCCTGTAAATTTTGTGTCCGTTATTACAAAAAAGTTCATCGAGAAATATAAATCTAATTGCGTTCACAACTGGTCATTCACATGGTATAACGTTTCTTCGTTTTCTTGACCCGAATAAATGCGAACATTTTCATTGTATGGGAGACCGAGTACTAGCACATAAGCTCATATTTTCTCCGATCGATCAGTGAAATGTTAACGCTACTGTCCTTGTTTAGTGCGTTTCCATATATCATTGTTGACAGAAAAAGAAATTTGGTAAAATGCTAATATTTCAAAAAATTTAAAATTAAATAGTTCTTAAACAGAAAATTACAATGCAATTTTTTTTTAGAAAATAAGCATACTTTCGATGTCTTTGTTTTTATTTTTCTTCAGAGCAGCGTTGCCATAACAGCATTTAAAGTGCAATTCTAGCACTTATTTTTCGGGTACTGCACTTTTTTGCGAAAAAAAGGTGCTAGATGCTTTTTAGCATCTTTTTATACTTTTTTTTAATAAAATGAATTTTTTAGCATTAAAAGTGCATTTCTAGCATTTATTTTTCGGGTACTGCACTTTGGATAAATAAAGCACAAAATAACTAAAAATGTCTTTTTATAGTTTACCGATCAAATCTTTTTTTTGACAATTTCATAGGGAATAAAATATTTTATCCAATACACGAATTAAAAACATTTTTATAAGCAAAATTTTATATTCCAGTTCTTCATGTGCAGTGCTTATATTTCTATAAATTAATGTTTTTATTTTATTTTAACAAAATTATTTAAAATTAGTTTATACATTTTTCAATAAGATATACTTATGTATGAAATTTACTTTGATCCAAAAAAATAATGTGAATACGTTCATAAGTATGAAGATAGGAAGTTATTCTGAATTGATTTGTTCCTTTAGAATTAAGAATATGACCAATATAATGTGCGTAAACCATACAAATTAAAAAACAAGCGCAAATATTCGGCCCGGCCGAATCTATATACCCACCATCAACTTTTTCACATTTTAAGTTATATGAGAGAAGGCGGTAAAGTGGGCGGTAAAGTAGGCAGTAAAGTGGGCGGGCCACGCCCATTTTTTGTTTCCGAGTTTACATTAGTCCTTGAACTATTTGAACACAATTTCATTGATTTTCACCTTATATGGGAGGTGGGCGGTAAAGTGGGCGGACCACGCCCATTTTTGGCTTCCGAGTTGATATCGATCTCCAAACTATATGTACAAAATTTCGCTATCGTACATGCTTTTGTTGCAGAAATATCAGCAGAAAAGTATAAAACGGACACCCTGTGTTTCTAGTTTTTAGCCCATAACTTTTATGAGAGAAGGCGGTAAAGTGGGGAGTAAAGTGGGCGGTAAAGTGGGCAGACCACGCCTATTTTTGGGTTCCGAGTTGATATCGATCCCCAAACTATATGTACAAAATTTCGCTATCGTACATGCTTTTGTTGCAGAAATATCAGCAGAAAAGTATAAAACGGACACCCTGTGTTTCTAGTTTTTAGCCCATAACTTTTTTGTTTATTAACCGATTTTACCCATTTTCAATCCCAAACAAACCTTATATAAGAAAAATATTTGTGCCAAATTTCGTCTCCCTACGTTGCTCCGTTCGAGCGCTATCCTGCTTTCAACAGACGGACAGACGGACGGACATAGCTAGATCGACTCAGAATCTAACCAGGACCCAGAATATATATACTTTGTGGGGTCTTAGATGATTCCTTCGACATGTTACACACGGAATGACAAAATCAATATACCCCCCATATTTTTGATGGTGGATATAATAAAATAGTGAATATATGCATAAATAACAAAAATGTTTATTCTAATTACTTTATTTAAAATTTAGCACTTTTTTCTAAAGAATTGCACTTTTTAACAATCATTTAGCACTTATTTTTACTAAATTGCACTTTTTTAATAGCCATTTAGCACTTTTTCATTATGTTTTAAGTGATCTACCCTCTATATTCCCACTTCATAAAAAATAAAATGTTCAGTATTACTCTGCATAGGGAATCATTTAGTAAGAGAATAAGTTTAGGAACGAAGTTATCAAACTTAAGAACTTTCTTGTTCTCAGCATTTAAAAGCAAGTAATTAGTTTTACCATATTATTATCACTACAACTGGATGGTTTTTATCTTACGATAATTAGTTATACATCCCGGAAAGAAAAGAGTTCAACTCGGTCAAAGATTGTGAATTTAGCAGTAATTTTATCAGCCAAAAGTTTTGTTTCCAGGGAGGAACTTTCGACAACAGCAGACCTGTTACAACAAAAAAATATTAGATTTTAAGCATAGTGGTCCATATATTGAATAGAAGTAAAATAAGAATTCATTCTCATTAGAATCACTTCGGAGTTTCTAAATTCTTAGAAAAACTTAGTATAAAAATAAAACTACAGGAAATTTAGTTATCAATAAAATTATTTCACAAATTATTATTACCCACGAAAATTGGATCTACTTCCCCGAACGACCCTAGTTCAACTTGGGCAAAGATTGTGAACTCAGCAACAGCTATATCTTTCGAAACTTTTTTTCCCAAGGAGGAACTTTTGAACACAGCAGAGTTTTAACAACAACAGGGTATTATTCGCTTTGAGAGTTGTGCCAAATTGAACTAAATAGTTCATTTCAACGATCAAAGTCAAAATCATAGTTGCACTTTTACAACAGCTGTTAAAAAAAAAAAAAACAAATATAATACGCAATAACTTATCTTTGTTAAACAAAAAGTTAAACAAAGTGCCTGTTTTTTTGTAGTTGTTGAAAAAAAATGCTACCATTTCATTCACTTATACACTAAAATGAACGATTTAGTTCAAAGCGGCGCAACTCTATTCCCTTTGTTCTTGCAAAAAACAAACGAAAAAGTAAAAATACGAGTGGTGTCTTTTATATTTTGCGAAAAACGTGTAAACCAATAGTATGTATATATCCATTTGAAAAGCACCTTATTATCTTTTACGGTAGTATTCATGTCAGACAATACTTTAACTGATACGTTTGAACCAAGTTTTAAGGCAGTTTTTCCACGATGATTGAAGCACCTGAAAAACGTGTTTTTTTGTTGCAATAACCGATTTTCCAAGTGTCAAAATAAGTTATCCACGAAATTAATTTTGGTGCTGGGTAATGCAATTAAATTATTGGATAATATAGCAGAGTTGCCTGGCGGAAAATCTTACAATTCGTTGTTTACGGTGATAATATTGGCGGTTTTTTCAAACACTGCACAGTGGGTCAGAATCGAAATTTTTTGGAAATAAATCTGTAACTTCTGATCGCCTGATTGGATTTGCATGAAATTTGGTATATGCGTAGCGGAGGAGTGTACAATATTAAGTTTGGAAAAAGGACCGTACACACCCCTCAGGGGCGGAGCTAAAGGGGCTCAAATTTGGGTACCTCTGACATACATATTTTTTAATCGCTTGCCAAATTTTTGTCCTATTTATCTCTTACAGTTTTTGAGTTATTTGCATATGAGGTACCTCAATTTTGCATGTTCTTTGTCCAGTTTTTTTCATGTATATCCTAGTGTTTCTGACCGATTTTATTTGTTTTTTCTTTAACTAATTAAGGAACAAAATTATCTATTGAATAAAAAAATTTTAAGTCGATATCTTTACCGAGTCCAAAAATAAACGATTTTGAATTTAAAAATTGAAAAAATTACGATTTTTTGTGTTTTTTTGACCGAAAAAGTATCTACACTCTTTTTCTCTAAAATAAAATTTTCTTTCATAACATATAATAATTTTATACTTTTCTGAAAGGAATCTTTACAGAGAAGACTTTGAAATAAAAAACAAGCCCAATAACTCAAACGGACAAGGTACACACCCTCCCGAATTTGAAACATTTTATATGAAAGTTTTGACTTTAGTCTATATTTTCTCAAATCCCAAAGCGCGAATCGGCAAACGGAATGAAGTTTAAGAATCTAAAATATTTTGTTAAAAGTTTTCAATCAAAATCTACGGGACTTCGGAAAAATGTCCCACAATTTTTTTTTGAATTATGGGATTCCTTTTACAAAAATCTTAAAACTTTTTTTTCACTTTCTAATTTTATATGATAAATTTCGTTAAGATATCTTTACTAACAAAGACTTTATTACAGATAAAATATTTATAGTTTCTCAAAAAAACAGTTTTTTACAAAAATATTATTTTTACTGCAAAAATCAGAAAAAGTATAAACTCGATTTTTTTCATCTAAATTACATTACTTAGCTGACATAATTATTCGTTATACAGAAAAATATTGAAATCAATGTCTTTTACAGAACCAATTTTCTTGCAAATCCAACCAGCTGATCAGAAGTTACAGATTTATTTCCAAAAAATTTCGATTCTGCCCCACTGTGCACTGTATAAAAGCTAGTATTATCATAGTGGATAATTATCCGGATTTGGCAGATTATTTTCCTTACTTCTTGAAAGAATTTTGGCGAATAAATCATGACATACTATTCACAACTAATAGTGATTTTATATTCAAAACGTACAATATCGAACTTTCATGAGTTCTCAAGAAACAAATGACCGTTTGATATTAAATGCTTTGTATAGGTGGAACTTTTATAGGGTTCTGCAAACTTTGATGGAGTAATACTGTTGACTTATATTTTGTTTCGGAATCGTACGCATAGCCATACATTCTTTTGTCTGTAACAATATCATAAAGATGACTTCAAGGACATAGAACAAATTACTTCGATTCTATTTTTCTTTGGGTGTAGCTAAACTTTCATGATTAGGTCTCAATTTAATAAGTGTATATAAAATCATCTTAATGTTTTTGTCATATATTCAAACACCATAAAACAATTATTAAGGAAATATTCGATCCTAATAAAATGATGTTTTAATGTTTAAAAATTTCCATAATCTTATTGAGGTTTTAAAGCTAAAAAAAGAAACTACTTTGTTTAGTTATCACATTGCCCAGGATATATTGTTTATATCTCCAGTCACAATATTCACTGAATAATCTTATAAGATCACTTTTACTGAAAGTAAGCAACAGCTGGAAAATAGTCCTATTTCATATATTATAAGCAGCAAACTTGATGGAAATAAAATCGTTAATAGAATAAAAATTTTCTTCGAACTTAATATATAAATCATAAAATCTTTAATAAATTCTCCTCTTCTCAACTACAAACGATTTTGTAGCATTTTTTCACATTATGTAAAAATATTGTTTCTACAGTTCCCCTAATTATTTATTCCTCATACTTATGGCTCATTAACACTTTTATATTCGATTTTTTTCTCCCCCCTAAATTAAACATTATTAATAATATTTTTTATTAAAAAGTATCTTGGTGATTAAATCCTTTATTAATGAAATGCATTACCATCCTTTCTTTAATAGTGTCTGACACTGCTCAACAAATTATGTTTTGCATATTTTTAGGGGGAAAAGTGCAAAAAGACAAAATAAAAAAAAATCAAATAATAAGTATAAAACAATGAATTTGCAGTGACATCATCCATAGCAAAAATTAAAAAAATGGTTATTTATTGCCTAGAGGAGCAATCGAGAGTCTGTTTAGTTAAGGATTATCCGCTGCAATGTGTTGAATTATCAAATGATGACAACAACAATTATTGTTGTTGCCTTTGTTTTGTTGTTAATATTTATACTGCCAATACTTTATTGCCTGATGAATATGACGATATGCTAAAGCTAATGTTTATGAGATGATGATGTTGGTGGTGCAATAGCATAGTATTGGTAATCTCCTATAAAGTGGATACAAGTGTCAAAAGAGACACTAACTTAAAACAATAGAGGAATTAAAATTTTCATATGTTTAGAAAATAAAAAAGATAAAAATGCTATGCTGAGTTTGGAAGTTTTGTTTAAAATCCTAATGGCAGTTTTTTTCTTTCCTTGTTTTTTTTTTTTTTTTGCTGAAATATTAGTAAAGTTTATTTGGTAGCCAGAAAAAAGTAAAACAAGGATTTACACTTTTTTCTGGCTTTAAGCTTTATAGTGTGGAGTGTTGTGATTTTGACAATGATTACATACGAATGTTTTTAGAAATCCATTTTATGTTAGTTTGCTTGTTATACTCTTAAGAGTCTGAGCCGACTTAAGTCTTTGATTTCTATGGCTGTAACTTACCAACACATACTCTAGACTTTTACATGTGTGTATACTCGTACATAAATACAACCAAATATTTGTATTTGTATTACCTTGCGCTTTGTTGCTAAATTTCACGGGGTATAAGGTTGAGCTCTCACTCCTCTTCATCTTTGCTCAGTTTATACAAATAAATATATATGTATATGGGTGCTTTGGTCGTTTTTATTAAGTTCGCCACGGGAATCTTTAATCTCTATGGGCTCTTGTGTTTATATACTTACATATTGTACATATACATGGATTTTTGTTGTTGACACATGTAGATGTAGAGTATGTACGTACGTTTGTATGAATAAGTACTTTAATTTAGCAAGTATATACAGTATTGTGTAAAAGAAAAGTAAGAATTTTTGAAGAAGATTTATTAATATTTCTACATTTATAAAAGAAATTAAAATTAAATTATAAAATCTTTTTTCAATATCTAATATTCAGTCCCATCCAATTAATTTCCTTTTTGACAAAATAATACTGTCAGAAAATAATCTGCAATTTTTTTTTTTTTTTTCGTATTAAAATGTTTTGTATGTGAGGAGAAGAAGAATTTGGTATCCAAATAAATGGATTTTTATGAGCTTTTTAATGATATATAACACTTCATACTTATTTAAAAAAAGAAAGAAAATAAAATCAACTAAATTCTTATTTGACCTGGGAACGTTGATACGGTATTTCAACTCTATACAAACAGTGCAACCTAAATCTTCAAACTTGTAATTTTACTTCAGGTTCTTTACGATATAAAACACTGTGATCAAAAATATTTTAGTTTTATTCTCTTCATGAATATCTGTCGTGAAAGGATAGCGTTCAGACTAGACAAATTTTATTTCGACAACTTTTCTTTCTGTTGTCAGTTGCATCAATTATGTTTAGGATAAGGAAAAAGACAGTTGAAAAAGCAATTTAAAGTACAAAACAAGTATATTCCTTATCTCCCCTCTCCTATGAACTTCATCAAGAGAAATTGCCTAGTGTGAACGGCCACAAATTCTAATAATTAATGTTAATATTATATTAATATTATAAATCAAGTAATATAAATTTGTTGCTTTTAATTTGCTCAATACTGTATTCATTTTTAACATATGTATCTATATTAGCAAACATCTCTTTAACCAAACGTTCTAATGCAAAAATTATTTAATATTTCTCATTTAAACAGATATTTCCTTTAATTTTTCCTATTTATTTCCTTCTACTTATTTTAGCTAACGAACAAGTGGAACTTAATCCGTCCATTTATGAAAGCTGCTCTAAGCACAAATGTGAATTTAATTTAGTTTTTACTCATGTGCGGTGGCATATTGTTTGTAAAAGTGTTGGATTTTTTTTTTTGGTTAATACCAAAACTGTAGTTTTGTTGTTGGCGAAGAACAAAGTGAAAAAAAAATCATACTTATTAAAATGTTACTTTTGCCACATTCATAATATTCCATGTAACATTTAAATATGAACATACTGGTTATGGGGTGCAAAATGTTGTTTAAATGATTATGATGGAATATTAACTTTAATACAGACTTCTCACTCACTCGCTCACTCATTCACTCACTTACTTATTTACAGTAACACCCGAATCATATTCACACTTAAGCCTTTGTAGGAAGCTTAGGTAAGCTTAAATCATCTTCTTTTTGGTTTTCCTGGCTTCTGGCAAAGTGAAATTAGTATAAGCAGCGGGGAGGGGTGTAAGTTAAAGTAAGTGGGTGAGTAGTGAAGGTGGGCCTTGTTAAGAGATGCACAGATAATCCAACTTTGATTAAGTAATTTCTGTTCACAATACTTTTGGTGTCAAAATCCCGTTTATATTGTTGTTTTCGCTTACAGATTTTTTAAAGAAGAGATAGAGGAAAAAAAAGAGTAAGGGTGATTATCACTGTTTGCCAGCAGCAGACAGACATATGGAAGGACAGACAAACATAATGTCTTTCAACATAAATTCATGCACAATTGAATGAATAAAAGAATATACATATATACATTCGTATGTGTGTATATTTGTATAAATGTAATATCCTCATATGAAATTGAAATTACGCGAAATTGACGCAATTGTTATTTACTTTAACGTTTTCTACTTTCATTTCTACTCGATTATGAGTTGTATAAATTAATATTTTGCACCATTGGGGGTTTTAATACAGTCGTTTTAAATCATATAAGAAGCTTTTCTTTTTTTTTTTTTCTTTCAATTGTATAATATTGATGCCTGGTTATTATGGATTTGTTTCCCCTTTTTTTCTTTCACAAGAATAGAAGTCCCAAATGCAGAAAAAAGAAAAAAAGTCTCAACAACAAAGCAAATTTTTTCAAATTAATTGAATATGTGCTACATTATTTTTAATATTATCACGAAAAAAAAAAAAAAAAAACGGAAAACATGTTTAAATTAAGACTTTATTAAACATCTAATGAAACTTTGGCTTGTTGCTGCTAAAAATCATACAAGTGTATAATACGACAAGTGTAATTTAATGTAAAATTCATTAGAAATTTTTAGTGGTGCGAGTTTTTTGATCTAAAGAATATATAAAAAAAAGTGTTAGTAAAAGGATTTTAAAAAATTCGTAAAGAAAAAAAAAAAAAAAAATCTTATAAAATATTTTTTTTTGCACTGGTACTTCTATAATTTCGGGACGTGGTTGCTACATTGTCTACAAGCATCCAGTTCATAGGACCTTAGACAAAGCTATCATTGCCCAGCAGTTTATTTAGTGGCAATAAAACCGCATTTAGACAGTAAGATTTAATGGTGTATAGTCACCTGCCACTCTCCATCGCTCAGTGGTCCCAAATCCAATTTTTTGGGAAATAATTCTGTAACTTGTGCTGAGGTGCTTCCGAGTTGAATTGGAGAAGCGGATAACGGGGGTAGAGGGTAGACCTCCAAAGTTGATCACCTCACGTATTTATTTTTATTTTTAATTCGCCAAAAATTCATTTATGACTAAAAGCAAGATATTAAAAAAAACTCCCATTTTTTTGTACTAAAATACTCAATATCCAAGTCCGGGGAAAACTTGTTTCAATAATTGACTATTTTCATTAGAATGGTCACCCTGTCGTTGTAAAAGGTGTGGCTCATTAGATATATTGTGTGTGTTTAGCCAACATATGGTGCTATATTGTCAATATATTTTTTTTCTTTATCTCTGCTTTGACATTTTTGAATTTAAGGAAACAAATTAAAAAACTTTTTCAAATTTGACAAAGAGCCTAAGATTTGGTTTTACACGCACACAGAAAAAAGTAAAAATGGACTTCAATTACGAAATTTGTAATATTAATTAATTTTTAATTGATTTTGCTCCAATCATCGAAATGATAATATTAATAACTAGAATAATTGATATTATTATTACTTATTTTCCTTAAATAGATGCAATGAGCTGAAAATTTTTGAAAATTTACTTAAATTTATTTTATTTCTGTACTTTTATAGACAAATATTTAATTATTCTTTATATTTTATTAACAGCTGTCAATTTATTAAAAAACAAAACTGTAAACCAATTAGAAAATTAATTATATTAATAAATCATATAATTAAATTCTAATATAAAATTCATTAATAATTTTATTAAAAAATTATTTGAAATATTTTTTTCTGTGCAATTGCGTTAGGTTTTCTTTTAAAAACATTAAAAACATTTTGCAGTTCTGAAGAAAAAAAATATTTTGGAAGTGAAAAAATATTACCACCTTCTTGGAATATAACCCAAAAATGTATTTTTTTTTTTAAAGTTTCAACTTTAGATTAATATAACTTTTTATTGGATAGATATATTGATGTGATTCTTGCAGTAATATTATATAGTGATTATTTTCAAAAAATTTTAGGGTCCAAATTAAATTAATTAAACTGACTCAATGTAACCAGTATAGTGGTTGTGGCGCACAAAAGTTACACTGTGTAGCCGTTCATATGATTGTGTATGTAAAAAGGGCCACCTAGTAGTCGTGGAAGTGCCCATTGTCACTTTATTGACCCTTCGGTAGTCGTGATTGTGTGTGCAAAAAATTTCCACCATGTAGTCGTTGAGGTGGCAATAGACTTCCGCCTAGGACAAACCAATGTTAAAGTGACTGGTCACGTAGCTAAAACAGTGACCAGTGATACTCTAATGTAGTTGGTTAGTTACTTGTACGCAACAGCCACCATAGACTGCTGGGTATTGCCAAAACCTCATTAAAAATGTATCGAAAATTTCCTAAAAAAAGAAACTAAATGTAGAGCTTTTATAAAATTTCCTATTAAATATTTTTTTTTTTTTTATTTTTCTATAATAATGAATTTTTGAAAAAATTTTTTAATTTTTCTAAAATAATTAAAAAATTGCATGTCCCCAAATGAAGGTTTCAATTCCCAATTTTGGAGCCAAATCCTCTCATCTGGCAATACTGGTTTAATTAAAAAAAAATTATCAAAATTTTCTATAAAAAGAAAAATTATTGAAAATTTTCTATAAAATCCAAAATTTCTATATAGAAAATTTATTGAAATTTTATATGAAAGCGATTTATAGAAATTTATTCTGAAAACATTTTTTAGATGAAAAAAAAATTCATCAAAATTTTCTATTAAAAAAAATTTATCGAGATTTTCTATTAAAAGAAAATTTATCGAAATTTATATAAAATTAATATAAAAAATTTATCGTAATTTTCTGTAAAGAAAATTTATAGATATTTATTTTCTATAAAGAAAATTTATCAAGATTTTCTATAAAGAAAAATTTATGGAAATTTTCTATTAAAAAAAAAAAAAAAAATTATCGAAATTTTCTCTTAAAAGAAAATTTATCGATTTTCGATAAAAAAAATTTTATCGAAATTTTCTATAAAGAAAATTTATCGAAATTTTTTATAAAGAAAATTTATCGAAATTTTTATATAAAGAAAATTAATCGAAATTTTTTAAGAACATTTTTCTTAAGGGAAATTTATAGAAATCTTCTATTAAGAAATTTTTTGTAAAGAAATTTTTTTGAAATTTTCTATAGAAAATTTTTTTGAATTTTTCTAAAATAATTAAAAAAATGGATGTCCCCAAATGAAGGTTTCAATTCCCAATTTTGGAGCCAAATCCTCTCATCTGGCAATACTGGTTTAAAGGTACCAAAATATAGTTTGTGGACTACATCTCTAATGAAAAAGATTTGTCTTTCTCACACAATCAGCATTCATAGTGTGTTTTCTACTCCGTAGTAAGTAGTATAAATTTTGGAAAACTCGTAATCTGTTCAAACACGAATTTAGTTTCCAATGTTGTAACACCCTTTATCACATTTCTTCTAACATTTATATTTATTTATTATATTCATATAAACATTAAAAGTCATTAAAAATAATAAAAATAATATTAAAAAACAAATTCACCAAACATGAAAATCAAAAGCATATCTCAACCTACTACAGTATTGTACAGTACATCAACAGTTCAGTATGGTTAAATAGTACAGTGGAAATCATTAAAAGGTACTTAAAAAATCCTCTTAAATGACACATCTGTTAAACTCACAATAAATTGAAAGAAAAACTCTCATTAAACCAGGCATAAATAATTAACAAAACAATTTATTTTCAAGGATATAAACATATATGAAAACACTCACAAGGATATACAACATACATATGTATCTGTATTAGTATAAGTGTATGAGTAAGTTTAAATATTAAAAGCAGTAATTGCTGGTTTTCAGCTTTTTGAATGTTACAAAATTAAAAGAAATAAAAATCTCCATAATTATTATAAAATATAGCAAAAAAAAAAAAAAAAAAAAAAAAAGATTGAAAACAGAGACTCCAAAGCTTTAAAAGTAGTAAAAGCAGTTTGGAACCATTTCCTACTCCTCCTTAGAAAACATGTATTTTTAAACTTTTTATTTTTTTTATTTTATAATTTTTTGCATTTAGTTTACGAATCATTAAAAGCAAACAATCCTTTCAAGCATTTCATTATTTTTTTCTTGCATCACAAACAACAAACATATCACACCGTATCACATCATACACATCAAATCACATCATTAGTGGACATCATGTAAACATTTTTTAAAAAAATACTTAAGCTTTTTCTTTTTATATTTATTCTAACATATTTATTTCTAACAACCATTCCATCATCATACATACTTAGATGATTAAGGATTTATGCTTCATAAATCTATGGCAAGCAAGTGAATAAATGTTCATATATATATTTTTTAGTATTATTCTATTTATTTATATTTGTATGTATATGTGTCTTTATATGTTTAATGAAATGGCTGCACGTGTGGTTCATTTGTCCGCAAAAACCCTGTAATTAATTGCTATAGCGGTTTTCATAAATATAGAAAATGTTAAAGATGAAAAAAAGTAAATATGTAGCTACCTCCTCTTTATGTTTATATACCCCAGGTCTTGTGAACCTAAAAATAAACACACACTTTAAAAATGTCGTTTGGCTTTTTTTGTTTGATTTGACTTCACTTTGAAAGAAAATAAAAGAAAACGGCTTGAAAACCATTTTAGCCATAAACATAATCAAGCTAAGAGTGTAGACAAACAAAAACAAATTTAAATGGAAAAAATTTTATGAAAATATAATAAAGTAAAATGTCCGGAAATTAATAATAACCAACCACATTTATTAAGGAAGATATTAAAAAAAAGTAAACAGTTGTTGTAGAAAATTTAGCCAGAAGTGAAATCTTTAGCAGTTATTTTAATATTCTTAAATGCTTAAAGAATTGTTAAATGGTGAAGAAGTTCAGGTTATATTTAAGTTTTTGTTTTTGCAAAGATTTTTAATGAATGTCATTACTCTGATGGATGAAGGAGGTTGATGATTATTGGTTATAATTTTCAATTCGACAGATTAGAAGGCGATAGGGACTGTCTGAGTAAAAAGTTGGATTATAATCCTACTAACATTGTCAATCTTAAACATTTATATTTAATTGTTAAGTTATCAAAGAAACTCAATAAAGAAAACAAAGACAATTAACGGCTGTTATATTTAATGGTCCTACGAGCCGGATGATTGGTGCAGCAACATGTGTGACTTTAGTATCTACGACGCTAGGTTGATTACCAAAATCCTAAACTACTGCATGGATTGAATTGAAATGTATGGTGAGGTTGCAGAAGAGGACCTAAGCTTGCAGAAAAATTATCTTGTAGTCATCCTATGATAAATCGAGATATGCTACAGGGTGTCAAAATTGACCACCTCGAGTATGAACAAGTTGCAAAAAATTGTAACTTGTAAAACTCATTTCGATTTTTATGATTTCAAAGCCTCTGTAAAGATCTTAAAGAGATGAAGAATGTAAAATATGCTTCTTGTCACCCTGTAATAATACAAGATAAGCAACAGGGTGTTGACATTAACCATGTCGAATGTTCAAAAGTTTAAAAAAATCATGTCAATCAAGAAGTTAAGTCCAATTTGTAAGATGAATAATATAAAATATGTTTATTGACTTTTTTCTTGGTTTATTTCAAATAATTTGAGTGAAAACTTGTTTAAAAATACTCTAATATTCCCAATATATTCCGAAATAATGCTTTGAAGTTTTTTTTTTTAATTTTCTCAATTCGTTTTTTGGAAGTTCTTAATAATTACTTCCAAAAAAGTGAAAATAAATGAATTTTTAGCAGGAAAGAATGGTAATAATTTCTAACAAAATTTAAATTTTCCAAATTTTAAAGAATTTTCATTATTATTTAATAGGGCGAAAATAGAATTTTTATTAAAAAATTGTATAAACGTAATTTTATATTTATATTTTTAAGTGCTTCAGAAGCAGTGAACAAAAAGTATAAAATAATAGCATCATACTAATAACAACTATGGGTTAAAAAAAGAACTTCGGCAGCTGTTTTTTCACCACTAAGTAATTCTTTCCAATGACAATATAATAAAATCATGATTTTTTCAGTTCTTTTTTTGCTGGGAAAGAATAGTGGTCAGGTTCTTCAACTTTTTTCACAAAATTTAGTGAATAAGAAATAATAATTTTAATATATTTGGAAAGCCAAGGCTTCAAAATTGTTTAAAAAATAAACTTTAATTTAATTTTGGGTTGCACCCTACTTCCAGCATTAATCGAAATTGTGAAATTTTTAACAAATTTTTAAGTTTAGCGGGCTAGAAAAATAAAGTTATGCGAGATTTTTCAAATATGAAGAATAGTTTTAACAATCACATATATATGGATCAATTATACAGTAAACTACTTTCCGCCAGTTAACAAATGTTGACAGAAGAGCATATTTTATGAAAATAGTTGAATTTTTAGAATCATATTTTTTAAGTGCTCAAAAAATGTATTTAAATAAATTTTTTAAAACTAATTTTTAATGCAGTATTTTGTCAAGATAATGTACTTTATTTGTTTTAAAAATGTATTTGATAGCTTTAGTGGTTAAGTTTTATTAAATTTTCAAAACTGAAATAATTTTTGCTGAAAAATTATAAATATCAAAATTTAATATTTTTCTCAGCTAAACTCTTTTCAATTTAAAAGTAAATATAAAAAATTAAACGTAATTTTAAAATATACCTATGTATATGTGTAGGTATTAATTCTCCTCAATTTTTACTTGGAACCGGCAAACTGCCATTACCAGGACAATTAAATATTAAAACTAGCTTATTTACTTCAAGAACTGAAAAACTTTAAAAAGGGTTTAAAAGCAAATATAAACCTTGTTTCAAAATATATACAAATTATTACATATTCTCTCTCACTAAAATTTTTAACAAATAAATGTGATTTAAAGTTCCTTACGGGTATGGGTCTTAAGATAATTATAATTCCTTTGTTTATCAAAAAATGCTTTTAATAAACTTTTGTTAAATAATTTTCTCTGACCTTTTCTTTAACATAAAACTATTATCTAATGTAGCATAACATCCACCATCATTTCTGTAATTTCCAAATTAAAATGTCAATCACGTCAAATACTTTCCTGCGAAATCAATGTAATTAATTTACAACTCAAACATAAAATGAAAGTGAAATTTATTTAACAAAGTGTGTTAGTAAGAGAGTACAATTATTCACAATCAAAATAACAAAAACAACAAAAATTAAACAGGTGGTGTAAACTCTTCATTACATTAATACCAAAGAAAACAACAAAATACAAAACAAAAGAAATTTTAATTAAATCCATAGAGAGTGTCTAGCATAACTTTAGATCCTGCCACCTTTTGGGAGTTTAAACAACACAAATTTTAAATGCACTTGAACTAAATCACAACAACAATTTAGAGAAAAAAACCCAAAGAAAGAGCAGAGAAGGCGTCATCAACTCCTTTTCATAAAGATGACTATAGTTAAGTTTGAAGAAAAAGAAGAAATCATACAAAAGCATTTCCGGCCTCGTCATAATAATACAATTGTTAAAATGGCAGCAACATAATAATGTTTAAATACCTTATTTTTGGTATAAGGGGTAAAATGTGATTTTTTTCTTTTCGCCCAACGAAAAACATTAAAAGTCTATCAAGTTATTAATTTTATAAAGTGCTGTAAAAATTTCTACCAAAAACCCTTATTGCAACTAATAGACGTAAAAAAAATCAGCAACACGTATGATTACGCACATTGTTCGTAGATTTTTTTTCTTGTTTTGATGTGTTTGTGAGTCAAGTTTGAGGCTGATGAAAATTAAAATTCCATACATATAACCAAACAAAAACAAAATCAAAAAAAAAAGGGGAACACTTTTGGGTTTATACCTCAGCTGGGAGAAAAGTATATTTAGCAGCAACAAAAACAACGTGATTACTTTACACAATCAAAATAGCAACCAAAAATCATGTGAGTACAATTTACTTTTGCACAGTATTTATTTTTATTTTTCATCCTTGCTCAGGGGTTGTTGATTTCAAGAATCAAGCTACTACTGTATTGCAAATCAGCAATAATACTCGAACTACCATACTTCAAATTCAAAATGTTGTTGTCGCTAACATGTGTGGGGGCGTATAGTCCGAAACGCCTCCTCATCAGAATCCAATCAAATTAACTAAGACCACATTGAGTTCACTAGATGTAATGGCAAGAACAGTAACAACAACATTAACAACAACATCAACGATAATATCGACAACTAGAACGAACAACCGACAGACACACGGACAGACAGACGTTAATTTCAATTTGATTTCCTTTTGGCCTGCTTACGAAACATGAACCACCAACACCATTATTATCATCATCTTCATCACAATCATCATCATCATCATCCTCACTATCGCCTCTATGTGACTATTGACTGTTGCTTGCTGTTGCCGCTGCTGTGTGTTTGTGTTTGTTTACCATAAGACTTCATTAGGTCAAAACATGCCACAAGGGGGACGAACCAACTTAATCAGGGTAAAACTATTAATTAAATACCAATTCATTTCCCCACAACGTATTAAAATCAAACACACACACATATACATCTATATTCTATAAACACATTTTTTGCAAAAATTACTCCCCCATTAACAAATAAGTATTAGAAAGGGAAGTATGCGTATGTGTTTATATTATTATAAAACTATCGATGGTAACATCTTTGAAGGAAACTAACTACCGGAAATTATCAATTCTTTGAATTTAATTTAAGCATGTGTAATTTGAATTGCGTAAAAGTTTTAGTTGATTTTTAATTTATTATAACAACAACATAATATACTAATCAAAATAACACATTTTAATAAAAAAATCTTAGAAGTCAAATATAAAACTATTTATGCAAAATTTCAAATAGAATAATGTATCAAAAATTTTCTAAAAACCAGAAATTTATTAAACATTTTCTATAAAAAAAAAATTGTTAAAAAATGTCTTAGAAAAAATAATTTGCATCCTTATAAAAATAAAATTTATTGAAGAGAAAATTTACCGAAATTTTTTATAAGGACAAAATATACAGACCATTTTTTGTTTTGTTTATCAAAAATTTCCCATAAAGATAGAATTTAACGAAAATTTCCCATAAAGAGAAAATTTATCGAAAATTTCCCATAAAGAGAGAATTTATCGGAAATCTTTTATAAAGGGAGGTATTTATCGAAAATCTTCATTAAAGAGAGAATTAAAAAAATCTTAAACAGAAAATTTATCAAAAATCTTTTTTAAAAGGAAAATTTTCTATAATTATAAAAATTTAACAAAAACATAAAAAAGAATTCATCGAAAATTTCCCATAAAATGAGAATTTATAGAAAATTTTCCATGAAAAAAATTATTATATATATATATATATATTTTTTTTTTTTTAATAGAAAATTCATCGAAAATATTCTATAAGAAAGAAATTTATCGAAAATTTTCTATAAAATCAATATTTATAAAAGAATTTCTATAAAAGAAGTTTATCGAAAATTAAAGGAAATTTTATCAAAAATGTTCTCTAAAAGAAAATTTTATTGAATATTTTTCTTTTTTTAGGGAAAGAAACTTTATTATGAACGAGCACTATAACCGCTACTTCTTAAGTGTATATTTTTTTTAATAAAAACCATACTATTATTATTCAAATTGTATTTTATTAAGTTATTGACTATAAATTTTTGAATAATATTTCTAAGAGCTTGAACACAGTGCGCTTCACTATTCTATGGTATTGAAATAAAATAAAAGCATCGAAATAAAATTCAAAAACAGGTTGACTAATAGGGTATCCAATCGATTAACCGTCATTAGGTTTTCCGATTAATTTTGGTCGATTAACTGTTCGAATAAATTAAAATTGTCAATTTTCGAATAACGAATAAACCGAATAATTTGTGTCGAATAACCGATTAACCGAAATTTAGTTTTTTTGGAGTTAGACATTTTTTATTTTTGAGATAATAATATCTATTTTTAATATCTATTATATTCCAGCAAAAATAAATAAAATAAATTTTTAGGGAAGTACTTTTTCATTACTTTCAAAGTAAGTGTACATTGTCTTTTGCTTTAGAAGTAATGCAATTAGCATAAAAAAATTCAAATGAATTGTTCTGCTATAAAACGTTGAGATTTAGTTGCTATTTTTTCAAATACTTGTTGCTAAAAAGATCTGTTATGGAAATAAAAAATAGTGTTATACATAATTTTTTTATTAAAAAATATGTAGGTTAATATAAAAATTAAAATTAAATGCTTTTCACCAATAAAAATTAATTTGGACATTCATTGAAATTTTGCATGAAGTCGTGAACATTACTTCCTTCTCACTGAATAGGTATCAAAAAAGAGAACAAGTCTAATGACAAGTCTATGTTAAATTCATCGAAATGATCCAACTTTTTATTACTTCTGGATTACTGAGACTATTCGGTTAATCGAATAATTTGCCATTAAGTGGTTATTAACCAATCAACTTTTAACCTAAAATAATTATTTGTTGAATAAACCGATTAATATGAAATCCGAATAATTGGATACCCTATTGACTAACAAACATATATTACGTTCATACGCGCGATTATTGCAAATAAAAATAATTTGCAAATAAATAATTCACTGTTTATGCGCAAATTGCACAAAGAAATATATTTCGTTATTTGTCGTGTCAGATGGGAAAAATGGAACAATTATCATCGAAAATTCTATGAATGTAAAAGGAAGTGGCAACGCTGTACATTTTATTTGCAATTAAATTTGTCAGCATTAAGAACAATAAACTTTTTTACATATTTTAGTTACCAATTTCTTACATCTTTAACGTTCGAAGGTTCAAAAACGACCAAATTATTTCTATTATTATATTTTAGTGGGTAGAAATATGCTTATAGCACTTGTGAATTCTCAACAAAGAACCATATATCTTTAATTTCATATATGAAAGTTAATTATTATTACAAAAAATTCAAATAGTTATATAATAACGAAAAGTACCCTCTTATGGCTTCTCATTCACTTAGGACCATATATCTTTAATTTCATAATTTTAGCTTAAATATTTTATCCCCTTTTTGGTAAATTTTTGTTTGTGACGAAATTGTATTCCAATGTATTTTTAAATTGTACTAAATGAATGTTAAAATATTCACATGTATGTGTCAGTAAAAAGAAAAAAATATTTTGTGAAAAAAGTACCAAAAACAGATATGATTTTTGCCTTTTAAACGTTCGCCAATTTTCGATAAGGTACTAATTTAATGCACATTTTATTTCTATGCTTACTGGATTAAAAGATAGGTTGCTAAAAAAGTATCAAATTAGAGTTTTTACCCATTTTCTCCCTAAAAAAGCCGAATTTAAATAAAGTACTAGACACTTATCCGATTACACAACATGAAAAAATATAACCATATACTTATACCACCACGTGATAAAAGACCAAAAAAAAAAAGACCCGTGTCTTCCAGTTTTGCCTAAAGTCATGCACTTTTTCTTTTACGGGCCCACAAAGATTTGGGACCTCGGTGTCATTTTTGCAAAAAAGTGAGTAATTTCTCAGGCTCATATCTTGCAAACCGTTTTGATTTACTGAGGCAAAGTTGTAACTCTTGTCATAAAGAACAAAAATTGTGAACATATAAAATCAAAAAAAATTCATGTTTAAGATCAAAATCGCAAAAAAATTAAAAAAAAATTCGTTTTTTTTATCTTTTTTCCCCTGTTTGGGTACATAGGTAGCAAACCGTTCAAAATTCAAGGAAACAATCAACTACAAAAATGTACCTAAGATCTCAATAAACAACTCACGCACCGACCGTAGCAGCATAGGCAAAGCAGTGAGCTCAGCACACGCATCAAGGGACGCAGTATACAATATAAAAGCGATACGACGCTCACATCGAGGCATTACACAGCGCGATATCAACTTTTCAAAAGGAAAATAGTCTTTTAACTAGTGAATTCAATAGAGCAAATAAGTTATTTTTCGACGAAGTAGACTTGACCGGTGAAAATTACACACCTAATACTGTGTGTCGCCAATGTTATAACAATCTCATTGCATGGTTGAGTGAAGCCAAAAATAGTATGAAGTATTGTAAGCCAGTAAACTGTAAAAGTAAAATTTATTGAGAATTTTCTCTAAAAAGAAAATTAGTTTTATCCAAAAGGAAAATTTATTTAAAATTTTCTATAAAAAAGGAAGATTTATAAAAATTGTTCTTTAAAAAGAAAATATTTAAAAAAGGAAAATTTATTTAAAAAAAATGTATAAAGGAAAATTCTCTATAAAAAGAAACATTTTTCTTATTTCTATAAGAAAGTATATTTCTAATTTCCATAAAAAGATATTTATCGCTATTTTTTATAAAAAACTAAAATTTTCGATTAAATGAAACTTTTTTAAAAGTTTTTGTAAAAAGCGAGTTTCAAAAAAGTTCAATAAAAGGAGAATTTATCGAAAAAAGTTTATTGCAAATTTTCTTTCGCAAATATTTTTATCTTTTTTTTCTTTATTTCATCTTGATATTCTGCAAAAAGAAAAAATCTAAAATTTTTTATAAAAAGAAAATAGAAAATTTTCTATATCTTTTTTTCGTTTTTTTTTTCTTTTGTTTTAAAGAAAATTAAAGAAATTGTATCAAAATTTTTCTATGAAAAGAAAATACTATCGAAAATTTTCCATAGAGGGACAATTCATTGCAAATTTGTGTTTCTCAAAATTTCTTCTTTTAAAATAAAACCTTTTTCAAAAGTGAATTTCTTTAAAAATATCCCCAATTACTCTGATTTAATTGTTAAGTTATTAATTAATCAAATCAATTTCACCCTTCATCTTCATCTAAAAATAATCCTCTTCGACGAGTTTAAGTTTTTTTTTACCAAATACCTTACCCTTAACATCTTATTCTACTCCTATTAACACAATTTCCCAAGCATGTAGCAGTGTTTATATAGCACTTTATAATATATTTGTCATAACTCTTCAATTTCTCAGGAGGTGCCAATATTCGTGCCCAAATGTGAAAAAAATAGCATAAATAAAATTAGCAATGCTAAAGGTGATGACGACTACGACAACAATGATATGAATGATGATGCTGATGAGAATGCTAATACTTCGTACAAGTGATGATTATGATTATGACGACGACGATGATGGTGATGATGTTGTTAAGCGCTAATTAAAAGCACCCCTAGAGCATTATTGCATCGTTGAGTTTAACAAAAACGTATTTAAACGTAATTAATTGCAATGTTTTCCTTATTTTTTCCGATGCAGCCACTGCTGTTGCTACTGCTACTAATGTACTAATGCTTTTTATATTTATACATATATTTTTTAATGTTGTTGTTATTATGTAAATGTGCTCCTAGGAGCACTTTATAGCTTAAAAAAACAGTATTGTCCCTATTCTTATAGTCTCATTAGCTGCACATCAAGTGCTTAAAAAGCCCGTAGGGATCTATTTAACTTTTCTAACACATAAGCCAGTCTCATCTAAAAAAAAAAAAAAAACAAAGTTCAGTTCAGTGGTATTCTCTTGAATTCAACGTTTTCGTTAAGTTGAGTTCAGTTAACTAAACGTGTGTAACGAGAGTAGAATGATAAAGATGTTGAAGAAAAAGAAAAATATAAAAACAAAAACCTCAATCGTTTCTTGCTGGTGTCGTCAACGTCATCACAACAACATTTTTGTCCATTGTCAATTTGCACTTTGTCGCACATAGAAAAAAACAGCAGCAACAACAAAAACATGTACCCTATTAACGTTAAGAGCCTTAACAAATAAAAACAACAACTACAGCACCATCGAAATGTATGTGTAATTTCACCTTTTTCATTAAGAAAAACAACAACAAATATAAAAAAATGGAAAACAATAACAACAAGAAAAATTATCGCAATGCGGGTAAAAATCAAGAAAAAAACGTTTTCACATTATGGCAATATTCAAATGTAAGCATGAGTGTTGTTTGTATTTGTTAAGACATATACATGTGTGTAAATGTTACAAACATACATATACACATATAAATAAATTTCCATTTGAAAGATGTTGAATATGTAAAAGCTACAGGTGTCACTCTATAATCAATAACCATCAATAAAAGTTATTCCCTAAATGCATTGCATTACATTTTCCTAGAAGAACAAACATTAGTAAGGAAACGGAAGTTGCAGTCAATTTTTAATGGTGATGATTTCCGTTTTTTTAGAAGAGAATGTTGACATCAAGTTGAATGTTAAATTATGGATTGAGAAAATAATTTATATATATATCCACTTTAATTTCATTAAAAGAATTATAATTTGTATAGATTTCTTTGAAAATAAACAAGTTTTTTTTTAATAATTTCAGATTCGAAAAGTGACATATAAACTGTATTATTTTTCTCAAAGGATATGCAACTCACACATTGTGATATAGTATATTTATTAAATGCTATTAGTATAGGCTACCATGGTGGTACGTACAGACTTAAAAATCCCAAAAGAAAGTTATTGTGACTTTGAATTAGAAAAAGAAAAACTTTTAAAATTATATTTAAAATACATTGATTTTCGAAAAAGTTTTCTTTTGGATGGAATAACGCAATATTCCCCTAGACTACCGAGTTCGTCAAGACCATAAATGAAGGGCTCATATTGGAAACTTCTACTTTTCTCCGACAGAGACGTAAAATAGTAAAGAAGGCCAGTGTTGCTAAGTGAGGGATCAAATTTGGTAAATTTAAACTTTCATTTGGCAACAGATTTTCGTGAGAAGGGATTTTTGAATTTTCATAATTTTATATTTAATATATTTCGATAAATTTAAAATTTTTAGTAATTTTTACCAAAAAAAGAAAAATAAAATGAATAAAATAAACAAGTGCGAACGTTATATTCGGCCCGGCCGAATCTATATACCCACCATCAACTTTTTCAAATTTTACGTTATATGGGAGGGGGAAAGTGGGCAGTAAGGTGGGCGGACCACGTCCATTTTTTGTTTCCGAGTTTACATTGGTCCTTGAACTATTTGAATACAATTTCGTTGATTCTCACCTTATATGGGAGGTGGGCGGTAAAGTGGGCGGACCACTCCCATTTTTAGCTTCCGAGTTTACATCGATCCCCGAACTATACGTACAAAATTTCTTTGTCGTACATGCTTTTGTTGAAGAAATATCAGCAGAAAAGTATAAAACGGACACCCTGTGTTTCTAGTTTTTAGCCCATAACTTTTTTGTTTATTAACCGATTTTGCCCATTTTCAATTCCAAACAAACCTTATATAAGACAAACATTTGTCCCCCTACGTTTTTCCGTTCGAGCCCTATCCTGCTTTAACAGACGGACAGACGGACGGACATAGCTAGATCGACTCAGAATCTAACCAGGACTTTGTGAGGTCTTAGATGATTCCTTCAACATGTTATACACGGAATGACAAAATCAATATACCCCCCATCTTTTTGATGGTGGGTATAAAAACGGTTAAAAAATAAAATCAAACAAGCGCGACTGTTATATTCTGATCTGCCGAGTCTATATACCCACCATCAACTTTTTCAAATTTTACGTTATATGGGAGGTGGACGGTTAAGTTGGCGGGCCATGCCCATTTTTGGTTTATATCGACCCTCAAACTATTTATACAAAATTTCGTTGTCGTACATGCTTTTGTTTAAGAGATATCAGCAGAAAAGTATGAAACGGACACTCTGTGTTACTAGTTTTTAGCCCATAACTTTTTTGTTTATTAACCGATTTTGTCCATTTTCAATACCAAACAAACCTTATATAAGATAAATATTTGTGCCAAATTTCGTCCCCTACGTTGCCCCGTTCGAGCTCTATTCTGCTTTCAACAGACGGACAGACGGACGGACATAGCTAGATCGACTCAGAATCTAACCAAGACCCAGAAAATATATACTTTGTGGGATTTTAAATGATTTCGTCGACATGTTACACACGGAATGACAAAATCAATATAAAAGGTGGCAATATTTTATTATTGTTTTCAAAATGAATCTTAATGCAAATGCGGGTAAAGCAAATCCGGAGGAGTTTGGGGCAAAGGTATGCCCACAAGCCCTATCCAAACTTTGTGAATTTTGAAATATTTCTATATTTTATTCTTTTTATTAAGTTCGCAAATTGAAAAGCTGGGATCGATATAAAATTCATTATATTTTAATTATATATCTCCATATGTAAGGTAAACACCCAAAAAGTATTTTCTTGCTGTCGCCCCTTATAAGGACAAGGTGATCATTTTAATAAAGAATGTCACATTTACAAGGACTATCTATATATATAAAATGTCTTTATGTAATATCATAAATGCATTTTTGATGAATTTTCAAAAAAATTATATACTCGAGATATGCAACTACCTCTTTGACCCGCTAAAAACATGTACATCATAAATCAATCGAAAACATCTCAGCTCTGACCATGTGAAATTTTCTAGAGATATCTCCAACAGTTCAAAAGTTACAGAATTATTTCCAGAAAAAAGCGTTTTGGTACCATTGTGAAGCGTGTGAAAAAAAATAGAAAATAAAAGATTACTACCTTTACCAATGACCTACGTTTGGTTCAAAATTTTCATCAGAATGATGTACCATATTTGCAGTATTAAAGTGAAAATGTTTAAGAAATTCCATTGTTGGAACTAGGTTCTTGAAATAAACGAATTTTTAGTGGGTTTATGAATAAATTTGGGAGAAACTTTCCCCGACATATAAACAATATTACATTATAAATGACATCATCATTATATTTTCTTTTACAAAAATTAATATCTTTCTTATAGAAATCAAGGCTGATTGTGATATATTTCTTGTGAAAAGTGTTACTTTCTATTGTTAAATATTTTCTACAACACTACTGAACCTTAAGATAAATAAAAAGGTTCTATCATATATCTATATATCAAGGTTCTTCTGTACTTTTCCAATATTTTCTACAACACTACTGAACCTTAAGATAAATAAAAAGGTTCTATCATATATCTATATATCAAGGTTCTTCTGTACTTTTCCAATTACAAAGTAGTTGTGTGAATAGTTTTTTGTTGTTGTAGACGTTTTTTTTTTTACTTTTTATTAGTGCTAATGTTCGCTGATGAAAAACTTTTATAATTTCAAAAATTTGCACTCTTGGCACATGACACTCACTCACACAACAGTAGCAACAACAACAAAAACAAAATCAGAAAACAACTATTACACACAACAACTAATACTACTATAGTCAACTAACACACTACTACAATGCTTCAAATGCTACGTGTTTCTATGTATAGCAAATTGTAATGCGACAAAATGGTTGATATTTTTTTTTATATTTTTTGTTGCCTGCTTTTAGGAGCACTTGGTTTTTTTTAGATCTTTAGGAGCAGGGAATGAGTGAGACTTGTGGCAAATTTTACTCTAGCTTTTATATAAAAAAGTGGCTGCAGAGTATGTGTGTATGTAAACTTGCTGTTACAGGCACAGTCCTTGATGCTGCATCAACTTTGAAAGAGGACTCCAATGAGTAATTAAAATATTTTCACATTTTGCCAACAACAAGAAAACTGACTCATAAAGAAGTTGTGTTCTTTTTTTGTATGATTTTTTTTTTTTTTTTTTTTTTGTAGCATTAACATTATATTTTTACTTGGCACCTTATTACAATTATTGCCACGACAGCAATTGCAATATTTAAAGTGAAATTTATAAGAAAAAAAAAGAAAAACCTCAGCATGTTGCATGTTAAGTTTAGCTGGCAATCTACTTCAAAAGAGAAAAAGAGACACTTCTTAAGTATGTTAAACATTTTTATGTACGTATTTTTTTACAACCTTCAGCCAACAGCTTTTTAATTAACCTCAAATACTAAGTAACATGTGTTACCAGCTCCTTTTTAAAATTTGATTATATAAAGAAACATAACTGAACTGTAGTGTCAAGAGTCGTATACATGATACTTGAATTAGCAAATGTTTTAATTGAATAAATGGACATAATTTTTTCTTTTGAAATAACTTTCCAACTCCTAGTTATATTCATCTGCAATATCATCTTCTCTTAGCGTTTATTAAGCAAGAAAGAAAGTCTTTTTCAAAATCCCTTGGAGCATTAAGTGAGAAAAAAATCATAATTGAAACATCGATTAATTACGCCTTTTGGCTTTTTTATTAAACCCCATAATGAGGTGATTATGATTAAACAAAGTCATTACAAAATATGTATTAACACAACAACAAGAAGATTTTAAATACAACAGAAAAACAATATCAAAAAGAAAATTACAAAAAAAAAAAAAAATTTACATCAAAGTAAAATCTAGCGCCATTAATGTCTGTCTCTCTATTTGCCTGGTTTGTCATTTGCTTAAAGGAAATAACAAAAAAAAAAAAAAAGTGTTTCATCACAATATTTTTGCTATATTTTTATTAACACTTTGCTAAAGGGGGGATATATAAAAGAAGTTAATTCATTGGTAACATAATGCATTCCCAATGATACCAATGGGAAATAAAGGAATTTAATATTGATCTAGATTATTGATCTGTGTTGGAAACAAGCCAGGATAAGATTGAAGCAAAAACATTTTTCCAAGGATGCAGTTTCCAATACTTTTAGATCTAAACTGCTCTCTGTTTCCATTGTTTTACTTATTACCTCAATACTAGTAAACTTATAAGTGTAGGGTATACTTTATTCTTTCCAGCCCTTTGCTACATTTTTTCCTTTACCACATTTTTTACATTAAGCTAAAAAAACATTAACTTCGGATGACACTAGGAAACATCAGATTGGTTAATAATTTTTTTCCCCACAGTTGATGTTGCTACTACTACTGTTGCAAAACATAGAAGTTGGATGATGATGTTGCTAATAGAAACATCAAAGTGTTGAAGCTTACGAATTGTTTTTACACACCGGATGAACGAGTTGTTTTGCTGTTTATTGTCGTTTGTTCTTTGATTGTTGTTATGATTGTAAATGTTTTCGCGCTTTTGATGTGTGTTTTTTCCTTATTTTTTTATTTTGTTTTTCCTTTTTCAGACCCGTAAAGTTCTCTCTTTCCTTGAATTAAGTTGTTTAGACAAATTATATTTCACTTAAATTATCTAAAACAACAATGTGACAACAAAAGTGACGAGTTTTCTAAAGTTAATTTTTATTTATTAATAAATAAATTGTATATTAATTAAAATGCATTTAAAGCGAGTTTTTAAAAGTTGCACTAAACAATAGTATTATATTATATTTCAAATTGACCCATATTTCATATTAATGGGTTTGAGATTTTTCATATTTTATAGATAATATGACAAAGGCAATAATATTTAAATGTAGAGAGGTTTTTTTGGGGAACAAGTTTAATTTTGAAATAAACTTGATTTTAAAAGTAGCATAATTCAATTGCGTAAATGAAAACCTTGCATTTAAATTTTTAATAATTTAAATATTTGTTTAAAATTTTAATTCATAATAATTTAGTGAATGTTGTTATTATTATACATATTAACTTCCTAATTGTGCAACTTTTAATAAAAAAAAATTTTAAATGGAGACTAAATTTTACTCAAATTATCTTTAAACTATTTGCTTTCAAATAAGAAACTTGGAAGTTAAAAGAAATTTAAGAATAAAAGACACCAAGATTTAAACTATTTTGATGTTTAATTTTATTTGATCAGATTTGGTACCACTAAGCAAAGACAAAGGGGGTAATTAATGTTTAAAATTTGTTTATGGTCCTTCAAGCCGGATGGTGATTGACGACCCCAGGAGTTTATTTAGTGGAAATTAAACCGCTTTTAGGCAGTAAGATTTATTGGTGTGTGTCTCCATCGGTCAGCGATGAACATATTGGCAATTGATACTTTACTGACACTATGGTAAGCGGCAGAGCTGTAAATGAATCATTAATTTTTGATTTTAGTTCTTTACGAATTACCTAAATTTTTAATTAATTCTTTTCACACAAAAAATTAATTGAATGAAATTTGAGTCAATTCCAATGAATTTGGTAAAAATGAATTGCAATTCACTTCCAATTGAAATGAATTTGTAGAATGAATTGCAATTCGTTTCTAATTCAAATGAATTTTTCAAAGTGAATTACAATTCATTTCCAATTCATTTGAATTAATTTTGAATTAATTCAAACGAATTAGAAAAATGAATTGCAATTCAAACGAATGATTCAAAACTGAGTTGCAATCAATCAAATTCAAGAGCAGATCTAGGCAGTATGAAAAATGGAAATTCTCTTACCAAAATGAAAATATTCAGTACAAAAATTGAAAAGCCTTGTTCTGAATCCGCGCCTGTTGCATGATTCTGTTGCATGATTGCAACTCATTTTTGAAGCATTCATTTGAATTGCAATTCATTTTTCTAATTCATTTGAATTAATTCAAAATCAATTCAATTCAAATGAATTGGAAATGAATTGCAATTCACTTTGAAAAATTTATTTGAATTAGAAACGAATTGCAGCAATTCATTCTACAAATTCATTTCAATTGCTGCAAAATTGCAAGTGAATTGCAATTAATTTTTACCAAATTCAATTAATCTTTTTGTGTGAAATGAATTAATTCAAAATTTACTAATTCAATGCATGAATGATTCGCGAATTAATTCAAAAATGAATGATTCATTTACAGCTCTGGTAAGCGGAAAGAAGATATTAAAAATTTTTAACTGACTCATTGTAACGAGTAAAGTGATTGTGTGCGTACAAAAGTTACACTTTGTAACCGTTAAGGTGATTGTATATGTAAGAAAAGAGTCACCTCGTAGTCGTGTAAGTACTTGTTGTCACTTTATTGACCATTCGGTAGTTGTGGAGGTGATTGTGTGTGCAAAAAAGGGACACCATGTAGTCGTTGCGGTGGCAATAGCCTTCCTCCTAGGACAAGCCAATATTAAAATGACTAGTAACGTAGCTAATAAAGTGGTACTAGTGGTACCCTAATATAGTCGGTTAGATAACTTGTACGCAACAGACTCCTTAGACTGCTGGAACGCTACAATCACACCTCTTATATCAGAGTTGGCGAAACTAAATTCTCTAACTTGCCCTAAGCGATAACTGAGCCATCTCTCTTGGAGTAGTTTAACTGAAAAAAAGAGGGGAGATGATATATTAGAATTTCTAAATTCTAATAACTTATTTACTCCGAACACTGGTAAAAGACCTACATACAGGATCAGAGTAGAGGTAATTGATATTACTATATGTTCTGACAAATTTATTGATGACTCGTATTCAGACCATCGCTATATTTTTATGTCTCTAGCCCATTCAATCCTAGTCTCAATAATGTTGAAAAATAAGGCATTGTTTATATTAGGTTTCGAAGTCATCCAACACCAAATAGTAGCTTTGGGAGGATTAAGCCTAAAGTAGAAAGTTATAACTGAAACATTTGAGGTCTGCTGTCCACTTCGAAATAGACGATCTCTGAAAGAGAAGAATTCTGGATGACAGGAGAACTAATGAATTTTAGGAGAGAAACAAGAAAACTGTTTACTAAAGTCCACCTAATGAAACAAAATTCAATAAAAAATTTAGAGAATATGACAGAACAATACGAAAATTATGAAAGCTCTTTTGCAAACATTTTTCCCATCATTCATATAATGGAAAAAACGTAGAAACTATAGAGGAATTATTAATAATATTAATGAAAGTACACTTTTTAACAGGAGCAGTGGGAGATATAGATGAACTATCGTACACTCTAATGGAAGTAATGCCAATACAAACATAATCATAGCGACATAAATGGTTAAAAAGACAACACCGGTTGAAATATTTACTGGTCTTTCTTCAAAAAAGTATTGACTTAGTAGATAATTTTCTGGCGCAAATTTATACAAATGGACTAAAGTAGGCGTATACTCCAATAGTCTGGAAGGAAGCAAGAAAAACCCAGGAAAAAAATTAGTAATTGGTTGGATAGGTCAAATGTTTGGAAATATATTGATAAAATGCGAAGCAAATGACATTGAAATGAAAGGAAGATTTTGGCGTGGGATTCCGTAAGGAGGTATTTTATCCTCATTTTTATGGGTAACCATCAGTTTACTAAGGATTCTCTCCCATTAAGCTTTCAATCCCGACATAAAAATGAGAGACAGAGTTTTACGTGAGAACACGTATAGAAATAATTCCCAGGATTTTATCCCATGATGGTGTCGATGCTGTCTGTTATGCAGATGACATAGCGATATTGATTAGAGAAAAAAAATCCTAACAATTTATCAGTTCTTACGTTCAACTCCTTAGTATGGTGAACTTCCTTGGAGGAGAAAATTAATATAAAATCTCTTCCAAAAAAATCAGAGACAGTGACAGAGTTTATAGGCATTTGCGAGATGACATGGCAACTATCGTTCGAAAAACAGTCTAAATATAAGGCAGCTTTAGCTGTAACTAGATTAATAGTAATAGGAGATCCTACTAAAGCGAAAGAAAGATATTGATAAGCAGAATACAGGAAAAGTACAAATACAAATTTTTTTAATTTGTTTCAGTTCCCTACGATTAAAAAATGATGGTTCCCCTATATTTAGGCCAAAAAAAAGTTTGTTTTTTTCTCGAAATTGATGTAAAAAATTTTGTATTCCTACAATTTTTTTAACTCTTAAGGATAGTCAATCGGTTATTAAAACTTTAAAAAATGACAAATTCACATCTCGTAGTTTTTTATAGTTAAAGAACGAAATAAACTTGTATGCGGTTATAAGAACATTGAGATAATATGGGTTCCAGGCCATTATGGTATTGTTGGAAATAAGGTTTAGAAGTTATCCAATATGAGTTCAAGCTTGATTACCATCACACTGGAAAACGCAAAACCTTTCTAAAAGTTTAAAAATGAAAAGAAAGAATGGGCAAGAGATAAAGACGTCATTGAGTAACATAATTCAAACATCGATAAAGCGACTGAGATATTATAGGAAAACTCAAATATAGAGAAGGAGAACAAAGCAGATTCTCAAACTAAATAAGCCAATACTTAGAAAACTAATCAGAGTAATAACTACCCACACAGAGCTGTAAATTTCACCTTGTTCGCATTAGAATAATGGATGTTTTATTTTGAAGAGCATTCGAGGAGGAGGACGAGACATTAGAACACTACGTATATTAATTCCTGCGTTTGGTCGCATTAGAAGCAACATCAATTAGAAATTTCTGAGAAAAATTTTAACATGTTTTGAAGAGCTCACAACATAACCATATAGGCATACGTGTATATCCTGAATGGGGTTAGGACATTTTAATGGTCCCTTTTTTAAACTTAATCTAACCTAAATCGCCTTTCTTAAAATTGCATCAGTGCCAGACTGGAACTAAGTATTGTTTTCGATGAAACTTAAGAAAAGAAATCGTCATATTGCTGGTGCAAAAACTCTGCCTTGTCAATTTCTAGATTTACAACCCAATTATTTCGAATACAATCTTTTAACAAATGACTTGTTATTTTATTTTATTTACTCTACTTTCTCTTCATATTAAAAATTGCTTCCAACATTCGGTCAAATTTATCTCCATTAGCAAAATATTGGTTTTAATGTTTTTTCCTCTGTTTTTTTTTTTTTTTTTTAAAGTGATGTATGTTTAAGGATACCATTTTATTGTTAAATGCTGTCTCAAGGCTAAGTGCAGAAAACAAATTCAAAAATATATTTTTGTTGTTGTTTTTATAATAAAAAACTAACTTTTTTCCCTGTAACATTTAACCTCTGGTTTACATGACTATTAAAAAATATATTTTTCAGTTTTTTCTGTAAAATGTTTTTAAACAAAGTTTTGGTTTATTGTTGTTTATCCAATGTATTTATTTTTTGCCTTTATTGTTGTTGTTTCATTTGATGCATATATAGCATAACAACAATTTGTTTATATGTCTGGTGTAAACCAAATATTTCCCGCCACATATACATTTTTATTATTATTTCTGATTTTTTTTTTTAAAGAACAGGAAAAACTTTTTCTTTATATTAATCTCACACGCTTTTTAAACAAATAACATATTTATTATAAAATTTTTGGCCAACAAACAAATAAAACCTGCAAAAAAAAAAAAAAATAACATAATAATGATAGTAAAGGGAAAAAGTTAGGTTAATGGTTTTTAAAAGTTGCTCCTTTTTTGCTTACTTAGCTAAATGCTTTTTAGTAACTTTTAAAAGTTAAATATTTTCCTAAAATGTTTTTTTTTTCTCTTCTTTTCATTTTAAGCTAACAAATAACAATTTATTAAATTGCCGGTAAAACAAGCACAAACACCTTGTGTTTTTTATAATTTTAAAAAATCCAAAAATTTTTTTGTATATAAAAAGAAAAGTATAAAAAAAACTGTTTATCTTTTGCCTTTGAATTTGTATTGATTAGTCTATAATTTTTCCATTCAATGAATCGAAATCATTGTCGGTTCTTAGGCTAGAAAGCAAAAATAAAAAAATGTGAAAAATAAAAGATTTAAAAATAAAAACAAAAATAAGAAAAGAGGAAAATAACGTTGATGATGTTGATTATCTAGGGTAACTGAGGGCTGATATTTGAAGGCGTATACTTAATGTGAGTAGTGCAATGGAGTATAGGTATTATGATGATAATGATACTCTCTTATTCCATCTCCATAACTGACAGATGTCGATGAAGTGTTTGTTGTATGCACTTGTTACAATTTTTTTTTAGAGCTTCATTTTTTTCCTGTTGTGTGTGTATTTTTTTATAATTTAAACTAAGACGGAAGTTTTGTAACGCTGACGTTTGCTAGAGTTTGAACCTGAAATTGTGTTTTGCTGATTGTTGGTTCGTTCATTTGTTCCTTAATTTTGTCTGTGAGTCCTTGAGTTTTGTTTTGTGGCATAGAGTTCCGCCATCGTAATGATTGTTAACGCTTGGCTCATTTTGACTTTCATCATTCGCCAGCCAGCTTAAATGTTATATTTAGCTGTTTTTTTTTTTTTTTTTTCGTTCAACGTTTGTATATTCAAGTATTTATATTGTTTTATATAGAAGTCTGTGTAGATTAATTTTAAAGTTATTCGTTATTTTTTGGAGTAATCGATTAAAAAGAAGTTCTGTTAATAAGGATCCCCTGAACTTATTATTTGAAACAAGACAACAAAAAAACATAAACAATTATATACGAAATTCATTTAAAGTTTGAAAAAAAAAAAATACAAAAAATAATATAAAAATCCTAATTTGAATATTAAAATCAACGAAAGTCTAGAAAAAATGTGAATAATTCCACGTAATTCTTATTCTTTGGACTAGATATGATGTAAAAAGTTAAATAAAGTAGGGAAATAATACTAACTTTTTTCATCAAGATTTTTCATCTGATGAAAAAAGTCAATATTTTGTTACAATTTTTTTTTTTTCATAGTAAATTTTGTTTTTGACGAAAACTCAGTTTTATTTCTGAAAAGCAAGTATTTTGATGAGCTTCTTTTCTCCAATTTTCTTTTTTATTTCCAACATTTTTTATTTGATCAACGATTATAAATCCTTCATCCTTCAGTATACAGCTAACCACTTATACTACAAATGGACTCAAAATTAATGCCTGAGTTGATTTAAAGATGTACGTCCCTCTGTCTGTCCAAACATATAAATCTTATAATCAAATTACAGGTGGCAATTTTAAATAATCAATTACGATGGCAACCAATTTTTTATGAAAACCTGGTTTTATAAATTTATATATCCAACATTACAATATTTATGACCCCTTAAGTATAGGGTTGTCAGATTTTTTTATTTATCTTTATATTCATATTTGATGGAAAACAAATTGTCAAACATTTATTGATAATATTTATAAATTAATGATCTTTATTTTGTTAGTCGGAGTTCATAAACAGCAATTTTTCTTGCTGCAACTCTGAGTTCGTAGTCGAGAGGTAAAGCGAATGTAAATGTTTAATATTTCCTTCTCTTCTCTTTCCTACGAACTCAGAATTGCAGCAGGAAAAATTGCTGTGTGTGATCCTCGATTTATATCAGAAATTTTTACAAACTCTTGCTTCGTGCATTTAAATTTGATAATTTAAAGGTATTTCTGAAAATACGTATTTTGAATTTCAAGTTTGAATAAAACTGAATATTCATTTGAAAAAAAGTGATACTTTCTCAATTTCATATCAAATGTTATTCCTAAATAATCCTTAATCCAAAAAAAAAATTAATACATAAATATAAAAATTAATGTCATATTCTCAATTTAATACCAAATGCTTTTGTTAAATCAGGATATATTTAAGAAAATAGTAAAAATATTTGATTTCAATTAATTATAAATTTAAGATATAACCTTTGTATTTAAAAATGGATTTTAAAATTGATAATAAATGTCTTATGACAAGGACGAAATATCATTAAATGTTTTTTTACAATTTGCAAAAATAACCAGAATGATAATAAATTAAATTAAAAATCGCCACGTTTGGCGAAAAATCGCCACATCTGACAGCCCTGATTAAGTATACTATTTAAATCAAAAACTCTTTCGAAGTTGATTAAATCATGTCCGTCCATCCGTCTGTCCATCCTTAAAAAAACTTTGTAATAAAAATAAGGGAGGCAATTTTGAATAATGAAAACCCGATGACAACCCGTTTTTCATAAAAACCCCATTTTAAAAATGTAAATACCCTACATCACCTTTGTGTGCATTAGAGTGTCCCGAGAATAGCGTTTTTCGAGATTTCGATGTAGGAACACCCCTCAAAATTTTAAAATAATGGGTCGCATACATTTTGGTGAAAAAAAGTTTCGATTTTTTAATCGAAATGGGTAACAAAAAATTCGTAATTTTACGCTGGTTATGGGACAAATTTTTTGAAAATGTTTCCAATTGGATTTTGTTTCGCTAGAAGACTTTTAAAGGTATTTTGATGAATTTTTTTTTTTTTTTTTAAAATTCTGGAAATTTATATATTATTAACAGCACTTACTACAATTCAAATTTTTAATATTGTAACCTTAAAAGGAACAAAATTATGAAATTCTTATCTATTTTTTTAAGAAAAATATCAAACAATTTTTTTGCATGATGTACTAAAATGACGGTTTATGGACCAAAATTTTTGCGATTTTTTTTTTTTTTTTTTAATATTTTTCCTATAATTGGCTCAAAATTACGAAATTTTTGATACCCATTTCAAGACTAAACTCAATACTAATTTTTAGACGAAATGTTCTAGACCCGTGACATTCAATCGATGGTAGGGAACTGAAGATCAATTAAATTTTTTTTTTAATATTTTTCCCATATTCAGCTAATTTTTACGCCCTCGTTTGAGGGCTGTTCCTACAAAATGTTTGTTCACATGACACTTTAGTGTGCATTTAATCATTTGTAACACAAATTGACTCAAAATTACTTTCAGACTCGAATTAACAATTTCCGTCCAGCTGTCTGCCTGTTCAGATAAATTTTGTAAATAAACAAGTGTTATGTTCAATTAATGAAAATCCAGTAATGACAGGTTTGTCTTAAAATTCGGCATTATTACTTTCTATATCATATGCCATCATAGTCTTAGACTTAAAATCACTTTCAGAGTCTATTTCAAGATGTCCGTCCAGCAGTCTGACACCCCAGTGAAAAGATATATAATCACCTTTTCATTACTATTTAATTTACCAAAAACAAAGTGTTGACTTAAAAAATACATATAAATAACTAAAATTCAATAATTTCTCTATATAACTTTTTCGAATATTAGATCTCAGTTTTTTAACCACAAACGATTATCATTTTATTTCAAGTAACCGATTGACTAAAATCAAAACACCAACTCTATTCACTGCTGACAATAATACAGCAACATTTTATTTTCATCTCTACTCTATAATCATGGCAATGTAACAATAATTTTTTTTATTTGAACCACAGCAACATACAGAAACACATACCAAATTCACACTGCAGCTCGTTGAGTTCAGTTCAGTTGTCGTGGGTAAATGATACCATGATTCTTTCCATTTGGACGCTTCTGAACATGATGATGATTATTTTTTTTAAATATTTTTTTTCTAGTATGATTGTTGGTTTGTTTCTAAATATGTACGAATATTCACTTTCGCATTCCCATTCGCAATCCGTATGTATTTAAATCTAGATAAGTTAGAGATTTCTGTTTTTTTTTTTTTTTAATATTTCTTTTACGTGTTTATGAATGTTTGAAGCAAAGTGTGTGCAAATATGTGTATGTGTGTGTGATTGTAAGTGAATATGTATTTAGAGGGTTTAAGAGGATTTGAAGAAACTGCTCTTTAGAACTGCTTGGATGATTACGTTGTGAGTAAAAAGTCTGAAGTACTATATCAAGTGCTTCACTTGCAAGCAGTAAACCTACGCAAGTGGTTGGCTCTACTTCCTCTTTATGTTTTTTTCCGGGATTTTCTAGTGTTCATACTTCTTTTTTTTTTTTGAAGGATGTTTATAAGAGATTCCTCAATGTAACCTTGATATTTAATGATTTTTTTGTTTTAAAAAATATATTTGTTTTTCTATTTTTCGAAAGAATTTTGTTTCCTAAAAATTTTTGGGGGAAACCTGTTGTTTTAAATGATATTTTATTTGATAAAACTGAATCAATACTTATTTTTAAATTAAATAAACAATAACCAAATTGACTAATATTAATACTTCATAATATTTTGCAATTTCCCTGAAAAATTTTGGGACAGAAGAAGACAAAATGATGAAAATTTAACAAACATTTACACACACTTATATTGAAATTTGTTGTAGCGTTTCGTTGGGGATAGATAAATGTTTGGATAGATGAATGGATGGCATTATGACTGGCTGGTTGGTTGACTGACTGGCTATATGGATGGATGCCATTGCTTTTTCACTGATTTCATTTCAGTTTTTTTTTTTTTTTTTAATTTTCTTACTTTTTTGATTGTATTGTAGACGTATAATGAAACTTAAGAGAAAACGTTGAATTTATACATCCACACACCATCATGCTTCACGTTAAAGCAGTGTGGCACAAGCTGATGATGGTGATGAAATTAAATTGGGGAAACTTTTTTTTCAATCATCATCTTCATAAAAATGATGGCAGCCATCAACTAGAACGTCGCCGCGACTTTACGTTGGAACTCTTAAATTAAAAAGTATAAAGTTTCTTTGGTAATAATGGGAGAAGTAAGTCAGAGAAGAAGATAGGTTAGGGAGTATACAGTGTATGAAGAACTTTATAGCCAAGGGGAAGAAAGTAGCAAAACTAACTAGTACCTTGTTACAATTACTAATTATTTATCAATCAAAAGAACTAGAATAGTTTTAAAGCAAATATATATATATATATATATATATATATATATATATATATATATATATATATATATATATATATATATATATATATATATATAAATATAAATATATATATATATATATATATATATATATATATATATATATATATATATATATATATATACAAATATATATATATATATAAATTTGTGTAATTTCAACACGTGGTTCAGTTTACAGAAAACTTGTTTCTAATTTAAATTTTTTTTTTTTATAAATTCAATTTCAATATATTTTTCTGTGTGAAATTTTTGAAAAAAATATTTTTATTTTTTCTAATATAAATCTGTTTGTCAAGACTCTATTTTTTAACACACAATTTGTTTAATATTTTCTAGAGTTTACTTTTCACTTCTCCCCTTCTGTACATCATCTTACAATTCTGACGTTTCAGTGGTTTGATTAATTTTTGATTTAAAGATAGCAATTTTTTTAAGTTAAACTTAATTTTAAGCAAAAATCTATAGAAATTTACTTTTTCTTTTTTCCTAAACGAATATAAACCTTTTAATTTTTCTTCTTCCCTACACTTGCTCGGCAGCAAATGAAATTTAATGGGGAGCAAGAAAAAAAATCCAAAAAAGTCAAACTCAGTCAAACAGTCGAAGTAGTACAAGAAGAAGAAAAAGACGAAAATGAAAATATAAAAAGTAGAAGGAGGACGAGAAAAATGTTTTGTAAAGTTTTGCAATTTTAATTAAGTTTCGAAAACGTTTTATATCAAGCATACATTTAATCACACTCACTTTGTCAGTCTCATGGGCAGATTCAAACAAAAACATTCACATATAATACTCACACAAACACGCATAAAACTTTTGATATTTTAACGTAACATACGTTGTATGTATAAAGCATATACAGTACAACCATCATCAGCAACAGCAACATTGCCAACAACACCAACAAACATCCTCAATAGCAGGAGCAGCAGTAGTAGCAATAGAAGAATCAACAGTAATAATAATAAAAACAAAAAATAATGTTAAAAATACAACAAACTACTGAAGCAGACAACACTGTATTATCAAAGTCGCGCACTCTTCAATTAAAAAAAAAAAAAAATAATAATAAATTAAAACAACAAAAACAATAACAAAAACAGTAGCAACAACAAAAGTATATAAAGCTCAGAGTGCAACATAAATAAAATTGAAAATAATGAAAAAGTAGCAAACATTTTATATACAAACAAACACATACACAAGCTTAAGTACAGGGACAAACTTTTATAAAATTTATATATTTATTTATATATGTATACAGTTTTTTGTTTGTATGTAATTGTGTAGGTGTTTGCTGGATGTGTATATGTATAAGTATATTAAAATCTTAAATACAAAATGTTGACAGCCATGAATGAAAAGGCAAAAAACGTTATATGTATGTATTTTGTTTTTATATTATTTCTATAACAAATTTATTTAATTTGTTGGCTCCAAGTTTATTTTATTTTTTACAGATAGAAGGATTTATTTAACAAAATCCACTTTTCATATCATTTTTATCATACCAAATCCCAATAAGAGAAGATTTAAATTTTAATTCAAACTTCACTTTGTAGAATATTGTGGATCAAATTTCACTTTATAAAAATTAAATGAAATTTTCTAAGCAGATTTCAAATTTATCTCTAAATAAAATTCTCGTAAATTTTCTCTTTCTGGAAAATTATCAAAAAAATTTGTTCTAAGAAAATTTTAGATAAATTTTTTCCTTATAGATCTTAGATCTATTTATAAATCTTCTCTTTATAAAAAAATTTACTAGAAATGTTCGATAAATTTTTTCATAATAAAAACATTTTAATATATTTTCTCTGTATTTTGAAAAATTTATAGACAATTTTCGATAAAATATATTTTAATATAATTTTCTCTATAGAAAATTTTTAATAAAATTTCTCTGTAAAAAAAATTAATTTTCTCTGTAGAAAATTTTTAATTTCAGTGAATTCCTCTGTATAGAAAATTAGTTTTCTATTTGTGAAAATTTGGAATAAAATTTATCTTTGTGTAATTTTCAATATTTTTCTCTTAATATAAAATTTTTCATATATTTTCTTTTCATAGAGTTTCCGGCAAAATTTCTCTTTATAATAAATTTTCGATAAAATATCTCTCTAATAATTTTGGACATATTTTTCTTTCTAGAAAATTTTTCTCTTTAAGTGTTTTTTTAATAAATTTTCGATAAAATATATTTTTATAAAATTTTCTCTATAGAAAATTTTAAATAAAATTTCTCTTTTCAGTAATATTTATCTTCATGTAATTTCAATATTTTTCTCTTTATAGAAAATTTTTAATATATTTTCTTTTCATAGAATTTTCGGAAAATTTTTCTCTTCAAGAGCCTTTTTTTAAAATTTTCTGTTTTAATAATATTTCTCTTAAACAATTATCTCTTTAGAAAAGGTTTAATAAAATTTCTCTGTATAGAAAATTTATTTTTTGTTTTTAAATTATTTTTTTTAAATTTCTTGTTTAAAAAAATGTTCAATAAATTTAGTCGTTATAAGAAATTCGCAGTCAAATTTTTCTTTAAGGATATTTTCCATAAACTACCTCTTTAAGAAAATGTTTAATAGTTCTTATTAAATTTTCAATAAATTTTCTCTTTAAAAAAATTCTCTTTAAAAAAAAAAAAAAATATTAATAAACTTTTCTTAAAATCAAATGTTTCAGTATATTTTATCTTTAATAAAAATAATGAAATTTTTCATAAAAAAATTGTGATAAATATTATTTTCTATTAGTTTTTCATAGGGAATTTGCAATACATTTTTTTTTTCTTTCAATAAATTTCCACTTCAGTGAATTTGTAATAAATTTTCTCTTAGTGAAAGTTTTTGATGAATTTTTATCAAGTGATTGTAGGAGTGCTCTAAAGGAGCAAGGAAACTAATAAGGGATTAGGTTATGCTGGGTCGCTTGTCATTGCAACATCGAAGACAATGAAATTAATGACGAACTCATAAGCCACGGCTAAGCGTACGATGGGTCACAGGTAGAAGAATTGGTTACCGATTACATACTTCTTTAGATTGGTAAGGGAACCAACAACAACTGGAGGGATAAGAGCGATTGTAGAGTGTCATGGACTATACGCAGCAAGAACAAAACTATTACTAGGCACCAGTAAAAGGAGTCTCAGGATCATAATAGGAGTTATTGCAGAAATAGTATATGGGACATCGCCACGCAGGATTATTATAGGTTATGCGAAGATGAAGAGGAACCGGAAACGCTTGCGCATATTATCTGCTATTGCCCACGTCTACAGACCTAGAGATATAAATGATTAGGTAAGGAATTTTACGATAGACTCTTAAAGAGTTTGGACTGGAAATTATTAAAGACTTTTTCAAGGGAATCAGTTCGCTGAGGGATAGATAATAGAGCATGATAATAATGGCATCACAACAAATTAGGTTGATGTGGAGTGTTCGTAGAGATTCACAATGGATCCATGAGTGTCGCCAAGTGGAAGTCATGTGTATATATAACCATAAAGCTACCTTTCTTAACCTAACCTAGCATTTCGTCTATAAATGTTATTGGGGAATTTTATTTATATTGTTTCTTTATGGAAAATATTCTCTTCTTTAAATTTTGAATAATAAATAATTAATAAAAGTTAGATGTATATAAAAAAGTTTTATTGATAATTTTATATCCGTAAATATTTAAAGAACATTTTTCTTCTTTCACAAAATTTTCTCTTTATAGACATTTTTTTAAATGTTTATTTCAGTTTAGGCTACTTAAATGCAAATTATTCACGTTTTTAGCTTAATCAGCCTGCTGAAAAATGTATTTCCTATAAATCAATTTGAACTTATTAAAACGCAATAATTTTTTTGTTTCATTATCCCAAAATATAAATCCAGCTTATTACTCATGTACGCAATATTTTTTAATATTTTTTTTTTTTTTTATTTAGTATTCATGCCATTATATTTGAACTCTCCCAAAAAAACCGACAATATTAAAATTATCACGTTCATAATTTAATGGTTTTCTGTATTACGTTTTTATTTTCCATCTCCCCAACATTTTTCCTGCAAAAGTTATTTCATTTTGCAGGACACTTCTCAGTAGAGCAAGTCAACTGAACGAATGTAACAAGTTGAAATATGTATGAGAAAATAATACAAAAAATGAAATACACAAAAGTTCCATTTGCCAAACCGGATGCAACTCCACGCACTGTTTTACTACTTTTCGTCTCGGTGGCTGTAGCTACGGAAGCAGTTCGCAATTGTGATTAATTGCAAAAAAATCAGAAGAAAAAAAAAGAAGGACACAAAATGAAATGGACATTTTTGTTTTGCTTTCGTCCTTTACTCTGTCTCCTGTAGATTGTTGAAGCAAATAAAATTAAATGCTAAATGTCTGGCAAGTCATTAAACAAATGTAACATTTTCTTGAAATATTTATACCTTTAAAAGAAATATTGAAGAGCAGGAGATGATTTTAGTTAAAATTTAAATATAAAAAGTTGGAGATTTAAGAGGTAGTCTATAACGACTAGGAAATAACTTATAAATATTTACAAGGTCTATCAATTTGGAGCTATGATCCTTTTATAATAAAAATTAAAAATATAAGAAATTCAATAGTTGTTGATTATATATAGGGTCCCTTTAAAGTCTCTTTAATGAATATAATATAGTTTTACAGAAATTTAGTTATTTTAAAGGTATCATTACTCTAAAGTACTGATGCTGATCTTATTTGTGTCATGTCCACTTATATTACAATCGAAGAATTTGGGCAGATGTAGGGTACTCTAAATATATGCTAGAATTAATGTTTCTTTCATCATTTTTTGTATATATCATTTAGTATGTTTGTATTTATTAAAGATTTAAGATTTTGTTTTCATTTAGATTAAATGCTGATTATACTCGGTATGTCCAACTGTTTCACTCTGTTTTCTCCTGCTCAACTCTCGGTACCATCTAATATCTAGAGTTGACGAATAGTTTCATTTACAATGATTTTTTTGTAATCAGTTAAATGCACGTTTCCAGTTGGATAATCAAAACTTTATCAAGATTATTTTACTGATACTTTACCAAGATTTACATTACTCTAAATGTGAGAGTGTGTTTGTAATGCTGAATTTACTTTTCTAATACATATTACAACAAGCAAGCAACAGTCAATTCTAATATTCAAATACACGCATACTGATAAACAAATTTATATAAATGTTTTTCTACTTTTAGTTAAATAGTGAATAGGAAGGGAGGGAGAGAGAGAGTCCTTCCAACGGTACGTTGTCTGTCTGTCTGTCCGTCCAGCTTTTAATACCCTTTCGTTGTATACGGACGAATGCGTTACTTATGCGTTCAAAGAAAATCAATCTCAACTAAGCTAAATTATCATTAAATTTATCTATCAGTTTATAAAACAGTAAAAATGTATATGTGTAGGTCTTACAGAGAGTGTGTATATGTGTGTGTGTCAGAGTTAAATCTTATAGAGATTTAATTTGTGTACATAAGGTAGAAAAATCAGGAAAATAAAAGGGGAGTTTATTGGGTTGTATTTTATTTAAACAATCTATAATGTATGTTTGATTGTCTGTCTGTATGTTTTTCTCTTTATCTAAATGTCTGTATATTTTTGTTGTACTTGATTTAATATAGTTTTTTAAAAGCGCGAAGATTAGATGATTGCTTCAATATGTTCGGAATATTCATCGTATGATATGGACACAAATTTACCAACACGTACATATAGTTGTTATTAAAAACTCTCAAAGAAAAACGTGTGTAAAAAATATTTTTTAATACCTTTGCTTTCCTTATTGCCTTTCAAAATTATCTTATTCTGAAACATTTGAAAAATATAGCAAAAATTTAAAAATTAAACAAAAAAAATTGGAGTTATTAGTTTTGTCATAAGTATGTATTCAGACTAGGTAACTTTTATTTGTTTAAACTTAACTTTAAATTTACAAATCAAAATACAGTTTCAATGATTCATGGTAAATGAAATTTTGTTGTTTAGTAATATAGAAGAAAAATACAAAATGAAATTCGAAGTATAGAAAAGTTTGTATAAATTTTTTCTATAGTGTGAACCCAGTATAATATTGTCATATTTGCACAGAAAAAATGTCTTTAAATTCAACTAAAAATTAAAAAAATCAACTGAATTTAAACATTTATAAAATGAACCAAAACTTCTGGGAAAGGTTCTTAAATTACTGCTCACAATTTTCGAGTGTATTTTGGTACTAAGAATTTATGTTGACTGTCACTACTCGATGTATTAAATTCCTTGTTCTTAATATCAGCTTGCTTGTATAACCAAATTAAATTATCTTCCAGCAGGATACATTTTACATCCTCCCCTTGTTTCAATATATATACAACATAAGAGTGGTTTAAACATCGTGTAGAATGCAACCTTCATTCCTTACTACCTATAACCAACGTTGTTGCCATTGTCAACTTACACAAACACATACAGTTTCACTCGCAGAGTTAACAACATTATCATCATTGGGTTTTGTAATCTACAAGGTAACGTGTGCACGCGTATATGTCTGAGTTTGGCTTCTATTCCAATCAGATTGTTTCCGTTGTATTTTAAATCTCATGTCCTTGTTTCATTTTATTATACTACCCCTCCAGATTCAATTTTCCTTCATCATCATCATCATCATCATTCTGTTAACGTTGTATAAGTAATGTTGAATAAAACGTATGAATTCTTGTCGAGATTGAATTCGTATTAATACGTTTGACCCCCGGGCAATATTTGAAAGTTTATGTGAGTGAACGTGCGCCTGATTAACATATGTCAACAGAATAATAAAAAATATATAAAATAAAAAAAAAAAACATTGCTGTTGCAAGTTCTTTTTTACATTTTTTACAATTTCTATAAAGTGGTTGTATTTTATTTCTTTACAGCTTCTTTTTTGTAAAATTTAAAATCCGCAGCCACATGTTGCTTTAAATGAAATTGAATTATTTGCTTATTTTGATAAATCATTAAAATATGCTTTTGAGCATATTTTATTGGAGGAGTAGAGTGCTTGAAATTGAATTATAATTTGGTAAATCAATTAGAAAGGAAATTTGATAAATTAGAATGTGGAGCGGATATAATAAAGTATTAGTTCGAGAACTATCAGCAGAATGACAGCGAGGAGACTGCATTTTTTTTAAGTAATGATATTTATTCGATCTTTTTACCACCAAAACTTGTTTCGTTAATACGATAATGCAACCATTTTCTCTGCGTCATTGCTGAAACAAATTTTCAAGTGTATGAAAAATAATTTTTCCTTAATTGGTAACCTCTTTGCTATGGGTTTAGATACTGAGATAGAAACTTAGATCATTATTTGTTTTAGGTACTAATATTGTTTTATTTTCAAGCTGAAATTTTTCTATTTTTCCTTCTATTCTGTAACAAAATAAATAAAAAATTATTACTTTAAATGGTTTCTTGGTATTCTTTTTTAATAGTTTTTCAGTATGCACTTTAATATTAAGGTGCCCATGTCTCCATTCGGGGGTTTGACCTCATACATTTAAGGGTCAAAAAATATATTAAAAATAAAAATCGCCAAAAATTTTTAAAAATCTCTAAAAATCTGAAAAAACGAATTATAGTTCTAATTTGTTTACAATATTTTTAAAAATTATCAAAAAATATTAACTTTTTTCTGGACCTTTTTTTTAAGGTTTAGTTTAATATTTTTTTTTTTTTTGTATATCGCCTCTGGCAACACTGATTTAAATAATAATTTAGTTTAATAACTTTCTTATGAGGGTGAGGATAATTTTTAAGTACAAATTTTTATACAGTAACAAGGAAAGAAAATGCTTTAAAATTTAAATTGATTTGGATTTTGTAGCAAAAGTAAAAAAATAAAATAAAATAACCTTTGCAAAATGAACATTTGAAATCTTTCACTTCAAACTCTTGTAAATAATGAAGAACTCTTTGGTTTGAAAATTTCTTCAAATTAACATAAATACATATTTAATATTCTAATAATTAAAATCAAAATATTTATGTTTATTCACAAGTAGAGTCTTCAACTTACACCACTGACTTTTAGCCTAAAAACAGACTATGATGTTTTAGCGGTCGTTTTTATTATTCAACTTACTTGTCTGTAAAATGCATTTACATAATATGCAAATTCTTCAACTTGTTATGATTCTTCAAATTTCTCATACTTTTTCATTTTATTTTATTTATTTATTTTTTTTTTTTCAAAATAACATCCTTAAGTATGCCCTTGTTTTTGAAGAAGTTCAGTTCTGTTTTAAAAAATTTTAAAATTTTCTCCAAAATAGGTATTTATAAATGTTTGGATGGGTGTGTACGATTTCTACTCATTAAGATGGCTCTTGAGTCAACGTCGAAGTGAACAAGCGGCAAGCTAATTGAAAATGTGTATAAAACAACAACAACGAAAATAGCAGTGGCAGTTGTAAGTAGATTGTAAAAGCAGTAGCGGCATTAAAACAACCAACGTCGCGGTGTAATCTACTCATGCCACTTCAAGCCTAACGATAGAATTCACTACAAAAGGAAGCTTTTTGTTGAGTAGTTCATTAATGGCTAGATGTTTTTTTATTTATTTTTTTATTTGAAAACGAGAGTGGGGTTTGGCTCACTGACATTACTCATTCACTGCCTCACTAACTGACTATTTGTTGACCACTTTCTATGTTGGTTGGCCTTTTTTTTTTTTTTGTTTTTCTGAAATGACTATTGCTACTGCTGTTGCTTGGGTTTGCTATGTTATTTATAGGTGTAGGTAACTGTGTTTAATGCCAAAAAAAACCTGTAATGATTGAACATTAATGGGGTTTTTTCCACAAAAAAAAAAAAATAAATAAAAAAATCAAAATGAAATTTTAACAAAGAGCCTTCTCAAATGAACATTACATCAAAATAAAATAAAAAAAAAAAAAAAAACATTGGCAACACTTAAGTACTGAACTCTTTAACTACACTGCAGTAATCAGTATTTCTTTGTTCTGTGCCTAAAGGTAGCGCGCTTATATTGCAAGCATAAAAATGTTTTGTACAAATCATAACTACAACTTCATTCAGTGTTTTTTTTTTTTTTTAAGTTAAGCAATTTAATTGATGCCAACGTTGTTATACCCAGAAAATCAACACAGTAGCCAGTAAAACAACCCAATGGCCCATCCTTCATCATCCTTGATGTTATTAATTTTCGAGACAATGATGGCGGACAAGTGGTTTATGGTTTGCTTGTTTATACTACTGATAGTTACCTTGTTAAATGTTGAAGGTTGTTTTAGTGGTACGAGCAAGTAGATTCCCCAAAAACCGAAAAAAAGAACTAAAAATACGGGAGGATTTATTGGTTGGCTGACTGTCTATATTGGTTATATACTACATATATAATATGTATGTGTATGTGTATCTGTAGCAGCAAGTATGCGTGTGTTTGCTAGTAAAAATGAAGCTTCTTAATCCGTTTATCTTACTTCGTACACTGATGGACTTGAACACACATATACAAAAACGTTCTGTCAGTGTTTTCTCTTTTCACAAATTTATTTTTCCTCTTCTTGCTTGCTTTTCCAATACATACTGCGTTTGTCAGTATGCTGGGCTAATATTTTGTAAAGACCATTAGCAATAACCGCTAGAAAATGTAGGGAAAGACAGTCAAGTCTGTGTGATAGTCGTATAGTGTATAGTGAGTGATTCATTTTTTCCCAATTTACTATATTTAGCTTGGCTATTTTCCTTATGTTGGCCAAGAAGCTCTTAATACTTCATCACACAAAATGGCGGTAATATGTTTAAATGGATGGATGGTTGAATGTAACATAATTTTGTTTTATTTTGGCTGGCTTGACTATACCCCATGTTGGCCCCTTCCAATTGCTACATTTTAATATATTTTTGTGAAAATTTTGAGTGGACTTGTCATTTTTATCAAGGAGGTATTTTAGGCCTTGTTTGGGGGCGCCAAATGAAGGGGAATTGAACCCGTTTTATAGCAATATTAAATTTCTTAATATCTTTGTTGTGAATTACGGTTTCCGATCATTGCTTTAGAACTTATATTACCATACATGTACTGAATTAGAACTAAACTAGAACTGAACTAGAACTGAACTAGAACTGAACTAGAACTGAACTAGAACTTAATTAGAACTGAACTAGAACCGAACTAGAACTGAACTAGAACTGAACTAGAACTGAACTAGAACTGAACTAGAACTGAACTAGAACTTAATTAGAACTGAACTAGAACTGAACTAGAACTGAACTAGAACTGAACTAGAACAGAACCAGAACTGAACTAGAACTGAACTAGAACTGAACTAGAACTGAACTAGAACTGAACTAGAACTGAACTAGAACTGAACTAGAACTGAACTAGAACTGAACTAGAACTGAACTAGAACTGAACTAGAACTGAACTAGAACTGAACTAGAACTGAACTAGAACTGATCTAGAACTGATCTAGAACTGAACTAGAACTAAACTAGAACTGAACTAGAACTCAATTAGAACTGAACTAGAACTGAACTAGAACTGAACTAGAACTTAACTAGAACTGAACTAGAACTGAACTAGAACTGAACTAGAACTGAACTAGAACTGAACTAGAACTGAACTAGAACTGAACTAGAACTGAACTAGAACTGAACTAGAACTGAACTAGAACTGAACTAGAACTGAACTAGAACTGAACTAGAACTGAACTAGAACTGAACTAGAACTGAACTAGAACTGAACTAGAACTGAACTAGAACTGAACTAGAACTGAACTAGAACTGAACTAGAACTGAACTAGAACTGAACTAGAACTGAACTAGAACTGAACTAGAACTGAACTAGAACTGAACTAGAACTGAACTAGAACTGAACTAGAACTGAACTAGAACTGAACTAGAACTGAACTAGAACTGAACTAGAACTGAACTAGAACTGAACTAGAACTGAACTAGAACTGAACTAGAACTGAACTAGAACTGAACTAGAACTGAACTAGAACTGAACTAGAACTGAACTAGAACTGAACTAGAACTGAACTAGAACTGAACTAGAACCGAACTAGAACTGAACTAGAACTGAACTAGAACTGAACTTGAACTGAACTAGAACTGAACTAGAACTGAACTAGAACTGAACTAGAACTGAACTAGAACTGAACTAGAACTGAACTAGAACTGAACTAGAATTGAACTAGAACTGAACTAGAACTGAACTAGAACTGAACTAGAACTGAACTAGAACTGAACTAGAACTGAACTAGAGCTGAACTAGAACTGAACTAGAACTGAACTAGAAATGAACTAGAACTGAACTTGAACTGAACTAGAACTGAACAAGAATCTACATGAGTGGTCTGTGGGCTCTCTACCAAACTTATAAATGTACACTCCTCTGAAGTCAGCAGTAAGTTTTCTGGTTTAGTTTTTGAATTGAATAAATCACTTATATGTCGATCTGTTTGGATAATGTTGATCACAAATGCAAGTTAGGCAAAACTTTAAACCGATCCGCGTAAATTTTTTCACATGATCTGTATCCTATATATCCTTATTTTTTTTTAGCAATATTCAACATTCTTCAAAGATAATTTAATAAAGGCCCATCCGGAAAAGAAAAACTACCTTAACCTCAATACCCACCAATTATTTTTGTATATAAAAACAAAGCAACAAACATATAGTTTCAAATGCTTTAATATTTGCTAAAGTGGGCTTTACATTCAACATTATTTTTGGGGGATGTTAGTAGTAGCTGGGGGGGATATTTTATACTATGGGTGGTTTTGTTAAGCTGATGCTGAGGATGGCAACAATATTACTAAGATAAAGGTGGTGGAGACATGAATTTTTCTGCAAGTACGTACATTCATGCCAAGTGGGCGTGAGTGGCTGAATGTATAAGTATGTATGTTTTGTATTTATATGTTTACTTATGGTAGGAGATCAATAAGTTTGCCATTTTCGTTTGTAGTCCATTCGCTTTTTGTTGTTGTTTGAATATTTTGTTGCTTTTGTTTTGTTACGTACGTACGTTCGTTTGTTGTATAGTATTTTGTAGTTTTGTTTGAGCTGTGGTGGCGTTGGTCCTTTTTTTGTTGATGTCATTGCTTTTGTTGTTGTTATTATTTCTTGTCCTCTTGTCGCCTGCCATCATCGGCATCCGTAGTTGGATGAGCAAATTGAAACTGTGCTCAAATTGACGTAGCAAGTTGTAAGTAGATTATTTTTGATTGATTTTTTATTTTAAGTTTTATTTTTTGTATTTTTGGAATTAGTTCTTACTTTGCGTTTTTATGTATATAAATGTGTGATTGTGTGTGTATGCTGTTATTTATTATATAAAAATAAAGTTGATTTTCTTTTTTCTTTTACTCTCCCTCTTTGTGTGTGATTCAAACGTTAATATTATTTTTCAATTAAAATATAAAATCTTAACATTTGAAATTGAATTGTAAGTTTATTAATAATTATTTTATAAGAATAATTGGTATGAGAGAAATTTATGGTCTTTGATGTTTTTAATTAATTTGTATATGAAAAGGCAGCTATTAGTTATTTTAATAATAATTAAGTGAAGCTTGATTTTAGACTTTTTAAAGTGGTAGGCTATTAACCAAAAGTTCAAGAACTTTTGAAAGACTTTGCTTTAGAGACTTTAAGATAAATTTAAGTTTATAACAACTTAAATACATTTTTCTTATTTTGTGTTTTAACTAATACTAAATTGAAAACTTTTCAAATCTGTCATTAATTTGATTAAATTATTATCATTTCATAACACTTTCAGAACTTTATAAAAGTTTAAATTAAATCAATTTGTCGACTCTTTGAGACAAACAAGAATTTTAATTTTCTTTTTTATTATTACAAAATATGTATTTATAAATCTTAGAGTTAAAGAGAGCTGCAATAATTTGGTAAGAAATAAAAGAAAAATCCCCAGTGCATTACATTTTTTTTTTTTTTTTTTCTAATTTATACATATTTCTCAGCGGCTATTTTTACATTCGATCCTTCGCTATTTTTACATACACAATACAAGAAATCTAACAACAAAGAGCAAAATTTTATTCAGTTGTATTTTAGCTTTTAATAAAACGGTTTTATATCGGACTGTTTAAGTTTTAAACTGGTAAATTTAAATTTTAAAATGTTCTCTTTATGCCGATCGTTGCTGTAAATCTTCATTCAGCTGAAATAAAAACTCGTTTAGAAGAACTGGTAGTACCTGATTTGTCAGATATTGAAATGAATATTTAGCTTTCAGGGATGGACATTTTAAAAACAAATTGTGCTTATTAAATCTTAAATCTATATCAATATTGTTAATTTTTTTAATTGAAATAATTAAAATTTACAACAAAAAGCAGCTTAATTTCCAGGCTTCCTTAAAATTAAAATAATATTAAAACTCTTGTATGTTTTCCTTAATAAAAAAAGAAACGCAAAAACTAATAATTTCTTTATCAATTTTGTCAATTATTGACAATGTCACCAACATAGCAGTGACCATTGGAGTGTATAAAACGAAGGATTAATATTAATAAACAGGAGCGTGTGCACAAAATGATAACAACTATCAGTCAGCCATTCTAGCGGCAAAAGTAAGATAAAACCATCAAATGAATATGATTTCTTTTGATTTTTGTGTATGAAAAACAAACAAAAAATATTCTCACAGAAAAAAAAGCGGTGACACATCAATGTCAGTCGTTACATCATTTATGTTACACGAAGAGATTGTGTTTTTTTGTTAGACAGACGTTATTGAATGTAACTAATAGTTACAAGATGTAACAACAAGATAAAAATAATTTTGCAGTAGCTCATCAATGTTTTGGCCAGAAAAAAGTGAAATGAAAGAGTATGTGGTTAATCATTAACTTAATAGCAGAATAAAAAAACAATCATTTTAAATTTTTTTCGAACTGATATTTATCGTTAAAGATATTTATCGTTAAAGATATTTATTTTTTTCATCATTGATGGATATTTATTTTAAAAATAAAAATCCCTCACATATTTTTTTCAACAAATGAAAAAATATTTTGAACATTAAAGATATTTATTTTGATTGAAAAATAAAAATAAAACGTTTTCGGGTCCTTGCTTAATAGTAAAGATTTGAAAAAACGAGAGCAGGAGGAGAAGTATTTTTGGCTATAAAAAGATCAACAAGCAATCTTACTAACTTGCCTACAGTCTCTTAAAACTGGTGCAAATCTGTATTATCAAAAGAGGACCTTGATTTCCACCTAAGTTAATTCTAAGTGGATTAATAATTATAACTTACAACACCACAGGTGGAGAGGATATCATGCGTTTGGCCTGATGTTTATAACACCCAAAAATATTGGTCCAGTCCGAATCACTTCTTTAGTCGATTTAATAATGTCCGTCCGTCTGTCCGTCCCTGAAAACTTTGTAATCAATCAACTAGTCGTAATATTGGAAATAATTTAATGAAATTTGTTATATTTGCAATATTTAACACGTTTGTACTGATGTTTATAACACCTAGAAATATTGATCCAAGACCATACTTAATGTATACCAATCGGCTTAGAGTCACAAGCTGAGACGATTTAAACATATCCGTCCGTCTGTCCGTTTGACCGTCCATGTAAACCTTGTTATCGAGCTACATGTCGCAATTTCGAAGATAATTTGATGAAATTTAAGTTTTATACAAGTAGGAATCACAGTTATGACGATCGGTCCATATTTGTTCATAGCTCCCGTATAAGGGCCACTTACGGAAATCAATCTAAAATGCATAAGTTCTATATAAATATTCGTAGCAATATAATATATCGAATACGTATATTCTATACAAATATGCATTACACTTAATACAAATAGCGGTCCATAATTTTTCACAGATCTCGTATAGGACCCCTTTCTGAATTTTGATCCACATACCCCATATAGTCGGGCTTGATCGACTATATTTTCTTAATTACTTATCTTTAAAATCCTTTACAGATTGCCTTCTATGAATAGCTAAAAATAACATTGTAGTGACAGCAAATGTCACATGCTGTAGTGCGGTGTGGTGACACGTTACTGACTATAATGGTAATGGTGGTGGACAATATAATACAACTTTGCTGACGTTAACTCCCACTCGATTAAAGAAACCCAACAATGAAACACTTGAAAGGTTCCATCAAGACCACATTACCTTCTCATTTAGTTTAGTTTTCAATTTTTTTCTTTTTTTTTACTTAAATTAAGTAGCTTTCTATGCCTGACTGTAGCTGAGGCGTTTTTCTACATCATCATGCACGTGGCATTATGTTGTAATTTTGTTGAGTGAAAATATGCCCGCTGTGTGGCACACGTTAATAACACGATATTTTTTGGTCAGACATAACTCTCATTCATTGCCAAAGACTGACACACTGTCAAAGATTCATCTATCTTGGCATCATCATCATCAACATCAGCTTTGTTTACACACTGACAGTGGTCAATTAAATTTTGACTTTTTCTTGAAATTAACTCTTCATTGAAACCGAATATATTTTTTATTTAATTTATAATATTTTTTTCTTTTTCTTAAGTTTTAATATATATTTTTTTTTTCCTTTTGTAAAAGATCCAGGTTAATTTACATTTAGAATTTCTTTTTTATTTTCCTTTTTTATTATTTATTTTATTTTGTTTGAATATCCTCCGTAGTAACTCCTCCATTTCCTGTTATTTACCATAATAAATCGATTAAGACAGTTGTAGAATAGGTTGGGGAGGGTGGTGTTGGTTAGCTGTATAGTGTTAAGTTGTCTGTGGTTGTGGTAACGTGTGTGTTTGTATACGTTCAAATATTATTATGCAACGCTTAGTTGAGCTGAGGCATATTCAATAATCATGTTGCCCTCGGTTTGTTACGTTTTGTGAGCGTGTGTTTATGTGTGTGTGTGTGTTATAACCCATTCCATATTTGTTTTTTGAATATTTACTATATTCATGCCATTCTCATCATAAAACAGCGAAAAGCTCTGGGAATGATGTGTTTTATTATATAATAATGCCGATGACGTTGATTATTCTAATATTGTGTTAATAATCACTGTGTGTATTTGTATGTGTGTAGGGCCAGATGATTTTATTTTTTTTTTTTTTTTTACTTCAATGTCTCCTTTCCCCTTTCTTTGGGCTATGAAAGCTAAAACAACCAGGATTGGATTCAAAATGATTGATAGCTTTTTAAGGTTGCTGCTGTTGATGATGATGATGTTGGTGTTGTGTTTATATTAATGTTGTTGTAGTTTAGTTGTTGTTGTCATTTCTGGACCTATGTTGCCGTAATAAATCTCCTTATATTTTCATTATTGTTTATCATTTGTGTGACATGCGATTGTATTCGTATACACACAGACATACACACACAGACTTTTTGATAGTATTCCATCTAAGTGACTGAGAGACATAGTAAAACATAAATTTTAATATGAAAAACATCGGTTTGCGTCATATTAAAGTATTCGCACCATAATTCCATTATAGATTTATATTTGTATATAGGAAAATGAAACAAATATCAAATTGGATCATAGTTAAGGCGAGAGTTGTTATACCCTTTACTTTTAAAATAACTAAAAATTTTCTAAAATTAAAAATGATTTTAAAATATTAAGACCATATTTTACATAAAAAAAAATTTTAAAAATTCTTTCTTTTCTTTAATTTTTTATTACAAATTTATTGTAGGAACTTTGAAATTATTTAATATTTTTAAAATATATTTTTTATTACTTCTGCCTTCAGTTTTAAAAATATGGCAATTTTGTTCTACAAACAGGTGTTTTTAATTATAAAAAGACATCAATACGAATGAGTAATATTAATTAAAGTGGAGCCTATGATGCGAATGTGTAATATAGATTTCAAGTTTATAATAATCATACAAACTAAGTAAAATATTAAAAATATTAATTGATCTTTTTAAATACTTTCACAAAACATTATAATTCATAAAAGATTCCTATGTAGGGTAAAAAAATAAATATATGCATACTATCAAACACACACACACATATACACAAACATAAATCTATATTAAATACGTGTATAATTTTATATTCATATTTTCTTGTGTTAATGCATGAATAATTCTGGGTATAATTTTGTACACATACATATATACATTTTCAATCATTAAGGCTTAATTTTGTTGTTGTATATGTAAGTATGAGAAATGCGTTATACACAAACACTGTAACCTTTCAATCATTATTTCATATGCAGCCGTAAATGATTTTGAAGGCGCTTAATATTTTTGTAAAAAAAAAAGACGAAAACTTAAACTGTCTTAGATGTTTATTAAATTGATTATTATTACTTTGCGCTTCAAAGAATTTAAGGATTTTTTTCTTCTACTCAATTCAATAAAATTTGTTTGTTGTTTTTTTCCAAAACATATACAGTGGTGGCCACGAATTTAAGACACGACATTTCACTTATATATTTCTGATAATTTTTACATCTTATCGAACAAATTTTAGATCCATGTTATCCTAGTAATGTTATGAAAAAAAATCAACAATAGTTTGTTACCTATATTTAGTTTCCAATTTTTATTTACATATTATACAGATTAATACAAGTTTAAGCCTGGTCATGAATTTAGGACATAGGCAAAATAAAAGTTAATTCACAAAAGTAAAGCTCAGCTTCATAAAACAATATTAGTATTTGGTGGGAAATCCTTTATTTTGAATCACAGCAGCGCATCTCCTGGGTAAACTTTCAACTAAGGCCATACAGCGCTCCTTTGGAATGGCATACCAAGCCTTTTGAATTTCTTCCCATAAATCAGTCAAATTTTTTGGCTTTACTGCTCGTACATGCTCCTCAACATCATTCCACAAGTTCTCAATTGGATTGAGATCCGGGGATTGAGCTGGCCATTTCAGAACTGTGATATTATTTTCCTCTAAGCAACTCTTCACTAGGCGTGAAGTGTGCTTAGGGTCATTATCATGCATAAATTTCCACATTAGAGGCATGTTGTCTTCAGCGAATGGTATCATGATGCTTGTCAGTATGTTTTTGTAAATATGCTGGTCCATTTTATTGATAATCTTCTGAATGGGACCTACACCATGCCAGGAAAATGCTGCCCACACCATGACATTTCCACCACCATGCTTAACCGTTTTAAGGGTGTACTTTGGGTGATGCTCCAGGTTTGGAGGACGCCATACGTACTGTTTTCCATCAGAACCAAAGCGACAAAACTTCGACTCGTCGCTCCAAAGTATATTTTTCCAAAATGTCATCGGCTTATTGAGATTTTCTCTTGAAAACGCTAGTCGGGATTTAATATTTTTTTTTGACACAAGTGGTTTACGTTGTGCAATACACCCACGTAAGTTCTTCTCATTCAGACGTCTTCTTATTGTCCTGGACGATATATTAATACCAAAATCCGATGAAATCTCATTTTTAATTTTACTTGAGCTCTTGAAAGGATCTTTAGCAGCTGATTTATAAATTAAGCTATCCTCCCTGGGTGTAGTTTTTCGGGCTCTAGGGTGCTGTTTGACATTTTTGGTAGTGCCATGTTGCTTGATGTGTTCCAGTGCATTGTAAATCTTGGATCTGGAACATTTTAGTAGCTTGGAAATTTCCATTACTGTTTTTCCATCAGTATTCATTTGTTGGATCAATTTTCGCTCGGCATCCGAACTCCAAGTACCTCTGGCCATTTCTAACTAAATATTTTGATGTATTCTAACATTAAATGGAATAAAACATTCATTACTTACCTTTTAGCTTCAAAAAACACCAAAAAATCACTTAAAAACCAAATATTTCTTATATGTTTTAAATTCGTGACCAGCTTCAAAAGCACGTTTTTACGAAAATATAATAAAAACAGCAACAAAATGTATACACAAACAAAACCAAATAACGGTAATTGATCTTAACATTACAGGGTACACTGAAAAATTAACAAAATCTAATTTTATATTGCAGGGTTGTAATAATTATCACAACTTAGTTCGTTACATGTCGTGTCTTAAATTCGTGGCCACCACTGTATTTGATTAGCGTGAGGAAATGATTAAATATAAGAAATTAAAATGCCTCAAGCGCTTGAAAATTAAATTGGCCGGACGTTACACAAATAAACAAATACTTACACACACTCTCACAAATAATAATAATGTGGTCGAGTTTTTAATAAATAAACACAAACATTAATATGTAAATATACACATAAATAGAAAAGGTCTTTATAAAAAGGCCTTTAAATTAAATTTTGAGAAATTATTTTATTATAAAGAATTTATTTATGGCACAAGTTAAATTAAACGAAATACATAGAACTCTTTTATTTCATATTATGAAAACTTTTCAGTTTGCTTATGTTTAAATACATACACATGTATGTAATTCATATATGTATTTATTTATGTACACATCCAAAGGAAACAAGTGTTTGCTTGTGTAAACACACGCATACTCCCACATACAAACACTGGTCTCTATGATTATGTTTACATAAGAAAATGTTGCATATATATACAAAAAATACAAAAACAAACACATACACACATGTACTCCCTCAAATACATATGCCCATAATATTAGTTATTAATAATTAATAAGCGCGAATAAACACTACAAAAACAACTTAATCTAAGTTGATGAGATGTGTTGGTATAGTTGCTGTTTCCTATTTTCTTTAGAATTTAATTTCTTTTTTCTCGCAACTTTTGTATGTATGTAGAACATAAATAAATGTTTTGCTTGTCCTTTGAATATAAATGAATTTTACTTGGTTTATCCTGAGGCAAAAGAAAGGCTACGTGATGACGACATATTGACATTTAAGAATTTTAATAAATGTTTCATTTGTATATGTATGTAACTATGTTTTTACTGTACATACTCGTACTCATTCTATATTCTGAGAAGGTTTATAGTTTGTAACTAAAATATTGAAATTTTAATTTCACTTAAATGTCAATTTCTTGTGTAGATTCTTGGATTTTTCTTGTAGCAAAAAAATATGGTTGTGGAAATAGGGTGTTCCTTATGAGAGACTGACAAATTTTATAAAATATTGTTAGGTAATAATAATTTTAAGAAAATAAATCAACTTTTTTAAGAAGTTTTTTATTAAAAAAAAAGTTTTTTGAATAAAAAAATATAAACTTGCACCAAAAAAATATTTTTTTTTTTTTAATTAAACAAAAAAAAAAAATATTAAAATATATATATATATATATATATATATATATATATATATATATATATATATATATATATATATATATATATATATATATATATATATATATATATATATATATATATATCCTCCATTCCATGAAACAACGCCCAAGAATATTTTTTATGTCTTCAGATTTTAATAATATTTGACATGCACATACCCTATGGAGATAATTGAATATCCAAATTTGTATTTTTTGAATTTTGACAAATTCGCGAATTTATTCGCGATTTTGATTTTTCGAAAATCGTCCATATCGTCCATTCCATGAAGCAAGGCTCAAGAATATTTTTTATGTCTTCCTATTTTAATAATATTTGACATACACATACAAATCGCAAAAGTGTCAAACTTTAAACACCAAAATCTCTAAAAGTTGTTAACAGATTTTAATGGTTTAAATTGCATATTTAAGAAGATAATGTCCACTATAAATGTAGTAATTTAAAAATAATGTCATCATTAAAAAATGCATTCATAATGTAAATGCAATTTTAGTATGCATTTTTGAAAAATGTCTACCCTTTCCATTTTTGTTTTTCTTCTTCTGATATAAATAACATTATTATGTTTGCTAAAAATTTTAATATAAATTGTTTTATGTCAAAATGGTCCACTATTTTAAACAATTTTTTAAAAATATTTCTTCACATTTTTTCATACAAAAAAAATTTTATTTTAATATTTTTTTTTTTTTTTCTTTTCAATTTTTGTATTTTTTATTATTTTTTGTGAGTTTATTTTAAAATTAATTTTAATCATAAATTTCATAATTTGTTATTTGCGGTAAAAAAAAACTATTTGTTCCAGATTAAGTGCTAATGTTTTATATAATAAACATATTTGTCTTCAATATTAAGCAAAAATATTTAAAATAGAAATTTCTTAAAAATGCATCCAAAAATTGCATTATTTTCGTGAGGGCATCATTAGCAAAAAATTATTTTTGATTCATACAATATAATTTACAATATTTATAGTAAAAAACTTTATACTAGTTTTTAAATCAATAAAATCCGACGTATACTTAAGGAGTTATAAACATTTAAAGATACATATTACTAAAAGACTATAATCAAATAAGTTATAAATCATTATTTTTGCATTTTATAGTAGAGATATTGTTTTTTAACATATTTAAAAATAAAATTCAAATCGAAAGGGTAGAAATTTTTCAAAAATGCATCCTAAAATTGCATTTGCATTAGAATGCATTTTTAAATTGCAGTATTATTTCTAAATTACCACATTAAAGAAGGACATATTCATCTTCTACATGCAGTTTAAATCATTAAAATTCGTTAACAACGTTTAGAGTTATTGATGTTTAAAGTTACACACTTTTCCGATTTTTCGTGAATTAATTCGTGAATTTTTTAAATTTCAAAAAAATAAAAATGGTGATATTTAAATGGCTCCATAGATTACATGCGTATCAAATATGAACAAAATCGGATGACCCTCCGTAAAAAATTGGCATTTTTTATAAATCTTTCATGCAATGGACGATATATAAAAAAAAATAAAATAAAAATAAATATAAATATTAAAAAAAAGGAAAATATTTTTTTATCATAAAGTTAAAAAAAAAAAAATACATAAAAATAAAAACTTTTCAAATAAAGTAAAACTCTATATTTTTGGTCAAAATATTGTTTAAAATTTTTTGTTTTTTAAATAAATTATTATAAAATACTTCTTTTGATAAAATTAGGTGGGGTTAAAGTAGACGGACCACTCCCATTTTTACTTTCCAAGTTTATATTAACCTTCAAACTATCTATACAAAATTTTGTTGTTATACATGCTTCTGTTGAAGAGATATCAGCAGAAAAGTATGAAATGACACCCTGTGTTTCTAGTATTTAGCCCATAACTTTTTGTTTATTAACCGATTTTGCCTATTTTCAATACCAAAAAAACCCTTATAAGATTAATATTTGAGCCAAATTTCGTTTTTCTAGGTTGTCCCGTTCGAGCCCTATCCTGATTTCAATAGACAGACGGATAGACGGACAGACTAACCAGGACCCAGAAAATATGTACCTTGTGGGGTCTTAAATGATTTTTTATATATATATTTTTTATGTTTTTGGATAAATGTAAAAATTGTTCAAAAAATATTTTTTCAATAAAATAATTTCAGATATTTTGAGAGAAAAAAAAGTAGTACAAAAAATATTTTTTGACAAATAAATATAAAAAATTAATATATTTAATAAAAAATTTCAAAGAAGATTGAAAACATTTTTGTTTGAAATTGTCCAGAACTAGGTCTTTGGAGGTGTTAGCTATCCATACCCATTCTATGGAAAGGTTCTAGAACTAGTTCTTTAATCAATGATTTTTGTTCGAAATACAGAACTAGTTATATAGAAGCGTTAGACAAGGGTTTCAGAACCTGTTTTTTTATTTTAATGTCCTATTTCCTAAAGGCCACTTTTAAAATCTATTTAATTTTGTAAATACTCTTTTTTTATTTTTTTTTTTTTTTTTTTAATTTTTGAAAGTTTTTAAAAACAATCCTAGGACTAGTAATTTGTTCTCAGAAGTGATATAGAAGTCATACAGAATTAGTTCTTAAGCACTAGTTATCTAAAACATTCTTTAAAACGAATTTAGAATCACAATAAAGTTACACACCATTAGTATCAGAATTGGTTGTGTTACCACTAGTTCTGAGGATGTTATTAAAGAATCTGAAGTGATTCTGATTACACCAGTTCTAGAACTAATGATTTTAGAAAATGTTCTAAAATTTTCCTGGGTAATTATAATCTTTAAAATAATTTTTAATTTTTAGAAAAGTATTTTTTATTAAAAAATTAAAAAAATATTTTTCAAAAAAGTTTTGAAAGTACTTATTTCTAAAAAAATTAAAAAAAGTATAAAAACCTTTCTTTTTACGGTTTTTATAGAAAATTCTTTATTTTTTGGATTCGTTTTCTTAAGAACAAAATTTCTCAGAAATATAACTTTTTTAAATTTTGAAAGCTGATGGCCCTGGCAGCCGGTGCTAATACTAATATATTGTTTTTATATTTATCTATAAGATTAATAAATAATAAATAAATAAATAAAATAAATTTTGAAAAAAGTTATTTTTTGAGAACCTAGTAAATAATTAATTAGTAAATATTCTTTTTATATATAAAACATTTTGTGAAATTCAATAAAAAAATCTTTAATGAACACCCTTAAAAACTAAGTATACAATTTATGTAGTTTCGTTTTCATAAACCATATTTACCAAAAGCATGGATACATATACCTACACACATAAATGAATATGATGTACATAAAATGTATATAAATTTTGTAACTAAAGGGAATGCTAAAATTTTTAAAATCTTCAAAAATTTTACTTATTTCTTAAAGGAAAATCTAAAGTAAGGGAATCAAGTATTTCTATATTCCCCTACAAGTACAATACATATGCATGTATATTAGTTGTACATACAAATATATGTAGTTATATACTTTCATAAATATAAGAAATTTCATATTATATCCGTTGGTTGACAACATCCTAATTGGTTTTTTGGGAATTAATTTTCTTCCCAATTTTTCTTTTCTTGCAAAAAGAAAAAAAAAAAAAGAAAAATCTTTTATACCTGCGTCAATGTTTGTCTGTAAAATGTCAGCCATCTTAATATTTCATATATCAGTATGAATATATACATATGTATGTGAAATATTTACATGTTATTGAGAACTCATAGAAGTTGACATGTATTAAAGAATTTAATGGAAATTCATTAAAGAATATACTGATTATGATTTGATATTTAATATAGCTAATTTTCGATTTACTCATACTCTAATCGTACTGAATTTATCACTTTATATTCATATTTCGCTGGTCTAAATCCGGCTCGAATTACCATAAACTAGTCGCAACAAGTTCTGGCCTTTTTATCACTGTAAGGGAGCAACCAAAGGCTTGTTTAATGCTGCTAATTTTGAACTTGCTTCTATTTTAACATTAAGGACTATAATTTCATAATCGTTAATACAAATCCGACTCGAAGGGCCATTAAGTATTCACAATGGACTTATTATGCGGGTGCGAAAGCAAATTTTTAGAGTAAAATTCGACGCTAACAAAATCGAATACTTAAGTCCTGAGTCAAAATATATTTTCGCGGAAACCTAAGGGAAACAAATTTTAAAAGTTGATAAATGTAATTCATAATTTTAACTTTTTCAAAAGAAATTGTCTACATATATAAACACCTAATAAGGTTTCCAAAAAAAAAAAAATCTTTCAAACAAATTATTTGAGATAAACCTTTTTGTCATTGATTTAATAGTCTCAGAACAAAAACGAAATCACAAACTATATTATTTTGTAATATTTCCACAAATTTAAATATTTTGTAATCAACAATTTCATGTTAAGTATTTAATATTAATGTAACTAATTGATCGTTTACTTAACTTGCACTTACTATAACTGTTTCAAATCCCCAATTTGTTGTTATTACTTCAAATTACTTTTAAAACTTCCTTTATTTTCTTAATTCACTTCCTCCTAGATTTCTCTTCTCCTTAGCTATGGTGTCAAGACCATGGGAGACACAAGTTTGTAATAAAATATTAAACTAATAAATTTCCGGTTGCAATTAATTTTTTTTTTTTTTTTTTTTCTAATGACTATTTATGCCTACAAAGTCTTGAGATTCAAGACAACAGCAACAAAGACACATCCTTTTCCAGTGCATGTAATAAAAGCAGCAACAACAACAAGCGATAAAGAACAGCACCAAACAGCGACATAATAAATATTTGTATACAAACGAATATGTGACTATAAAATATGTATGTATGTAAGTATGTGTTCAAAGTAGAAGAAAAAGATGTTGAAAAAAATTATCCACAAAATCTTAAGTAAACATAATTTCCAAGCGTTCAAAAACAAACAGACGCAAAATGTTTTAAAGGACATCCTTCGTCAGATTTGTTTCCCCATTTGCAAACAAATAACACGGAGACAAACTTATAAACAAGCAGCAAAAAAAAAAAAAAAAACTCCGCACTACCCCTAAAAATTTAAGATGAAGCTAAAACTTTTATACAGACATACATACATATTTAAATATATACGCACTCCAAATTCTGCGAGTAAATCCCTGCAAATTGCAGGCAATTCCGCAAATGATGTAGAAACATCGGGTGGCTTTTTATATAAAATAAATAATCTTACGAGTGTGTCTGTGTGTGTAAGTAATCGCGTATTCAGTTTTAGTCATTTAAATATACACGTTTGCTTGTAACTTTCATGTGTGTGTATGTATGTATTTGTATCTAAATTTGGTGAATGTATTTGGCAAATACTATAAAAAAATATTTACACACACATACATTTGCTTACTCAAATAAATCTTAAGAAGTTTAGGCAAGTAAAAAAGAAGAAAAACTATATAAAGCTTTTTTGGCTTGACTTTGTTTTACTTTATAAGAAATTTGCAAAAAATAAATAAAATTGTGTTAAGTCGAAAAATTTATGATGCCAGTACGACTGGCGAGAAGGTAAATTCAGGAAATGTTGTCTTAGAAAACAATGCCAACAAAATTACAAACACCAGTAGAAGAAAAAGAAAAAAAATAAAGACAAATACTTACACTAATGCTGCTACTACTTGCTCACCAGCTACTCGTACTACTGCTACTATATATAGTAGAACAAGCCAAACAGCAAAAGCGTACTTAAAGATGAGCCAGCCAAATCTTTGTGGTCGCCCCTGTGTATGATTTATGGCATTTGAAAGTAAAAACTTCCCCATACGAAGGTAGGGATTTTAATCTAACTCTACTAATACTAACTCTACAAATGACAGCAACTTTAGTTTTCTTTCTGAAACAGAAAAAAACTAAAATTGTTGATTTGTTAAAAACTTTATAATTTTTAAAAATTATTAAGTTTTTATTAAATTAAGGCTTCACTTCTAATTCAATATGTCTTGGCTCTGGTCTACATATAAATTAAACACATTTTTTTTATCCTTCTGTTCAATTAATGATATTAGACGACCCTCGTATATATTTTAAAAACACAAATATCTATAGCTGGTATTCTTATAGTAGTTCCTAGCAACAACAAATATTCAATCTTTGGTTTTTTGTTTTGCACACATACAAAAATGTTTAAAAGTTTGCATGTTTCACATTTTTTTCTTCTGTTCAGCATTTGTTTTGCTGTTTTCGTATACAGCAGGAAATCCAAGATTCAAGGCAAGTAGTACAACTACCTTTACTTAAGATAAAAATATAACAACAACTACAAAATATCAAGGAAAACAACCAACCACATTTTGGTTGTTTAGTATTTACTACTACAACAAGCTTATACACTTTTAAATCTCAGTAACTGAAGAGCGTGAGCAAGCAGAAGGACAAAGGACACAATGAAAAAAGGGATTCCTTTTTTTTTTAATAAATTGCTGTCATTTTATTTATTACTTTTACTACCAGCAACAACATTAACAATAATGTCGACTATTTCTTTATTTTAAACGCACATGTTGCAAAAAGCAACACGCAACTTCTTTTTGTTGGTATAAAAAAAGCTCAAATTTTTTTTTTGGGAAATTAATCTGTTGAAAATATTTTAAAGATTTGTTAAAAATAAAATTAGCTAAGGTAAAAAATTTATCTTAAAAACTTTTAGGTTTAAGGATACAAAATAGTTCATAAGAATAAAAATATATTATTGAGTAATAACTGAACTAGAACTGAACTTTAACTAAAACGGAACTAGAACTAAACTAGAACTGAACTAGAACTAAATTAAAACTGAATTAGAACTGAATTAGAACTGAATTAGAACTGAACTAGAACTGAACTAGAACTGAATTAGAACTAAACTAGAACTGAACTAGAACTGAACTAGAACTGAACTAGAACTGAACTAGAACTGAACTAGAACTGAACTAGAACTGAACTAGAACTGAACTAGAACTGAACTAGAACTGAACTAGAACTGAACTAGAACTGAACTAGAACTGAACTAGAACTGAACTAGAACTGAACTAGAACTGAACTAGAACTGAACTAGAACTGAACTAGAACTGAACTAGAACTGAACTAGAACTGAACTAGAACTGAACTAGAACTGAATTAGAACTGAACTAGAACTGAACTAGAACTGAACTAGAACTGAACTAGAACTGAACTAGAACTGAACTAGAACTGAACTAGAACTGAACTAGAACTGAACTAGAACTGAACTAGAACTGAACTAGAACTGAACTAGAACTGAACTAGAACTGAACTAGAACTGAACTAGAACTGAACTAGAACTGAACTAGAACTGAACTAGAACTGAACTAGAACTGAACTAGAACTGAACTAGAACTGAACTAGAACTGAACTAGAACTGAACTAGAACTGAACTAGAACTGAACTAGAACTGAACTAGAACTGAACTAGAACTGAACTAGAACTGAACTAGAACTGAACTAGAACTGAACTAGAACTGAACTAGAACTGAACTAGAACTGAACTAGAACTGAACTAGAACTGAACTAGAACTGAACTAGAACTGAACTAGAACTGAACTAGAACTGAACTAGAACTGAACTAGAACTGAACTAGAACTGAACTAGAACTGAACTAGAACTGAATTAGAACTAAACTAGAACTGAACTAGAACTGAACTAGAACTGAACTAGAACTGAACTAGAACTGAACTAGAACTGAACTAGAACTGAACTAGAACTGAATTAGAACTAAACTAGAACTGAACTAGAACTGAACTAGAACTGAACTAGAACTGAACTAGAACTGAACTAGAACTGAACTAGAACTGAACTAGAACTGAACTAGAACTGAACTAGAACTGAACTAGAACTGAACTAGAACTGAACTAGAACTGAACTAGAACTGAACTAGAACTGAACTAGAACTGAACTAGAACTGAACTAGAACTGAACTAGAACTGAACTAGAACTGAACTAGAACTGAACTAGAACTGAACTAGAACTGAACTAGAACTGAACTAGAACTGAACTAGAACTGAACTAGAACTGAACTAGAACTGAACTAGAACTGAACTAGAACTGAACTAGAACTGAACTAGAACTGAATTAGAACTAAACTAGAACTGAACTAGAACTGAACTAGAACTGAACTAGAACTGAACTAGAACTGAACTAGAACTGAACTAGAACTGAACTAGAACTGAACTAGAACTGAACTAGAACTGAACTAGAACTGAACTAGAACTGAACTAGAACTGAACTAGAACTGAACTAGAACTGAACTAGAACTGAACTAGAACTGAACTAGAACTGAACTAGAACTGAACTAGAACTGAACTAGAACTGAACTAGAACTGAACTAGAACTGAACTAGAACTGAATTAGAACTGAATTAGAACTGAATTAGAACTGAACTAGAACTGAACTAGAACTAAACTAGAACTGAACTAGAACTGAATTAGAACTGAACTAGAACTGAACTAGAACTGAACTAGAACTGAACTAGAACTGAACTAGAACTGAACTAGAACTGAATTAGAACTGAATTAGAACTGAACTAGAACTGAACTAGAACTGAACTAGAACTGAACTAGAACTGAACTAGAACTGAACTAGAACTGAACTAGAACTGAACTAGAACTGAACTAGAACTGAACTAGAACTGAACTAGAACTGAACTAGAACTGAACTAGAACTGAACTAGAACTGAACTAGAACTGAACTAGAACTGAACTAGAACTAAACTAGAACTGAACTAGAACTGAACTAGAACTGAACTAGAAAATGTATGGAAAACTATCTATTTCTTCTTTTGAATATCTACCAGTAGTTTAAAAGGAGCCCTTTAAAAAAGGCACGGTGTAAAAACTTCCAAATGAAATAAGTCCTAATGAAATAACTCCCCATGAAGTTAGTTCCATCAAAAGAAAAGATGAAGAAACTCCAAAAAAAAAGAATTAAATAATTTCCAACATTTGGCAGTTTTATCATAATAAAAACTAAAAACAAAATTTTATGAAATAAATCCCAATGAAATAAGTCCCAAAATAAATCAAATACTTAAGTCCCAATTTTAAATTATCAAATAAAATAATTAGTAAGTTGTAGTTTCGGAGTTGTAAAAAGTTGTACTTAGCGAACTCTGGTGTTTTAAATACCATAGGGAATAAAGCCCTATTGCTAAGTAAAGTTTTTCTGAATAGCAGACTTTCGGCCGAACGAAATGACTTTCTCCTCTATTTAAAATACCGGCTTCACTAAGTAAAGTTTTTCTGCGGTTTTTCTGTATTTGCAGAAGGCCTGAGTTTAACATACCACCAATGATAGAGTCCTTTCATAAAATTTACACATTTGAAAAAGAATGTGCCAACTTAACAGCTCCTTTATATCTCCCTTACAGTTCTCCCATTTATTACTACACTGCTGCCACATTCCTTCAGATCCTTCAAATTCAGGCACATGTTAATTAACAACCAAAAATCTTCACTCTTTTCTTTTTTTTCACGTTGTTGTTTTTGGAAAGGGGTACTCTCTTTATAAATATTTGCTTTAATTGGCCTTTTGAATGTCTGTCTATTTAAATATTTTTCTTTATCTGTCAGCATAGATTTTTCTTTTAGTTTGTATTATATTTTTTATTTTTTATTTTAGGTTTCTGTAAAGTACTCAATGAGGCAAAAGTGTTGTTGAATCAATACGATTTGCTGGAAAAAAAATCATTCACGAACATCCCATACTCACATCACAGTTAGATAAAAATATACTTGTTGGTGGTTCTATACAAATATCAAACATTGGTCTTATATCTCTAGCTACATGCATGTTTTTTGATGAACTTTCGCTAGACTTTTAATAGATGGAGATTTTAGTTAAATTTTTGGATTTTTTCTTTTTGCATGAATTTGGTGGAGGGGAATATCATTCAACGATTTGTTTTCTTAGTCATCTCCGTCATCATCAGCTATCAGCCGTAGCAGTAGTAAGTATTCAGTTAGTCAGTTATTTACATTCATTTTGTTATACATCTATCCATCCTTCATTGGTTTATTTAATATTACACTCATACTCGTGCCACTAGTTAATACTTACTACTTTTACTGGTTGCACAAGTATTTTTCTTCACTTAACATTTCATATACAATTTTTCATTTATATTTTTTGTTAAATTTTTGTTGTTATTTTTTTATACGTTGTTTTCTTTAGTTCTTTGATTTGTTTTTCATGAAGTGAAACATTCAAGCTTCCTGCTGTTAGTATCCAATTAAAATCGAAAATTAAATGTCAGACTAACGGCAAAAGAGTTTGGGAATGCAAAAAAAATTACAAATAAAAAATATTTAACAAAACCCAGCAAAGGGGAAGAGGAGAGGAAAAGAAAAAGCAATGAAATTTCTATGTGTGTGGTTAATGAAGGAAGTAATAGTTAAACGATGGTAGCAATAGTAGTCCAACCTTGATTTAATAACCAAACAAAATACAATTTAATTTGTATTTTAAAGCTGGGAAAATAAGTTAAATTTTTCTGATAAAAAATTAAAATTTTACAAAATAGTAAAGAACTTAAAAAAATGTATTGCAAAACAATTTTTTTTCATCGTTTCCGGTTCCGGTTCAGTTCAGCTCTTATTCAGTCCTAGTTCAGTTCTAGTTCAGTTCTAGTTCAGTTCTAGTTCAGTTCTAGTTCAGTTCTAGTTCAGTTCTAGTTCAGTTCAGTTCTAGTTCAGTTCTAGTTCAGTTCTAGTTCAATTCTAGTTCAGTTCTAGTTCAGTTCTAGTTCAGTTATAATTCAATTCAAGTTCAGTTCTAGTTCAGTTCTAGTTCAGTTCTAGTTCAGTTCTAGTTCAGTTCTAGTTCAGTTCTAGTTCAATTCTAGTTCAGTTCTACTTCAGTTCTAGTTCGGTTTTAGTTCAGTTCTACTTCAATTCTAGTTCAGTTCTAGTTCAGTTCTAATTCAGTTCTAGTTCAGTTCCAGTTATAATTCAATGCAAGTTCAGTTCTTCCTCAGTTTCGATACATTTTCTAGTTAATTAATTAATTATTTTCTAAATAATAAAAAATTATCTTTGCTTTTTTAATTATGCTTTATGATTTTTATTATACTAATTCTGAGACTTCTTTCTCTTTTGAATTGTTTATTACTCTCTGCAGTGTTTCCAAACAAACAACACATGCCTTTAATCAACATTTTATGCAGCATTAACAATCATCTCATCACTGTTTAACTGAGTTATATTAATGTTGTTTGTATGTTGTAACTTTTGATGATTTTTCCAAATGAGTTGTTACTGTGCAACTTCATAAGAATAAGAAGAAAATACAACCTTCTAGGCTTAATTACAATTGACCTCCTGAGGATGAAATAACTCTTTCACGACATCATTAATAATCTTATTTACCATAATGGCATATAATTTTGTGTTATTTCTTTAAGTTTAATCAAGTAAGAATTTATGCCAGTTTACTGCTGTCAAAATACTCATTACCTTGAAGATTTAGACAGTCGCCGTTCTGTCTGCCAACGAAGAAGATGAGGCGAATGATCATGGTTAGGTAAACTAGCTTAGTAACTGTAAGGCAGACAGAATGGCTGGCTGGCTGACAGGGTGAGATAAGTGCTAGACATAGAGGCGCGCTATTAAACCCTAAAAACATGCCATCATTTCTACTTATAGCAAACAACAACAACTATATATCCCATCCATCCATCTATCCATCCTGCTGTTTCCACAGTCATCTATCATTTTTCTGTATTTATGAATTGTTAAATCTTGTTTTGAGTATTGAACACCTGAGTGCCCTTGTATGTTTGCTTTGGGTAAAAACTGCGCATGTGTAACGTTTTGAAATTGCGCATTAAATGTATTTAAGGTTTTTGTTCCTTTACTCGTTCTTGAATCATTTCCTTTTATTTTATTCTTTGTGTGTTTTCAAAAAAAGGAGAAGAAAAACAAGGAATATTTTCATTTCTTTGAAATTGTTTTTAATTGTAAAATATGCCACTACCTGTTGCAAGTTCACAAAACAATGAATGTTTTTCAATATCGAAAATCTTTTTTTCTTTATAATACTTAGTATTTGTTTATTTTTATTATAGAAATTTTCAAGTACTTTTTTTCTGAGTACTGGATACTTATCTAAGGGTGTATAACATTTTATTCATTGTATTTTAAATTTTATTTATTTATTTTTTTATTGTCCCAAAACAATTACTTACATCAGTGATATCAGTATTTTTTCTAGGTTTTTTTTTTTTTAATGAATTGAATAGAAATGTTGGTTAAAAAGTCATTTTTTTGCTTTTTAAATTCTTAAAGAAACAATTCTCAAATTGTTACTCTTGGAAAAACAATTTATTGTCCTAATGACTTGTATATTTTTAGTTGAAAATCAATAATATTTGTTGTCACATTTTGCAACACTAGAACATGTTTAGCATTTATCTGTGGTATTGTTGAAAGGATGTTATAAGATTTTGACGCATCGATAAGCATCCTTTTGTTGCACTTACAGGCACGTTTTTATTAGCATAAGAGTACTTACTCATTTATTTACCATATGAACATAAACGCAGGCCATATAAAGGTACATACATATTTTAAGTCGTAAATTATAGTTATAGTTGATGTAAGTTATGAGGGAAAAAAAGCTCGACACACTCATAAATCTTATGCCTTTTTTTTATAGGCTGCAATGTACATAGTATATGTATGTATGTGTCTGTAAACACGCAGTTTTAGAAGTAGTAGCAAATTGTTTTTGAAACCCCAATTGCAACACCTTCCTTTTTTTCATTTCTGCTGAGGTAATTTGTAGTATACTTTTATTAAAGCTACTAACTACTAGTCATATTTTTTCATATAAATCAGGCGTCATATAGTCTTGTCTGGTAAAGTGTTTTTTTTATATTTTCAGGCTTAAAGTCTTGTTTCTTGTTTCGTAGTTATGAATTTGGTTGCGTGCTCTATCGAAATTTGATTTGGCGCATCCTCACGCACAGTCAACCAACTCTCATTTTAGATATTTGTTAGTCTGTCTGTTTGTCCAACTGTCTTGTTTGTTTGACACAAAGCAATGTTCTTGAAATTTAGAAAAGCCTAAAAATAAATAAAAAATGAAATGAAATAACTAAAGAAATGAATGACTGACTGCTGACATGTATTAACAGCCAAAAACAATAAATTATATTTGAAAGCTGACGATGAAAATTATGATCACATACATATATTCCTACGAGTTCAATTAAACATGCAACATCTTATACATAAAAACCTTTATTTATAGGGTAACCAACAACATGCTTTACAAAGTGTTTTATGAGCATAAAAAATGCTCTTAATATTGGAAAATATGCCCTTTGTGCAATACATGAAAAATTCTACTATTAAGTAGAAAATATGCTACTTAAATTGCTAAAATATGTTTTTAAGTTGCTAAAATATGTTTTAAAATGAAGATTTTTTATTCAAATAAAACAAAATATGCTTCTTAGCTTAAAATATGCCCTTTTGTGTAATATATGTAGAAATATTCTCATTAGAATAAAATATGTCACTTAAATTATTAATTATTAAAATATACACTAAAATGAGAATTTTCTATGAAAATGTGATAAAATATGCTAAGCTAAAAATATGCATAAATATGCTTTAACAAAATGGATATAAAAATTCTTAAAATTATCTAAAATGGATAAATAATTAACAGTTTTTTTTTTATTTTAAAGCCCCAGAAAAAAATATGATTTTACATATTTTTGGTAGCCCTGTTTATTTTAAATGATAACTCCAAAATACATGACAGCTGTACATAAACATACACACTACAAAACCGTGAAAATAAAAATTGGAATAATAAAAATTTTCTTTTCTGCTTCATGCGTATCATAAAATATAACAACAACAAAATCTATAATATTTTAACGCAAGCAAAACATGCAACACTCGGATTTAAGGTATAAAAACCAATAACAAATCTGTTCTTATACATCTGTTAATAGGTATTCATATTTAATATACGATTATAAAAAAAATCCTTTTACTTTTTATGGGCCAACCAGTCAGTCATCCATCTATCGATCTTTGGCAGTTATAATTTTACGACCACCTTTGAGTTTTAATGTTAAATGCATAAGGGACAGTGGCTGTGAAAGAGTCACATTCTATCTTAAGGTGTGAATTCAGGTTGTATTTTATGGTTTTGATGTTTTTATGACATTCTTTTTGACGCTTTACAAAATACAAGTTCCACAAAATGCTTAAGAGTAATTTATTAGTTAGAGATGAAAAAAAAAAAAAAAGAAACAAAAACATAAATAAATTAGTAAAAGTTGGCCTTGATGTTGTTCAATAAGCGTTTGACAGTTAAAGAAGTTGGGCTTAAGTAAATATGAAAAGATTTGTAAAATAAAATTAAAAAATTTTGTTGTTTCTTACAACGAATGTAATCAAAATGGAGGCTACTGGCGACTTAAAATTTAACACTAAAAAAATAGCAATAAAAAATAAAAACAGAATATTTTATAACCCTTCTGCTTTTAGTTTTCTGTCATATTTTAATTTGCTATTTAATAAGATTTTTTGGTTTAAAGTCTTTCATATATTTTATCACTAATTAAATAATTATTTTTTGCAATTTTCCCTGCTCTTTCAAAACTGTACTTAATCACCAGCCTAATTATACGATCCTCAAAGATCTTCCCTCTTTCGCAAAAATATTTCAATTAAGTAAACAAAATTTAGCGCCTTAAACACCTGGTCGAAAACAAGTACAAACCTGTTGGCATAAATTAAATTAAAACAATTTTTCAACAAAAAAAATCCTTCAAAGTACAACAACAATTTCCTTTCGCAATTGTTGTGAATGATCGAAAAATATTTTCCACAAAAATAAAAAAGAAAAATATTAATTTTTCTCAACTATTCCATTGTTGTGAAAAAACATAAATAAATCATGTGAACAAAATTTACAACAAATAAAGAAAAAGAAAAAAACTATAAAAAGGAAAAAGGATCAAAATTGTATATGTACATATACGCACTACTTAAGAACAATTGATCCTCCTACTGCCACTAATACTAGGATGAATATAATAAAGCAACAACAATTATAACAAAAGTAATCTCTTTGCTATTGTTGTTGCTCAGCAAGAGCAGGTAGATTTAGGAAAAATCACAGAGTGATCGTATGATTTTACAAAAGAGGGTTGCTTGCTTTTTTTTTTTTTGCATTTTTAATCCTCAAACTTAAATCTCGAAAATCACCTACAAAGCAGGATGGATGGTTGGATAGATGGATTGATAGGTGTATGACAGACAGACAGACAGACAGGATGATATAATGAAACACCTGGCTAGGTAAATTTCTACACTCTCTCTATAAAATCTAACGCTTTAGGTCTTAGGGTATTTGCATTTTTTTTTTTTTTCATTGTTTAATGTCAAAGAGTTTTTAGGGATTTAATTTTAATATTTTTAAAATTAAAACAGTATTTAATTAAAATATAAAATACATACTAAAATTTTAAAATTGTAAATTCTAAAGAAACTCTTTAAAAATAAACCATTAAATTTTTAATTAAATCAATGTAGTCACATCTAATGTAAACATTTTCTTTATTTCCTATTTATTTTGGTCAACTTTCTAACAGCTGTTTCTAAATTATTTTGATTTCCTCAGCAGCGGCACGCGATCTTTTTTCTTTCTCTTCTTTATTTTTTTTTTTCTCTTAATTATTGATCTTTAGTATCATTTTCAATGGTCGTTAAACAAAAGAAAAACGTTAATAAATCATAAACAATAAATGTTATTGATAAATGTTTCTTCATAAAAAAAAAATAAATAAAATAATTTCAAACAAAAGACTACTACTGCCATATTGTCATCTTTCTTCTTATTTTTATACTCGTGCATATAGCAGACAATAATGTTTTCGTTTAAATGTGATTTTAAAGAAACAAAAACAAACATTAATTTATGAGATTTCGTGTCACTGATAAAGACGAACTTTTGAAAGGTGTGAACAGCTTTGCATTTCAAAATCGCTGCTTAAGAAAAACTATAGATTATTACAAAAGAATCATTAAATAAATATATATGTATGTATATATGTTTATATGATGATATGATTTGCGTCACTTAAGCTGGACGCGTTGATTGTTATTGCATTATGCAAATCTTATGTAAAATTTAAAATAAACGCTAATCTAAATAATCCTTGTTTATGGCCACAATTCTTTTTTCAAAAAAAAAAAAAAAAAAAATAGTGAAAAAAAACCCAACTAAAAGATATTTATTTTAGATACAATACAATTTGTTATTTATCAAAAGTTTAAAATATTTTCACACATTTTGATAGTCAATAGTCAATAGCTATTAAAAGTAAGAAACTGTAATAAAAACTATGAATATATTTTAATAATGACAAAAAATATAAGCTTTCAAATAAAATATTAAAAAATTTTATTAGTTCATTTTTATTAAATTAAGAAACAAATAATAATGACATTAAAACTTAAGCTAATAGTTAACTATAAAAAAAATCCATAAAAATAAATTATTAGATTCCCAAATTTCAAAGAATATTTTAATGATCAATGAAATTATTCGAAATTTTATTAGAAAATACTAAAGCTGTGCTACAATGAAATATCACTCGAGAAATGAAATATCACTCTAACGAAGTAATCATTTTAATTAAATTTCTTTTCCTTTTTCGCAGAGCCTTCACGCAATAAATTTAGATATTTTTAATTTACATTTAATCGGAGGTAGATTATTTTTTTCTTTTTAATACTCTTCCAATTATTTCGCTGTGGGTTTTTCTGTGATCATTTTCTTAGTTTTTGGGATTTAATAAAGTTTTTCTTAGTTTTATAAACTTAGCAAACATTTTTTAATCAATTTAATAAATTTATTTAAATTAAGAAAAAAATCCTCCTGGGAGCATTTCAGGCTGCTGATAGGGCGAACCCAATTTATTACAGGAACGTCGCAATCAGCGTTCGCTGTACATATAGACTTTCTAGTGTTTACAGAATTAAATAAAAAATCATTTTGTTTCTTCATTTGCAGTACTAAAATGAAATAAAGATAACATCATATATAGGCAAGCGATTCTGCCCCCATCACTTGGTAATTTATCCCATGAAATTCAGAAATTCATAAAAAAGGTGAACGTGACAGAGAGATAGTCTGGACCAAAAGGACTTAAATTAAAGCCAACATATCTATGTATTTAGTACAAAAGAAAGTGTACAGATATCGTTCACGTTTATAAGAAAAGAAGACTTTAAACAAAATAGTGGCGAATGGTCATACTTCTAACCTACTTTTTCATTACTTCCAAAGTAACATTAAGTATACGATTTCGAGCGCTGAAAAATTAAATATAAATGGCACCATTATATAATGTTAAAAGGCAATTTAAATGAATTTTTATACTACAAAATGGAAGGTTCTTGTTTCGTCAAATACTTATTACTGAAAAAACTGTTTTAAACAAATGGTAAAAAATATATCGAATTTTTATACTCACCAAAGATGGTAGGGGTATTATACGTTTGTGCTGATGTTTGTAACGAACAGAAAAAATATCCCAACCCCTTAAAGTATACCAATCGACACAGAATCACTTTCTGAATTGATTTAACGATGTACGTCTGTCCTTGTGCACAAAGCACAAGTCGCAATTTTGAAGATAATTTCATGAAATTTGGCACATTTGTTTATTTTGGATGAATGCCGATTGAAATTGGTCATGATCGGTCCATTATTTCACCTCGCTTAAATACTCCCCCGAAATAGGATTCTAACGCTAACAAATGCCTTATTTATGTCACTAATGCAATAAAACTTTTTACGAATAAATCGGAGTGAACAATTTCAGGAAGATCGGTCCATAATTAGGCATAGCTTCCATATGAGACCCACTTTCGAATATAAATTTAACTCTCAAAAATCGCACATAAATGACAATATCATGGTAATATTTGACACAAATAAGTTTAATATAAGCAGAAATCATCATATTAACTAATTTCATAAGAATCGGTCCATAAATTTTAAGAGGTCCGATATTTGGTCTATTTTCGATAATTTCGGAAATCTACACAAACGCATTGGTGTAGGGTATAAAATTGTCGGGCTGGACCGACTGTAACTTTCTCGTTTTTTACTAAGAAATATAAAAAATATAAAAATTAAAACTAATTGCTTTGCAAATTAGGTTACAAAAAGGAAAAACCTATATTAAATTAATTGAAAATGATTAAAATTTGACCTACTTCTTTTCTTACAACAATTTTTTTGAGTTTAGCTGCAATTTATTATAAATTATTCTAATAAATCCTATAAAACTATGTAAATATTATTAAAGACTCTTTTATTATAAACTTAACAAGATTGAAAATGTTCAAATGTAACAAAAACTTTATAATTTATTCCATTTTATTTGAAAAAAACTTATTTATACTTAATCAATAAATTTTTAATTTTTGCCCCTAAAAGTATGCGCCAAATAAAACATAAAATAAAATTCTTTGTCTTAAAAAAATAAACAAAATTTTGATAAAATTAGAAAGGAGGAGTCGTTTTCTATTCTAAACAAAGTAACATTTAAAGTTTTATAGACAATAAAATTAGTTTAAAAGAAAAAATTTAAAAAAAAAGCCTCAAAATCAAACGAATTTTAAAATAATGAACAAGTCATTACTTATTTGGAATATATGCAACCGAAGTAATACCCTTAAATCAATTTAAAAATCGATAATTGACTAAAAATTTAGGGAGCTACGTGATCTTTAGTGTAGGGCGCACCCTCCTTGTGAAGAACTAAGGCCCACAGAGTTTAATTTTGTAGAACTGAATTAAAAGAAATTGATAAAGATTTTAAAGTTGTTATAAATGTTTTGGGAGCAAATTTATTATTACTTTTTGTAAATATAACATGATTTTTATTTCATAATTTAAATTTTTTTTATTAAATGTTTAGCAAGTATTGGTAAGATGAATATTGCTTTGAAAATAACTTTAAACAAATCAAAATTATGTTGCATATACACTAAATGTCTAAACACACTACACTAAATTTATATTAAAGTCTTAAAAAAAATATACGTCAAATGATCACCTCTAGAACTACGTGTAGTTAGAAAATTAACTAGTAGTCACCTAGTAACCATTTTGATATTTAAAATATATTTTATATTTCGTTAAAAATAACATCTTATTTATGACTTCAGTTAAGAAAGATACCTTCAAAATTCAATAATTTTTCTTTATAAGTTACAGGCACTTCTAACCCCTTCTTTAAGAGCTCTTGGTATATTTGTTTCGCCCTCTAGGGTGCTTCGATTTCAAAGTTACAAATGGAATAATAAAATAAATATCAGCTCCTTCATAAGTAAAGTAATGAAAACATATCAAGTACAACAAGTAAATATCTAAACAATTCTATACAGAATCTAATAAAAAAGAAAAGAAAATGAATGAGAAAAAAAAAACTGAAAAAAAAGAATTAAGGAAGTCATCATCATCATCAGCAGCAGCAGCATCAACATTGAGTATAACTTGGAGCAAGCAAACAACAAATAAATGTGTTTTCAGTTTCAAATTCATATTAGCAAACATTCATACATATGCACACACACATAAACAAACAATGTTGCACCACAACATACCCAGTCGGAAATAGAAGGGCTAAAGATACATTCTAAAATGCCTTATTTAAAATCTACAAGACCTGCCACTCGCATTGCAACACTATTTCTTTTTTACACGGCGTGTCATTGGAAGCAAGGCCTTCCCTTCTCCCTTCCAAAAAGAAGCGGCAAGGACTCTAAAATAAAAAAATATGCTCTCTTATATTTTCAATGCTATTAAAAAAGAGTAAGAAATATATATATATATATATATATATATAAAAAAAGACATGCGGACTACCTTCTTTATCGACACTTAAAACAAAACTAAATGTGTTTGAGCTTTGTAAGTCTCGTAGTTACAATTTTTTATGTTTGTAATGAGAAAGTTAGTAGGTGATTGACACCTTCTACTTCGCATCTAATGAAATGGAAACAAGAATTAGTACCGGATTTCTTTTTAAAGGAAGACGAGGCATTCTTTAAGGAATTTTTACAGAAGGCAAAAAGGAATGTGTTTAAAGTTTGCTCGGAGGCATTCAGAAAGGCCTGTTGGGAGGAAGCACTAACATATTTTCCTGCTGGGTATCATGATATACATATGTATGTGTTTTTAAGTTTGTATAGAATATAATTTTATGATATGAGAGTATGTTTGCAGTACCTTAAATCAACTACTTTGCATATGCCTTTAGGTCATAAAGGAAAAACATTTGGGTAGTTACAAGCATTTAATATCTTTATACATATATAGGTATGTTTAGATATGTATGAATTTTGATCTTTGGGTCCCCAAAAATCCTTACTTTAAAATACATTTCATTTATGTATACAGACTTTTCTACATAGATTTTTGTTAGAACTCATTCTTATTATTGTATCGAATTAGAAATAATAACAACAACAGCAGCAAGAACCAAAATATCTAAAACATAGTAAAATTAAAAAAAGTAGACAAACGGTTCTACAAATGGACAGAGGGACAGACAGTTAAGGACTATGAAAAGTATGTTTTAAGTCGAATACCTTGGTATTGTACGAATAGTACTTTGGGTGTACTTTAAAACAGCACAAACACACATACACTTCATTTTTATATAATACATAAACTATTAGAATTGCACAAAGATCTCTCTCGGAAAAGTTTAACAAAAAATCTAGGGATGCTAATAAAACTCTCCGTATAATGAAATGAAAGTTAATATTCTAGGACACATAGTATCGATTGATAATATCATATAAGATAATTAAACAAAGTTAGCAAAATCCATAAAAATGATCTCAAGTTTAGACTATTTAACGAAGATATGACTTCTCAGAGAATTTTCAGACATTTTCTATATTGTCCTTAGGGTCATTATTTAAGGTGTGCGTTTGAATAAAATATGACATACAATTTTCTTAATAACTCTTAGAGCAGTTAATTTTAAATTTTTATTTTTTTTTTTATCACAATATATTTGAAAGATAAGGCATATTTAATAACTTATCGATTTACAAAAAACGTGAAAGTTCTTGTAAATAAATAACATTTTCATTTCAAAAGTAGGTGATAATGTGACAACCATGGTTTAAAGAAATTCTTCTAAAGTCCATTTTCAACAATAAGTGCTGACTTATTATTATTTTTTCAGCTCATTTTCAGTTTTTTTTACTCAAATGTTATTAATGACTTTTCTTATGTTTCTGAGTACAGAATTTAGAAAATTATCAAAAACAGCATTGTTTTTAAGGTATGTTCAGACTAGTCAAATATTTTACCAAAATGACGTAACCACTATATAAATATTTTAATGCTGAATTTTTTTTTTACTTATCATTAATCATCACTGACATTTTCCTGAATCTTGTTTGACGCTGTTTTCTCTTACAAAACATTTGCAAGATCAAAAAAGAGCAAAATTTTTTTTGGTAATACCAGTGGTTATGCAAATTTAGTCAAATATTTGACAAATGTTAACATAGCTTTAGATCAATAAAAATTTACAAAACAATTTGTCCTTTGACAAGTTTTGTGATTGTTTTCGCTGTTTTAGTTCGAATAAATCTGAATATTTATTATATCACTATCATAAAAATACACTGTTTCCACTTTTAATATGAAACAGAGTTTTTAAAATTTTCTAGATAATTTTAAATTTTGTTGTTACAGTACAAGCAACCAAAAATGGTCCGTTTCCCAACTTACACAAGTTCTTAGAGTAATTGCACACTAGATAAAGTTTTCTGAAGTAAAAAGATAACCTTAGACTCTTTAATGTGGCTTTTATGTACATCATGCAAAGTTAAAACTTCGAATAAATTTAATTATCTTGTTTGTTAAGAGAACAAATACTTCATTAGTCTCTCAGAAAATTTTACGCTATGAGACCCCTTGTACCATCATGCTTCATACAGAAGTGTCAATTATTTCCATGGTATCTCACACAGGGATAAAATATCCGCAGGACCAGGCCAAGATTCTGAAAAAAATTTCCTCCAAAAAGACCTTATTCCTTCTATAAAGTTAGGGGCAAAGAATCAAGATATTCTAGATGCCCAAGTGAATATAAATATCTGCTTGCATTTCCATTACATCTGCAGACTATCTGACGCTCTTAGCCAGGGTTGACACATCAATTGTTCTTGCGGAAATTCTGAGTTGATAGGAGGGAGAGGAGATCACTAAACTTTTTTATTCCCCTTACCTCTCACGTCTACGAAGTCAGAATTGCAGCAAGAACAATTGATATGTGTGAACCCAATATATCTGCTATTTGGTTCTCATGAATACCCTGATGCCCAATTACCAGGTGTAGTCTGACATTATCCCGTTCTCACTGGAAAAGAGATTTAGTACCGTTAAGAAACAACACAAATATATTCCTTTCCAACTCCAAGTTTATTTCATCCGTTAATCATATGATATTGTTTAGCTATCTCAGACGAAGGACGTACTTATAAATGTAATATATACATCAAATAGAGTCAAATATAGCTTAGTCTGTTCCGACACTATATCTGAATCTTGTTTAAAGTAAAGAAATATGTTTTCGATTTAAGGGCAATCAAGTATATTAAATTTAAATTTTAAACATTTTCTTAAAACTTTGTTGTGTTCAATCTTTTAATGCATTTATATAAAGTGACCTTAAAAGCAAACGGCCCTAGCTAACAATTTTAAAAATTCCATAAACACTGAAAAAATATTGATAAATAAATAAGTAATTAAGGTGCTTTTAATAAAAATATTTTTCCAAAAAATAAAAAAGAAATAAAGAAATCTTTTTATAACTATTCCTTGAAATATTTAAATTTTTTAACCTTATGAACATTTTACCGACCTTACATGAGGTGCAATTTTGAGAATCCTAATTTACAACACTAGGGATCAATAAGAAAACTACAACATCGTCAACTGACATCCGGTTTGAAGGACCATAAATAAGTTATAATTACTCACTAATCTAATTATCTCTGTTTGGCGGTACCAAAGCAGAGTTTGTAAATTATAATTGGACATCAGTCCAATAAAACATATTTTCAGTTCCATAACACACTTCATCAGCATTCAAGGAGTTTTTTTAAAACCTCACATCTTATAGTAAGGCTTTTTAAATTTATGGCGACGATATGTTGATATGTTGTGCATTAGTACTTTAGTTTACTACTCCTGAACGATGTTAAATGTTCGTCATTTTCATTAAAAAAGCAATTTTAACAAAAATTTTAATTTAAATGTTAAAAAAAAAAAAAGAAATGTTTTTCTTCTTTTACATGGCCAAACCAAACTCTAACAAAAATATCCACATATGTTTGTAAGTATGTAGAGATTTTTTTTAGTTAAAGAACATTAGTAGTGGTAGACTAGATTTTTGTTAAAATGTGCTTTCAGGCATGTAGGAAATCTAACAAGCAACCAACAAACAAATCATTGGTCAGTGTGTGAGTTTAGAGAGTGTTTGCATGAGGATAACATACTCTTACCTCTCTAATTTAGATTTAAAATGTTTAATCTTTCAAGTTTATTTTTTGGTTTGATTTCTTCTACTCCTTTTGCCAAAACAAAAAAATAAAAAAAACCAACATAGCCAAAATGACCAGCCTGCCAGCAGCCATCATATATTTTATTTGGATTTCATTAACATCCATAAAAGAAGGAAAAAAAAAAAGAACGTTTGGCAAATTTTACTTTGTGGTTTTAATTATTTTTCTCGTAAATATGTTTTTGGTTTATAATTTTCATTTTAATGTTGTAGCTAATGTTTAAAGAAAATCAAGAAGATGAAAGAAATAAAAGGATTAATTTCATGTTTAAAATGTTAATTTCAACTCTTTTTTTAAGAATAGCTTTAAAATTTCCCTAATATTTACATACAATTTGAGTTACACCCACTTGGGTTTCAAATTTTCAACAACAAAAAAATTCTTAACAATTGTTTTGTACCACAATTACGGTAGTTTTTTTTTTTTTTTTTTTTTTCTACGTCTAAAGAAATATGGCAGGTTTCTCACGATCCTTGTTAAGAGATTCTGCTCTAACATAAAAAATGAAGGGAAAAAAATAATTATGGGCTTAAAATTCAAGCTAAAAATAAGAAGAGATCTAACTACGTATTGCGCTCCCTATCAAGATCATTTATATTCTTTATTTTATATTTTTGCTGATATAAACTAAATACGCAGCAAGGTTCCTTAATGAAAAAAAAAACAGCTCAGCTCTAATTGCAAAACAGCAACAACAATAATTATGATTACAAAAAAAAATATAATCAAAACGACCCTTATTTTTACTTTAGATTTTGTCATGAAGTAAAGTAAGAAATATAGAAGGAAAAGATGAAAAAAAATAAAACTACGCTGATATCAAATAAAAGTAATCAGAAACAGCAAGAATAAGAACAAAAATAACAACAACTACATTTGGACCTTTAATTCTTCATTGCAATTACTTGTAAATCTTTACGATTTTTTTTTTTTTTTTTTTGCTTTTCGCTCTCGGTTTCTCCTCTGTGTACTTAAAGATTTGCTGACTGTTTCGGTACAACAAGCCGGAAAAGTCTTCTCAAATTACTCATCTCCATGTAGCTGGCAAACGAGTAAGTACCAGCTCATATTTATACCCAAAGCAAATTTTATGTAGATATTTTTTTGGTTTTTGTTGTTGCTGTATACGTGTAGAAACATAAATACCTCTACACAGTACATATTAAATGCTTGCAAATGTTTAGGAACGACTGTCAGTCATATCTTTTAAAATTTGTAGTTAAAAGTAGAACATTTTTTTCAGGAGGGTTCTTTCGAAAAAAAAAAAAAAAAAAAAAAAAAAAACGTGTTCTTATTTACGCAGTTAAAACAGTAGCTGAAATATTTAGTCTGACGATTTACGATCATCATCTTTTAATTACACTGAAAATGATCTTTAATATTTCGAAAAAAAGTTCAATTACATATTTAGGTTAATAATGTTAGAGCGGTAATCTAAAAGAAAGATTAAGGATGGTATTATTTGTGAAATATTTATATGCTATAATCTTAATACATCCTGTTTAAATTTTTTAATAGCAATAGTAAGTATTTTAATATTTAAATTTTAGGTTTACTGTGATATTTTTGGAAGTTAAAATTTTACATTTATTATTATGAAAAGTTTTTCAACTATTTAGTCTTGATTTCTTTAATATTTCATCAAAATAAATTCTTGAGGTATTCTTGAAGATGTTTATATTAAACAGCAAATCTACTACTACTATGCTTTCCAGTTATTTCTTTTTATGACCTTTAAACCAAAACATGTTTGAAAATTTCTATTATTTCCATCAAACGATTAGTGGTTTTTACAAATTATCTTCAATTTTTTGAGCAACAATTTTAATAAATATTTTATTATTTTTTCTCAAATTTAACTATTTTACTCATAATATCAAAGCAATTTAAAGCTTAAATTAAAAAAAGAACGCAAAATCTCTAAAATTAAAAAAATAAAAATATCAAAACTATTCAACCAATCAAGCACAATCATTTAATAATGAACAAAAATGGGCGCTTATATGTGAAAGTATTGAGTTTATGCACAAGTATTTTTATGTGTATTTAAGTTCAGTAATATGGCGTCAGTCTTCTAAGAAGCATAAAGATACTTTACTTAACTAACAAACCAAACAACACCAACAAAAATAAACAAACATTCGCGATGAAAAAAATATAAAAACAAAACACAAATAAAACACAAAACATATGTTTGTATCTACATGCTACGTTGTATCTGTATCTCATAGTACGATGTACTTATAAATTCCACATCAAATACAAACTCTTGGAAATATATATATGTAGTAGACCAACGAATCGCAAGCAATCATGATGGAAAAATGGACACAAATATTGCAAAAAATAAAAAAAACACAGAAACTTGTTAGAAGTCGAATTAACAGCAACAGCAAACTTATTGCGACGCAACATAGTAAGTGAGTTAAGCTCTGATCACATATGAATGCAGTTAAAGTAAGAGGAATTGAAGCATGTTTCGCATAAGTATATGGCAAAATGAAAATATTGTGACTCAGCCATACTTGTTTCTTTAAAGTACCAAAGAAGAAAAATATTTTTGCTGTATGTGCCTGACCCTAAATGTATAGGGTTATTAAACATTTCTAATGAAGTTGTACATATTTATTTCAGTTTTTGCAAATTTATAAAAGTACTTAGCACCCGTTATCAGTATATTTTATGGACACTCCTTAATGTTTAAAATAGCAAAAACTTAATGATAGGTGTTTGCAGTTATATAATTGTCAGATACTAAACATATGTTATATAGACTATTCAGCAAAAGCGAACACTTTTTATAACAATTTACTTTTTTAGGTATTATCTTCCCTAAGACAGATCCGAAATAAACAAAGCAGTAAATTTAAATTTATTTTGTCAAGTGAAAAATAAAATTATAAATACGTAATAGCCTGAATAAATCCAGTAGTCAAAAAATATTAAAAATATGTTTCCTAATTGATTTGCTCCAGAAAAATTGGCAAGCTTTCGAAACCATGAAATCAAGAATTTCCAAAAAATGAGGGATTCAGAATATTAAGAAATTTTCATAACATTGGAGAAAATAAAATCCTCAAAAAAACCTATTAAAATCAATAATTGCCATGTTAGTGTTTGAACACTGTCTCAATATCCTAAGAAAAATTACACTATTACGACAAAAAAAAAAAGGAAAAAATAAAATTAAACATCAGACAAAATTTAATAAACCTTATAAACCCAGCAAAAACTTTGATTGCCATGTAATGAGATAAGAAGCTAATATAATGGCTCTTCACTACTTACACATTAGCTGAATAACTCATTATTTTAACACGGTGATGACATTAGGGGCAACTACTTACCCTATACATTACTGAGAAGTCAATACAATAACTAATTACTTCCAACATGTTCAGTAACGCATTGATTTTAAAGTATTACTGTAGTCATGATTAGTTATAACAATAGGAACTAGTTATATTTTAGGTTATAAATAAGTAATGAAATATCAGGATATAATTTTTTTTTTTGTAAAAAAATTTTATAAATTTAATTTAAACAACTTAAGAACAACCAAAAATTTAATTAAAACAAATGTAATAAAAATAAACTCTTTTAGATTACAAATTTATTCATATGCATGTATCCCTTCTGTAAATACTCGTATATGAATTGGTAACTGCATTATAAAACTTAATATTTTCAAAACTTTTATCATAAATAATTATTTCCACTCGGGTTATAAATAATTAGTTACTAAACAACTTCTTTGTAATGCAGACAGTATGTTGCCATTACCAAGTTTTTGCTGGGAATTTCTAAAACGACTATAAATCCTGGACAGTTGAAAATTTTAAACAAGTTCCCCAAGCAGTTGAGGCAAACGCAAACATATTTTTATCTGATTATAACAATTAATTTCTGTTCAAGTATTAATGCACTAAGAGAATTATGAAACCAAGGGATGGTTATTTAATGGTTTAAAAAAATTTATCCTACTTAGGGTTGATCCGATGGTACTCATGGTAGTATTACGTGCTAGAAAAATTACACTGAAATAATTGCTAAAATTAACATAATGTTAAAAACATTGATTGTATGAGGAAAAAACATGTTTAAGGCATTGTTACCACAACAATATTATGTTCACATTTGATAATTTTCATTAATTTTAATAACTCTGTATTCATGATAACAATGTTTTTGCTTAAGTTTGTGTTTTTGAATATTTTTACCGGTAACAACATTTTATTCATATGAAAAAAAATAACATTATTTCTACAACCATTAAATATTATTATTCTTGCATAACGTTATAAATAAATACAATACATGTTTTTTAAAAATATGGTTGAATAATCCATTACCAGTTCGCTTTTAAATATATTTCGTTTTTAATGTTTGTTTTTCTACTTTAATTTAATTCTCATTTAGTACATATATGAATAAATATAAAGAGACAAGATTTGGTTATATTCAGGGTGATTCTAACAATATGAGATATTTATTACCTACTATTAAATAGTTTAGGTAATAAAATATCTTTGTATTATTTTGTGCAACATATGATAATAGAAATAAATAATTTACGAAAATTAATAAATGAACACATAAAGATTAATCTTAATAAGATAAATGCATATTATGAATAATTTTGAACACGTTGTAAAATTTTAAGGTAAATAATATGATAAAACCAAATCATAATATGATAAAATCGGGTCACAATATGGGAAAATTAGATTTTAATGTTATAAAACCGGAACATAACGTGATAAAATATTTAAACACAAAATGAAGAAACTATATACTATAATCGTAACATAATATATTGATCTTATAGTATGGTTACCAGAAACATATTTTTTTCTCTGTGTGTGGTGTGTTATTTCGCATTAAAAAACAATTTTTGGAAATTAATTGTAACTTCCAAGTGACTAACTAGATTTACATATATAAAATTTCACATTGGCGCAGCAGAATAATATACATTTTAAGTTGGAAGCTATGGGGACCCCAAGAATTTTATATCATCTTAAATTTTTCGATAAAGTGTACGAAAAACAAACACGTAGCATTTATCACTTACAGCTTTCAGGTTATTTGCATTTTAAATTTCAACTATTTAAATTTTGCAAGAACTTGTTGCAGTTTTTTTCAATATATAGCTCCCTCAATTAGTGAAGAAAAAAATTATTTATCGAATAAAAGAAAATTAAATAATTAAGATCTTTAAACCATTTTGAAACTGAAAATGTCAAAATGATGTTTTCTTTTATCATTTGATTTTTAAACAAAATAGAAGCCGAATCATCTAATAAGGCTAATTAAAAACCCTCCTCAATTTAAAGTACTTTGTATCAAAATTTTAACTGATCCCAAAGTATGAATCTACAAACAGAATGCAGTTTCGGAACTCGGATGTGTTTTAAAGAGTCTGCCAATATCTTGTAACTGACCTGTAACAAATATGTACATCATGGATAAAATTTAAGAAAATTAATTTTATGGAACTGTGGGATTCTATTTTTTCCATGATTATTTCAAATGGAAAACTTCATAAGAGATTCAATATTATATAATTTTAATTATAGAGTAATAATTTTATTTCTTGATCTAAAATTAATAAATCTTTAAGATGTAGGGTAGACGGTGGAGCATTCGTCACTTTTTAGTTTAATATGCTGTATTTTCAAAACGTTTCACGATAGCAATAAACTTATTTTTAGTATTAAAATCCTTGATATGTTGGCTTATATTTAAGCACTTTTTATGCTGACTATATTCATGTTAAGTTAATTATTATTAAGAATTTGTGAAGTAACCAAAAACGTCGAAACTACCCCATCCCATGGGGTATATTCGCCAAGTGATGGGTGCAGAATCGTTTTTCTATATATGATGGTTTTTTAATTTATATTAATACAGCATTTGAAAAAACAAATAAAAATTATTATGTTTAATTGAATTTTTTATAAAATAAATTAAATCTCAATTAAAAATGGCGACTCAAAATCTATGCATAAGAAAATCACTTAAGGCTTTTTGTTTGAATTCGATTAACACTAGAGAGACTATATGTACAGTGAAAGATCTAGAGATAGTAAGAGCTTCGTATCTGATTACGACATTCCTCTAGGAACGCTAAATCGGCCTAGGAGCAGTTTGACAAATGTACCCCAGGAGGAGTATGGCTCACAAGTGATAATTTTTTCACACTTTAAAGGAATTTATTAAAACATATGTTGTGAAAACTTGTTCATGAAATCTTGTTCATTACTATCATGTTTATAACATAGAAAAAAATCTTTGATCAATTCCAAAAAAATATGAGAGTTTTCACATAAAGTACCCACAATGAAATATTTAGAAGAGTACTGAAAAAACAGTTAATCACGTCTACCTTCGAACAAATTTTAAAATTCGATAGATGAAAGTTCTTTCATTTATGAAAAGAAAATAAATTATTAACACAAAAAGTTTTACTTCGTTATCAAGATAATACCCTATATTGCTAATTGGTAAACATTTTTTAATAAAAACTAAAATTGCGCTTTCTTAAGAAATATAAAAATAATTCTTATGGGTAGTTAACCAATAGTCACTTAATACTTTCACCAGAATATTATAAATTACAAAGAAAAAAATATTTCAAATAATTTTTTAATAAGAATATTAATTAGCTTTATATTGGAATTTAATTATATGATTTATTAATATAATTAATTTTCTAATTGGTTTTCAGTTTTGTTTTTTAATAAATTGACAGCTGTTAATAAAATATAAAGTAAAATAAATTTAAGTAAATGTTTAAACATTTTCAGCCCATTGCATCTATTTAAGGAAAAGAAGTAATAATAACATCAATTATTCTAGTTATTAATATTATCATTTTGATGATTGAAGCAAAATCAATTAAAAATTAATTAATATTACAAATTTCGTAATTGAAGTCCATTTTTACTTTTTTCTGTTAATGCACAAATATTTTTTGTTATCAAGCTGTAAATAAAATTAAAAACTTTTCTTTTCACTGTATTTCACAGAAAAAAGTAAAAATGCACTTCAATTACGAAATTTGTAATATTAATTAATTTTTAATTGATTTTGCTCCAATCATCAAAATGATAATATTAATAACTAGAATAATTGATATAATTATTACTTCTTTTCCTTAAATGGATGCAATGAGCTGAACATTTTTTGAAAATTTATTTAAATTTATTTTATTTTTGTACTTTTATAGACAAGTATTTAATTTTTCTTTATATTTTATTAACAGCTGTCAATTTATTAAAAAACAAAACTGAAAACCAATTAGAAAATTAATTATATTAATAAATCATATAATTAAATTCCAATATAAAGTTAATTAATAATTTTATTAAAAAATTATTTGAAATATTTTTTTCTGTGTTTGAATCAGTTGGTCTGATAAGTGTCATTCGTAAGATTTAATAGTCCCAATTCTCGATACTTTCATTTCAATTTGACTAAAGCAAAATCTTTTCCGCTCATAAAATTAAGCAGATACTTCCGTTTTTTTCATATTTTCCCATTAGCAAATCACAATTTTATAGGAGTATATTAATTTACATTAAACACATTCAGTAACATAATACTCTACATTCGCTAAAAATAAATATGCTGAAATGTATTTATAAACATATTTTCTAATGACAGCAGCAGCAACAGTACATTTTGTAAATTTAGACATAAATATAGAAAAAAAAAACAAATGTTGTTATTTTTTAAACATCTTAAAATATTCAATTGTTAAAGATTATAATTAACAAATCGTGAATTTAATAACGTGAAGAAAACAAAAGACTTGTGAAGAAATAAAAGTCTGAACAATAATTAAATTAATATTTATCGTTTAGCCATTATAAAAATAAAAAATTAACATTCGCAAGACAAATTTGAATAAAATATAACTGCATATTGGCATATTTATAGTTTATCTTTCTTAATATTTTTAATATTATTATTAGTTTTATTTACACAAACAACTTAACAACTGGCTCAACTGGCGACCTCAAGCTGTTTTTGATTGGTATGAATGCTTAAGTAAAAGTATAATTTTTTATTTTTTTTTTCAGTTTTTAATTTTTACATAATAAAAACATAAATATAACTAAAATAAATAAAACAGTATGAAGTTCATATTAAAGGTGTCACAAAACACAAAAAAACTATCAATATTTATTATACATACGATAGACCCATGTCGTTTTGATAACACTTTTAAAATACTCGTTCATTTTGAACCTTTTATTTCTTCTAGGCTACTAACCTTTCTAAGTTTCTTTCTTTTTTTGTTTGGGAAGATGTTTATCAATAATTTAAAACAAGAATTTGTCTATCTATAGTTAGGAATTCTAACTGGTCAATAGTTTATTTGTTTTTTTTTTTATACCAACTATCCGTTTGGCTGTCTGTCCAAGTTGCAGGTTATTATTATGTTAGATTTAGAGAGTGGAAATTGTATAAAGTTATAAATCCATATATTCATATTATTAATGAAGTGATCGAGATCTACATAAATTTTCAATTTGCCTTAGTCCATAACATTTTAAATTTACACCTTTTTTATAGAAAACAAAAACCCGGAGATAAATAAACAAACAAACTAGCATAGTGAATAGTGGACAGACGGATGGACGGACACAGAGACAAATAACCAAATGTCTAAAAGAAAAAATCACACGCAGCCTCATTATGTTCTAACATTGAAAAAGATGTCAAATATAACCAATTTGTATTATTGTGACTTAAATAGGAGTCAGTTGGTATTTTTAGATTCAAATAGCTATAACGGGTGGTTATTTAGTATTTGAATTGTTTATGTTATCGCGCACCACAAACCTCTTACGTATGTAAATGTGAAATCAGGAGAATACAGAAAGTTTATATAAGGTCTACCTGTTGTCTAGTGTATTTGATTACTTTGAACAAGACCGATGAATGGAAATACAATTTTCTCATAAAGAAAGTAACACTTTTTGTGTAACATTGCACAACCAACATTAGTTCATTTGCATACTGGTGCATTTGTTTAAACTAAAAATATTTATGATATCTTTAAAAAACTGTCTTTAATTTTTTTTTTTTTTTTTTTTTGAGAGAGAGAAACAATAATTTTGATCATAACTTAACCTCTTAATAATATTCGTATTATGTATCTCGCATACAAACGAGGAACATATTAGTTTTTTTATAATATACATAAAACGATATTTATTTTCACTAAAATATATTTTTCACTTAAGGATCATGATAACTATAGTGATTTTATTACTTCTCTTCATTCTAATTTCTAAAAGACCGGAACTTACTACAAAACCAACTGAAACTTTTTATAAATTCCCTTCAGATTTGCTACTCAATGTCCCATAGGTTAACCTATATTTCATTAATTCCATATACTTTTCAGGCGAGATATTAAAAAAACAAGATTGTATCCCCCTTACATTTTAATTTCTATAGCTCTAGCTAAAATCGTTGTACCCAACTCCCCATCATCATACTACTTAGCGCCCCTTACATAAATATTTAAAAATTTGCTAGAATACTCCCTTTAACTTTAACACCCGTTATACATAATTTGTTTGCATATTTTCACATAAAAGATATTTATAACTTAATAAATACATATTAATATTTATATTTATGAACAAACATATTTTTGTTATCCATATGTGTCTATTACTAATAAACAAAATGAATCGAATTGAAATATAAAATGATAATTAAAACGGTTATTTTTAAAAACGTGCCTCTGGAAAGCTTCAAAACAACTCTATTAAATATTTAATTTATTATTGTAAAAATCTATTTTTTTTTTTTTTAATATTTATTTGTTGCCACTTTAAATAATTGCATAAATTTATGGAATTGGGGAATTTTTATTTTTTGTAAAATATGAAATGATAATTTTGTAACTTAATTATGGATGTTATAAGCCAATTAGAATTTTAAATATGGCGCTTAGTAAAATATTTGAATTTTCTGGAATGGAAATTTTTTTAAAACAAGATTCAATGTTGAAATTAAAAACGTTTATTGTACTGTAATTTCCAGAATTGTTTATGAAACACACGTATCACAACAAAGGGATATTATATACATATGTGATATATAGATTAAACATACTTTATTTTGTACTAATAAGTACAAATGAATCCTTTTGTTAATCCTCTGAGTTATCCAATACAATAAAGAGAAAATAAACGACTTACGACTACTTTCGACAATAAAATAAAAATACAAAAATATATTAAAATCCATAAAATCACTTAAAGGATAAAGGATAAATAATATTCTAAATTGATCATCAATTAAAAGAAATCTACATATAAATTAGTCATATTCCTTTCTGCTATAAAATTGAAAAAATAAAATCTTTTGAAAGACATCACAACTAATCAACGAGTATGTAATCCTCTTTTACAGCACTATCGACATTATCGCTGCTTCATCTAGATCTAGAGAGTTTCTTGAATATCGATATGAATTCTAATACTTATGTATTTACCAGTGTTGCCAGAAAAAGTGATTGGTAAAGTGCTAAATTATCCAAAAAATTATGTTAAATTATTATACAGCAGCAAATGACAATGCTACATTTTTTGCAAAGAAAAATTCATATTTTCGTTGCCTTTGTTTATTGCAAAATATAGTTCAAATGATAACTTATAAATAAAATTTCTTCAAAATTATTTATAATATTGGGAAATAAAGTAAATGTATTTCCAAACTTACATCTAGTAAAGTCAAATTTATTAAAAAATTCTTTCGAAAAATCAAAAAAGTATTGAATTATAAAATACTGTAAAAAAGTGCTAAAAGCATTTGGCATATTTTTATAAATTGTCAATGCATTTTTACCTCTTCAAATGCTAAATCTAGCACAGAAAGTGCTAAACTGGCAACACTGGTATTTACTAATGTGAAAATTAAATAATTATTTATATCGTTAAAAGCCTCTCTGGTAAAAACTATTTTTAAAAAGCGTTAAAGATATCACCTAGATAAGAATTGCGCAATTAAATTCAAAATGTTTGTACAATATTTTTAAGTATCGGAGATCTACTAAACCCTGATTTTTTTTAGCATAACATGTCTTTAAATGGTTTAGTTATAGCGAAAACATATCTCATCTTTAGTATCAAAAATACACTAATTGAGTACGTATTACCCATATACTATAATGACTGATCGCCAGACATTGCCAAATAAATTAAGTACTAGACAATCTTTATCATTATACACTTTTAGTTAGTTTTTGCTATATTTATTAGTAGAAATTGAGGGTGATATCTCTAAATAGCATAATTTAGAAATTATCCGTAACATACCAGCAAATAACCAAATTTATCTTGAGACTTGAATTGATCTAAATAAAAAAAAAAAACTTAGAATATCATGCTCAGAATAATTTCTGTGCACCATGTTTTAGAATGTTTTATAATTCATTGTTCAATTATTTTCAGTATTTAGAAAGCATTCATGCAGGTGATCACTTATTATTATACTAATATACACAATTTTTTAGATAATTTACTCTTATTTATATTATAGTGATATCGTGATTATGTTTAAGTTCAATTTTGTGCAGAAATATTTCGAAACTCTAAACTTCTTAACAATATCGCTAAAAAGATATATAACAATCTATGTAAACTCCGTAAACTTCTACAATCATTAAGTAAGAGCTCATTTACATTGGGGATTTCCCCTGGGAAAAATCGCTGCAACTTTTACGTTTGTTGGCAAGAGGTGTAGAAAAGCAAGTGGGGTAAGAAAAGTTGCACGTCGTCGCAAAGCTAAAAATTTCGTGAAATTTTTTCAAATTTATTTTAAATTTTTCTGAATTGTTGTTTTTTGTCAAACATTTTTTTAAAAAAAATTTCACAACACAAATTTATATGTGTAAATGTAGAAGGGATTTCGAAGCAACTTCAAAACAAAATATCATAAAAAAACGTTGCTATAATCCCCAATTTAAATAGACCCTAAAATATACAATTAGTTAGAACTAATAATTTTTTTCCCATTTAATACCCAGCAAAAAAACGATCAAGAGCTTCCAAAAAAGAACATTTTCACCACTTAAAAAGTGGGACAGAGTGCATATTTTAAACTTTTTTGGAAGTTCTTAATAATTACTTCCAGAAAAGTGAAAATAAATTAATTTTTAGCGGGAAAAAGGATAATAATTTAAAAAAAATAAAATTTATTATTATCTTTTAATAAGGCTAAAGCGAAATTTTTCTTGAAAATTTGTATAAACATAGTTTTAAGAGAAGTACTTCAAAAAAAATTAACAAAAACAAAACTAACCAACCAACCAACAAAACTACCAATGAAAACCATGGGTTAAAAATAAAAACATCTGCAGCTCTTTTTCACCACTAAGTACTTCCTTCCAATGACAACACACTGTTAAATTCATGACTTTTTCAGCTCGTTTTCAGTTCCTTTTTTTCGGAATATGTATTGCAAATTTAAAATATACAATTTTATCTACCAAATGTACACGTAAGAATTATAATTGGCTCCATCTTAAATTAAAACTAAATTTTCACCGAAAATGTGCAAAACTATTTTTCTCCTTTCTTTATATTTCTGTTATAACTTTTAAAAATTAGGTTGTGAAAAATTGTGAAAAAAATTTATTAGTTTCTGAGTTATTGCATTTTGAAAATGACAATAAGAACATTACATATTTTAAATGTATTGTGTGTGCTTTGCAATTCCTAATCATGATCTTGTAAAAGCTTCCCCAATACGTACTTTAACAGCATTTATTTCTATTTTTTAATGACCTCAACAATTAAACAAAAGATTTTAGAAATTTTTCGACTTTGTGTATCTTTGTTTATTTTTTCTGATAAAATGAGTAAATGAAACACAGAAAAAAGTAAAAATGGACTTCACTTAAGAAATTTGTAATATTAATTAATTTTTAATTGATTTTTCTACAATCATCAAAATGATAATATTAATAACTACAATAATTGATATTATTATTACTTCTTTTCCTGAAATAGATGCAATGAGCTGAAAATTTACTTAACTTTATTTTATTTCTGTACTTTTATAGACAAATATTTAATTTGTCTTTATATTTTATTAACAGCTGTCGATTTATTAAAAACAAAACTGTAAATCAATTAGAAAATTAATTATATTAATAAATCATTAAATTCCAATATAAAGTTAATTAAAAATTTTATTAAAAAATTATTTGAAATATTTTTTTCTGTGAAAGTCGCATTCCATCCAAAGATGTAGAGATTTTCTATTAAAATTGTTATTATTTTGTCTGCGATCTTACATACTACAAATCAACTTTTTCTTCAGATATTCAGGTTCCTTCCGGTGAAGGTGAACTCTTTTTTTTTCCATGACTCAAGGAATTATATTTTACCTCCTACATGCTCTCCTAGCAATTGTTTTATACGATTGACATGTGTTTGGATTATTATATGATTTTTATTTTAAATAAATAAACTTTTTTGAAATAAACTTCAATGAAATTTACCCCATATTTAACGAAAATAATAACAAAATATAAACAATTTAAATAGTCTTTTTTCACATACAATAAAAGTTATAAGCCCCAAAGTGTGCTCCATTTTTTCGTGCGCAGTTCCTACTAGTTCATTTAGAATAGTTTCAGTTAACCTTTCTGAGAGTGTATATAGTGATATTAATATTAAATATCATTAATTTTCTACATTTGAATAATTTTAAGCATTTGGAAGAGACATCAAATTTTCTATAATTCGTTTTCTATGATTTCAATCAGCTATAATACAAATAATATTTAATATTGAGCAAAACATGACCAAAAGTGCCTCATTGAAGCCTGATTATATTAACCCACGAATCGAGGCGATTTTTCTTTAAAAAAAAAATGTTAAAATACTTTTAAAATACTGAAGAATAAATACGTATTTGCATAAAAATCCGCCCCTAATTATGAATTTACATTAAGTTTGCATTAAATAATTTAAATTTATTTTTTCTTATTAATCGAATTTCTGTTTGCTGGGCTATCTACTTACAAACTCATATGCTATCATAAAATGTCACAAAAGAAGGGGTCAAACAATTGAAGGAACGAACATTTAGAAGCTAAAGATTTAATCTATTATAGGGATTAGAGGTTTAAGCAATAAACATATAAAACATTTGTAATCTATGAGTGTAATATACTTGTAATGTAACGCCATGTAATGTATCCACACCATTCACCTATTGTATATAAAAATAATTTAACAAAGAATAAAAAGAACATGCTGACCACAGCGATAGTTTCTATTTAAGTTTTTTTCTCAAACATTCTTCCAAATATTTTTGGAAATTATTTGAACAATATTCTAAGCAATTGAAAGTTTAAGCAAACAAAAGAATCTCAAATGCTCCTAAAAAAAAGTTGAAAGAAAATTGGTGGGGGTTACAAGACACCAATATGAGTATGTATTAATATTACATTTATTGGAATTGTCGCCACAATTCACAATTGCTTTTCAAGAATACATACAAGAAAAAAAGCTAAAGCAGCAGTTATAAAACGAAAGAAAAAAAAAATACTTAAATTGTCTTACTTAGTAGGAGGCAGGGGGAGTTGATATGTGGCAAAAGTGATTCTGTGCTACATATAGCTTAGTTTGCCTTATAAGCATTAGAAAATTTCTACTTTTATTATAGCAAGTATGTGACAGTAAGAATTACAATTTGCTAGCTACTTTTTTTTTTTTTTTATTTTAATAAATTTTTTACAAATCTTGCGGTCTACAAACCAACCAACGAATCAATGGGATTATATTCGTACGACATTGTCCGTCTTCATCTGTATCTTTTTCAAAGGCAAACAAGTTTCTTTGTTTGCTGAAAAAATCTTGAAACTGAAAAAAAAATACATAGTATAGTAGAAAAATCGCAAACGTAATGAAATGTCAGTCATCCAATTAAGTGTAGGAGCTAAAGGAAGTGACAACGTTGTGCTTCAGTCATTTGCTATTTGAGCATTAATACTGTGTTTATATATGTGTCAATGTGTGTGCATTTGATTATGTGCTCTGACCATTGGTTATGTATGTGTATGCTGGGCAATAAAAAAATCCGTATCACACGCTTTTGAAAGGAAATGCATCATCAGCATTTATTTGCAATGGCATGAATTTAATTTGTGAAAATTATCTCCAATTGCTGGCAATTGAGAAAATTTCACCTACAAAAAAACAGAAAGAAAATTAAAATGAATAAAAGAAGAAACTAAATAAAGAAAAGAAATTAATCTGATTTGAAATTCAGGCAAACATTTTAAAGAATATAAAGAAAATGAAATAACTACACCAATTAATTAGTAAATTTACACGAACTTGCCAGAATACATAGAAAATTAACTAATGAGGAGAGAGGGAAAAAGGGGAATGTATTAACTAAATCCTTGAATAATAGACAACATTTTATAGATATGTTTTTATACCACATCTTCACGGATTTAAATTTGGTGAAGTTTTTTCTACCATACTACGGATATTTTTTGCAAAAAACTAACTAAAATTAATGTAAAAAATCAAAAACTGAACTATAAATATCTTCTTAACTGTTATTATTATTTTTACAAAGATTTGAAATTCATCAAAATTGACTAAAAATTTGTTGAACTTACGAACTTTTAAAATTTTTTAAATCATGAGGTGACTTTAACACCCTGTACCTGATCTCGTATTAAAACAAGAAGACTAAAATATATTTTTTTTTTTAAACTAAAATCCTCCTCTACAACTTTTCTCTACATTTTAATTCGGTTCGTTCAGATTTTTTAATATTTTTGTTTTTGCGATCGGCCGTCTATTTGAGAAAACTTTTTTAAGCTCAAGGTGGTCTATTTTGACACTGACATTGACATTGGGGTAAAAGAGCCGAAAATGGTATTCAGGAAAAGGTTATCAATATTTTAATGATCACGTTTTATTTGTTATTGACTTTTAGTAAAAAAAAATTCAGTTTTAGAATTTTAGGATTTTTTTTTAGCAGAACGGTAATGTCTGTCCGTCCGTCTACACATTCGAGTTAAATGTGTCGAAAATTATGCATAATTCTGAGAAGGGTGGTATTAACACTTTAATGATTATGTTTAATTTTCCTATTTATTATTAAGTAAAAAAATGCATTTTTAGAATTATAAGATATTTTTTGGCTGAATGGTAATGTTTGTCCGTCCGTCTATATATTTGGGTTAAATGGGAAGAAAATGAGACTTAATTCAGGGAAAGGTTATATTTTTTTGTTTAAGGTTTAGATTAAGTTTTTATATTGGTCAAGAAGTAAAAAAATAATATATTTTTGGAATTGTAATACTTTTTTTAAAGAATTCTAATGTCTGTCCTTCCGTCCGTCCGTCTGTTTATTTATTTTTGCAAACTTGCCAATTCAAAATCGTTTTTTTTCCATTCAATAAAGATCGACTTAAAATTTTCTTTATTCGATAGACAATTTTGTTCTTTAGTAAAGTGCAAAAATAGGTTGAAATTGTTGGGATATATATGAAAAAGACTTGACCATTATCATGTAAAGTTAAGATTGTTGAAATTTCAAATGAATATATCTCGAAAAATATATAAGAGAAAAAGTACGTTTAGGCGTGTTTTCTAAAGGATTTATCAATCACTTTAAGCTGATATAAACATTTTGGATATCGGGTAATGAACAAAAATTCGCTTTTGGTTAAATATTTTCTATGACATTAGTACTTTATTTTGAACCCTCATAGCTCCGCTCCTGAAGCGTACATGGGATGCTGCTTCTAAACTCAAAATGTAAATCCAACCAGCCGATTAGAAGTTACAGATTTATTTCGATACTGCCCCACTGTTTAATGTTTTATAAAGCAAAGCAAATGTCTGCACTTAAGCTGTTTTTTTGTATGAAATCTACAGGAGTTTTTCAAAAAAAAAAAAAAAAAAAATTGATTCTCAAATCGGGCTATATGTGCACGATTTTTTTTTTTTTTTCATAATATTAAAGTGGACAATATGTACTATTTTTCAGACAATTTTCAGAACAAACATCCTGTAACATATTAAGTTGCATTCCACGAAAATTTAAAATTAGTGTAGTTTAGAACAATTTTCAAAAAAATAACAAAAACAGTAGGACAAAATATAATTTACAAAAATTTAAAGAAAAGTACACTTACATACATGAAGTTGATGGTTCCCTTTTGAATTTTTACTTTAAAAAACTTTTTATTTAAAATACACTGAAATTAGATGAAAATTTAATTTTTTACTCTTTTTCAAAAATGTTAAAAAAATGTTTAACTTTGACAACTCCTTATAAGAAAACAACACATTATAGCTTAAATACTTTAGTTGATATTTATACATAATTTTGTCTATTTTTATTCGGTACCCAACTTTATTACAAAAATTAAAATTTCAAAACTCAATTAATCGCCAATTTTGACACATTTTACCCCAACGAGCATTGGTTTCATTTTTATAAATTGTATGCACTCAATTTTTCAAGCGCACTCCTTAGTATTTAAAATAGCTTATACGCTCTCAAATTTCCTATAAGTAATACACATGTTAAAAAAACTCCCAAATTTATGCCTATACTACATACAACTTTCATTAAAAACCTCAACAAACAACCCTTCCATATATACAAAGCTACACTACATATTTCTTTATTCAAACTAAACATTTTTAAAGTTATTTCTTGAAGTGCGAAAATGCATAAACTTGAAACTATCGAAACTTAAGTCAACTATTTTGCAAAGGCGTTAATGGATAGACAAACTTAATAAAACTAAACTGGGCAGGAAAACTTTGTCCTCATTACCAAAAAGCAACTACAACTTCAACTACAACTACACATTTGCAACCAACAACTAACTACCAATACATATAAAAATAGTGTCAGTAACAGCACCTCTTTCATTTCTCTCTCTATCTATGACTGTTTCAATGAAAGGCTATATGTTATTGTATGAGTGTGTAAATGTTTAGGACCTCTTCATTATTCTACTTTTGGCTCAGTCATAAAGTTCACAAATTCAGAATGTAAATACATGCAAAAAACGAGCTACAATATAAACTAAAAGGAAGAAAACTAAAACAGAAATGAAAGAAAGTAAGAAAAAAAGTTAAAGAAATCTGCATTGTCCTGCTTGGACTCTTTGTAAACTGTCCAGTAATATGACATCTATATGCCTTAGCCAACTGTGACTGTTTGTTCGAGTATTTTATATTACACCAACAGTTGCATAAGTTTTTAAAAATATTACTTTAGTCTAGATACTTGTAAATGGTAACACGTTGTATAAATGGCATGTCATTATACTGTTGGGCTATGTCAACATTGGTTGTCCTACACAACATAGACAAAGTTATAATTTTTTTTTTTCCTTTCTCTTGGTTTTCTCGTTTATTTTTGCTGTTAGTTTATTTTCCATATTCATTTTGCATTTTAAGTTTTTTGAAAGATTACATTCTTAAAACAACTGACATTGGATTTTTTAAGCCATCATCGTCATCATCATCGTCAACTTTCGAGAAGTGCAACTAAAGAACAACTACAGGCACAGAATGATGACGACTTACGACAGACAAGGCAAGTAAAAGAAATTATTATACAAATATTTGACAAATTAAATCAGTAAAGTTAAGTTTAAATTTGTAATAAGTATGAATGTATTTAGTTAAGCTGTCTGTCTGTCTTACTGTTAAATTAAATAAATATTTAAAAATAAAAAAAAAATAAAAATTAAAAAAAAGTAAAACTAAATATTTCTCTTGTTAATGAGCTGATGATGATGATGACAATGATGTTGGTAAATATTTTACTGTACTTATGTTTAATTAGAGGAAATAATTTTAAAGTTATGTATATTAACTAAGAAGATAGTAAGTGAGCCTTCGTTTATGAAAAAAATCATAAACATTACGTACATGATCAAATACATTAATTCCATTTGTATAATCTTCATATATGTATGTACATTTATCCATCCATCCATCATATCTACTCATTTTAAATGTAAATAATTTATTTATTTATTTCACAAAAGTCACTTCACTTAAACAAATTTAAATTGAATTAAATGCAATAACTAAAGCTCATCATAATGCTTATGAGTACAGTGTATGAAAAAAGTATATTAACAAGCTAAAAATCAATATTTTTTAAAAATAAATCTAAAACATCTAATCGGTTGGTTGGATTTACATAAAATTTCACATAGACCTTAAATTGAATTAAAAATTTAGATTTATTTCTTTTCCAAGCCCAAAAATAAATTATTTTGAAAATGAAAATTACAAAAGTTATAATTTTTAGTTTTTATTTGGCCGAAAAGTGTTTACACTATTATTCTTCTAAAGTAAAATTTTCTTTAGGAACATATAATCAATTTTTAGCTTTCTAAAAGGTATAAAAACAATATGGCTAAGTACAGACCCTTCCGAATTTGACCTATTTTGTATAGAAATTATGATTTTATTCAATATGGTATAAAATTCCAAAGTAAGAATCTATAAACAAAATGCAGTTTCCGAAACTCCACTGTGTTCTTAAGAATTTATCAATGCTTTTTTCCAGACCTGCAACAAATGTGCACTTTAAGGGAAAATTTTAAAATTATCCCAATGACCAAATTTTTTCAAATAAAACACGTTTTGAAGCTGACAAAATTCTTAATTGCATACGAAAATACTGAAGTTAATATCTTTTATAGAACCTTTAAAGGAACGTAGTTTTGGTCCTATAAAAGATATTTACTTCAGTCCTTATGTATATAACTGAAAATTACTTCAGCTAAACGATTGAATTTATTTGAAAAAAATCTCTTTATAATTTTTCTGATTTTTGGAATTAATTATTAAATAATATCGGTCGAAAATGTTGAGTTATATATAGAGAAAACGTCGATTAAGATAATGCAAAATTTACACAGTTGACATTTTAAATGAAAATAACTTGAGCCTTTACAAATGTTTGTACCCTGCTTCGGAGGGTACTGTGCTGTTTTCCTTCCAAACTTAAAATTATACATTCTTAGCAGAGGAATGTATAATTTTAAGTTATATGTAATTTTGTATAAATCGAAACAACCAATTAGAAGTTACAGATTGATCGACACCTATGGCTTTAGGGGCAGAGAGCTATTAGACATCATTTAATTTACAATACTAACGTCAACAATTAGAGTAAAAATTCGATACAAATAATAAATTTTAGAACAAAAAGCGTAAGAAAAGTTCTGATTTTATATTGATACATATCTAATTAAAATTTCTACATACCTGCTCTCTTTGTGCCGACCACTGTTTTAGCATGTTACGAAAAGAAATGAGTACCAAAAAATATAAATATAAGTTTTTATACCCATCATCAAGGTATATTGAATTGCCGTTCCTTGTGTACAATGCCATTTAAAACCCCATGAAATATATATATATATATATATATATATATATATATATATATATATATATATATATATATATATATATATATATATATATATATATATATATATATATATATATATATATTCTTTGTCTTAGTAAGATTCTGAGCCGATCTACCTATGTCTTTCCGTTCGTCTATTAAAAGCAGAATAGCAGAATAGTATAAGGTTTGTTCGGTTAAAATCGGTTAATAAACAAAAAAAAGTTATTGGCCAAACACTAAAAATACAGGGTGTCCATTAAAACTTTAGTTCATGCTTTTCTGCTGATATCTATTGAACAAAATCATAAGTGACAACGAAATTTTGTGCGGATAGTTATAGGATTGATATAAACTCAGAAACCAAAAAGGGCCGTCATCCGCAAACTTTACCTACCTCCCATATAAGGTGAAACATCAACGAAAGGGCATGATCTGCCCACCTTCCATATAAAGTGAAATTTTAAAAAGTTGCTGATGATGGGTATATAGATTCAACCAAGGCGAATATAAAATTCTCTTTTGATTTTTGTGACTTTTGTTACAATTCACTTATCCGGTTCGAAAGACCAAAATATGATGCTTAAGTTAGTTGCTCTTTTTAATTTTATTAAGCGCCAAGAAAACAGAGTTTTTGGGCTATAAATAGCTGCCAGCAGAATGAATTTCATATATTCTACAGCGCCACAAAGTTCATCATTGTTCATAGAATTTTTTCTTCATGGATTTTGTTGAAACCTGGACAATGTTCAGTGATTCGTTTTAAGCTTAGGATGCAATAATAATATAAATCCTTAAGTTGTTTCAAAACAAATTATGTTCTATAAATTGAACAATTTTTAAACAGCAGCACCTTGTCGTCTAGCTTTTAACACCCACTATAACTCAATACTTACTAAAGATCTTGGGGTGCTATACATGAAAGTAAGTACACATATTAGCAGTATTTATTTGATGTTGTTGTTATTCTGCTGTTATATTAGTAGTAATACGCCGTTTTCTTTTTTTTAATATATAAATTACCGCAGAAGTCTCTGTCTTTTTATTTCTTTCATCTACTCTAATTGAGTATATCCGCTTTAAGTATGGCGATTGTCATTTAAAGTCACGAGTACTTATTTTCATATATCAAAAAACTGACAGTCAGTCGCAAGAAGACATTTTTTACTTTCAGGCATTAAAATTACTTACTATACAAACAAAATCTTAAATACACATATTTACCTACTTAAACTTACTTACTAAGTAGTACAAATTTATATAGTTTATAGCTCTTGTTGGAATTTTTCTTCATATAAAGGAAAAATTATAGCACAATACACACTCATAAAACTAACATACAGATACGTACATGCATATACTCATAGATACACTCATTGACAATTTAAAATTTTATCAGACTCTTGTATGAAAATGCACATGTACATAAATACATATGTATGTATGTATGTATGTATGTATGTATGTATGTATGTATGTATGTATGTATGTATGTATGTATGTATGTATGTATGTATGTATGTATGTAGATGAGAGTCAAGTTTGCTAGCAAAGATGTAGAAATAAAATGGCGTTCAAAATTAAATGAAATATTTAAACTTTCTTAACTTTGTCAATAAGTTTTTTTTCTTTCTTCGTCTAGTATGAATTTTATAATCAAATGAGAGAAGTATTTTTGTTATAAAGAGAGTAAAAGGAGCTTTTAAAATGTTTAATATATGATAATTAAATCAGACTTTTTATAGGTACATATATCGCAAATTAATAATTTAAAATAAACTTTTGGAAAATTATTTTAAACTAGTATAGATTTGAAAACCAAATATGTAAACTAAAAGTCCACCTATTAGTCTTAATTTTTCTGTAAGTTATACTTTTTGTTTTTAATTCAATTCACTGAAAATCAATAACTTTTGTTCTCATTTTTCTAATTTAACCTGAAAATAATAATAATTTTTATATTTTTCATATTAAGGTCTAAAAGTCATATAAACCAAAATTAGACCACGACTCTTTATCATTATTGCTAAGTCAAAAGACCATTTAGCAAATGATACACTGAGCGAAAAAACCGTTCAACAACAATAAAATAATAATTATTGTTATTTATTTAAGAGCATTAATTCATTGTCGATGTCTGTCTAGCTGGTTGGCTGGTGAAGAGGCGATTCCCTTAAAATTGTATTCAATATTTTTTGTTTTGTTGTTAAAATAAATTTTTTTTTTATGTTTTATTGCTATTGTTGTAGCTTTTATTTTGAAAATCAGAGAAAAACCAACAATAACAACTTAAAGTTCAATGACACTCTTTCCTTTTCATTTTCCAATTGTTGCACCAACACATTCATACAGATACATACAGATATTCATGTATGTATAGATGTTTTTCCTTTTTTTATACTATTATTATTGTTGCTGTTTTCTATTGCTGTTATTATTATTGTTGTTGTTAGCCATTGTATTATGTTGATGATGATGACGACTATGGTGATGGTTGGGTGAAGGCAGTCATTCAGTCACTCAGTCAGTTATTCAGTTCAGTCATGTTCGGTTCACTTTGGAATGTACATATTAATGCAATTATTCTTATATACATATACATAAATTCATTTACATACACATACATCTACAAATATTCTAGTTCATGATTTAACAATTCTCAATGTTTTGTGTTGATATAAAAAAAAAAAAAAAAAATATTTATTTATTCTCGTATTTTCATTTAACAAGAAAAAGCACCAAAAATTGTGTAAAATATATTAAATGTAGGTCAAAATATATTATACATCCATACTTACATATATTTATATAAGTATGTATATACAAATACATACTTATAACATATACATATATAGTAGTTATATCCATGTATGTTTATGTGAATATGTATAGAAAAATTTTGTATGAATATGAATTGTACTTCAGACATTTACACTTCAAATTGTAAATTTTATAACCAAATTTTGTCTGTCTTTGAAGTTTTCAAACAAAATTTGTTTTATGTAATTTAATATTTTTTTCAATTTTAGGGCAATGGAAATAATTTAAATATTCCACAGATTTTATTTATATTTTTTTAGCATTTAAGAAAGTTTTCAATCCAAGACTGAATTCAATTTAAACTTTTATTATTTATTTAGAAATTTTGATTACATAAATTGCACAGGCTGACAAAATGAAAATTTTTTTCTGCGGCACCGGATATTTCAATAAATTTGGATTCATGTTATTAAGAAGTACCAACCTACAAATATTTATACCCTACACCACCAAAGGTGGTTGGGGTATTATGTGTTTGTGCAGAAGTTGTAACGCAGAGAAAAAATCTTCGGACCCCCACCTTAAAGTATACCGTTCGACTCAGAATCACTTTCTGAGTCGATTTAACGATGTCCGTCCGTCCGTCCGTCCGTCCGTCCGTCTGGTCGGCTGGCTGGCTGGCTGGCTGGCTGGCTGGCTGTCCATGTAAAGCTTGTGCGCAAAGTACAGGTCGCAATTTTGAAGATAATTTGATGAAATTTGGTACATATGCTTTTTTTAACACAAGGACGAAGCCTATTGAATTTGGTTATGATCGGCCCATTATTTCACCTAGCCCCCATACAAATGTCCTCCCGGAATACAGTTTTAACACTTATAGATGCCTTAAAAATAGGAATATTTTAATGAAATTTAGCACAAATAAGTTTTATATCAGCAAAAATCTGTCTGCCAAATTTCATGAAGATCGGTCCATAACTGACCATAGCTCCCATATAAACTGCTCTCCCGAAAATCACTAACGTGCATAAATCCCATACAAATGTTAGTATTATGTTAATATTTAACACAAGTAAGTTGTATATAAGTAAAAGCAAAATTATGTAAATATGAAATGGTGTAGGGTATCATATAGTCGGGCTTGACCGACTATATCTTCTTCTCTCGTTTTTAATTGACTCTGGTTCTCGCGATAAATTGCTTTTTGTAAAATTAACGACATTGCACCATCTATTAAAGCATATTTTAAAAACGACTTGTCTGATTTGGTTCAATAAAATATCAAAAAATTCGAATTTAAAATCCTTAAAATTATACTCACATTTTTTTTAATACAATTATTTATTATTAAGATATTAAGCCTATTTTGTAAAAAAGAAAAAATTTGTACAAAATTAAAAAATAAAATAAATAGAAATAAAAATCATAAAAATTCGAAAATGGTAAAAATAAAAACATTATTCTTTGAACTTACGATAAATTTTTTGTAAATCAAACAAGGTATATTTCATCCGAATGAATGCATATATTTTGATGTTATTCACAAATTAGTATAGATATCATTTACAAATTATACAAAAATATTAAAAATAAAAAAGTTAAGAATCACAAAGAAAGTTTCATTTTTAAAATACACATACAGAAAACAGATTCGTTGCACAACCGAATTTTTAGCCAATCTAATTTTGTCGGTTGCATGTACCATCTTAAAATTCGGTTCGAAGTACTGAATATATTGTTGCTGGAACCATTTCAAATTTAATTCGGTTATGATAAATAATAATTATTTAAAAAATTAATGAATATTTATTAGACCTGTTCATATAAAAAACATGTTTCGTGTTTATTTATTTTATTGGCTCAAATATTGGTAAATAAGTAGATACATCTATACATATACATATAAAATAATGTTTCTTAAAATATAACGAGAACATAACTCAATTACACTGATACACATTTCCGGGCAGATGATATCGGTGAAATGATTTCAAGTCTTGGTTAATAAATAGAAATTATCTTTTGATTTATTATTGGTGAATAACTACAGCTTCCCTGTCACATACTTATAAAATTCTCAAGCCACGGCCACCAAATTTAGAACGCCATGATTTCAGGAATCCAATAGCATCTAGCCACTTGAATAAACTAATATTTTGTAGTAATAATGAACAAACTTTTTGTAAAAAAGAAAACGGAAACTGTTAATTGGTACAACATGTGTAGGTAATTTGCAAACGCAAGATAATTATAAGTTTCTTACTTTCTTTATCCACGGGGTAGCTCTGCGAGTTGCAATTTCAAAAAATATTTATATTTATCGAAGATTAAAATAAAATTTCAATTGTTTTCTTTCTAATTTTTATTTCATAAATAAAAACTTTTGAAAACATCAAATCAAATTATACCAAATAATTGGTTACAAACCCCGAATTTAGTTATTTTCTTATCTTAACCGTATATTTATTACTTTTTATTAAAAAAATGATTACAACTACCAATTCTAAGTGCTAAATTTTGATTATTTTAATACATTCTATTAAAATACAAATTGTCTAAATTTTCTTTTATAGGAATCGTTAATCAATCAAAATTATGGTTTGAATATTATAAATAACAAAAAAATGTTACATTTATATATTTTTAATAATTTTTATCAAATATTAGTCCGTTTAATAAAAATTGTATTATTGGAACCATTTTCCAACTAATATTTTTTCTGTATGCATATTTTTCAATACTTACTAATATTTTACCATAGTAAAAATTGAAATATAAGTTCCAAATTTAATGAAAAAACTTCCAATGAAATAAGTTTCAAGAAATTAAATAATTCCCAATAAAAAATATCGAATGGAGAAATTGTAAGCCTACAGTTTGGAATTTATAACAGGTCAAGTTTAAATATGCTCGGAACAAGATTAAAATATGCACTTAAAATACCACGAAAAAATGGGACAATACCCAGCAAAAAACGAACGGGAAAAGTCATGATTTTTACATTCGGTAGTGCTGAAAACATCTGCAGAAGTTTTTTTAACCCATGGTTGTCATTGGCACAATGTTCTTTTTTTTTTTTTTTTTGCTTCCTGTTCATTGCTTTTGATGAACTTCTATTAAAACTATATTAAAAAAGGTTAATAAAAAAAATATTGTTAAATTTGCAAAATTTTTCCAAATTTTTTAAATTTATTTTTTTAAATTTATTTTCATTAAAAAAAAAAAAAAATTATTAATAACTTCCAAAATAGTTCAAAATATGCACATAGTTCTACTTTTGAAGTGATGAAATTGTTCTTTTTTTTTGGAAGCACTTGATCGTTTATTTGCTGGGAAATTATGCACAAAAATATGCAGAAAGAAGCATGGATATGGATAGAAAAACAAACCAATTTATATATTTTCCTATATTAACATATTTTCTAAAAAGTGTTTTACACTACAATAATTTGTATTAATACAAACAAATATTTTCAAATGTATTATGATACCTTCAATACTTTATACGTTGAAATCTTGAAAATTTTTTAAACATAATTGCACCTATTAAAGCCAACTTTTTTATTTGTAATTTATTTGTTTAATTCTGTTCAAGAAAGTAAAAAATATGACATTTTATAATACTTCCTTTAACACATTTTTTGATATGTATTATAGAAAATTAAACACTGGTATTAATACAAAGTACAATAGTGTAAAACTCTTAAACTTCTAACTTTAAACTTCTGATAATTTTCGATTTATTATAAAAAAAATATTGTCAAAAATATACGTATGTAAACGTATTTTGATATTCATAATTGATACGTCTGATTTTTTTCTTTATAATTTCATATGTACAAAATATTTAAATTAAAAAGAAAAAAAATAAAAAATTTTTATATTCATTCCAAAAAATTGTCATTTGGGAACCAATAATTTGTTCTAAGAAGTGAAGTCATACAGAATTAGTTCTTAAGCACTATTGTTTTCAAAAACAATCCTCAAAACCAATTCAAAATCATAATAAGATTCTTCTGAATCCACTAATTGTTTTTAAAGAATTTTAAGTGATTCTGATAGAATCGGTTCTAGAACTAATGAATATAGAACGTCTTTAAAAAATTTTCCCGAGTTCTATGAAAATTTATAAAGTCTTCAAATAAAAAAAATAATTTTTTGTAAAATACTTGAAAAACAAACATATCAACAAAAATTTTACTTTTTGTACAAACTTTCGATTGAGATATCATACTAACTGTTGGTCCATAGTTTTACGAATGTTTATTTTAATTGTATATAAGTTATTTTTCCTCACCAAGCTGTTATGTAACTGTAGAACTCAAGAAGTAATTTTAATTTTTGTACTTTGTGAATTTTTATAAAATTTATGTAGCAACTTTTGATTTTAATTTTATTATAATTTTTCAATAAAATTTTTTATTATTATTGATTTTTAGATTATTTAAGTCGGACGTGTGTTACATAATTTTGTGAACAACTCCACATAACTACTTATATGATCAACAGTATAAAGTTTTTAGCTCCCAACTTTATTTATGATTTAGCCATAAAGATGTCGATTTCAAATTAGTCTGCTTCATATTTCTTTCATCAAGGTATAATTCTTACACCATGAAAATTTGTGAAGACCGTTTTGATAAGAAATTTTTGTCGAAATTCAAATCATTGTTGTCTTTTTGTATTCTATCGAAACATTATTTCGAATTCCATTTTATAAAGCGCATAAATAACAAGCGCGAATGTTATATTCGGCTCAGCCGAATCTAAATACTAGGGTGATCGATTATTCGACTTTTTGGAGAAACCGGTTTTCGAATAGTTCGGTTAGTTGGTATTTTGAAAAAACCGGTTGCACTTTTTTAAATTCAGAAAAAACCGGTTAACCGTTTTTTTTTTTTTTTGCAGAAGTTAATATTTCAAAAAACTACATTTCTTAAAGAAAAATCAATAAATCTTTTTTATTTTTGGAAATAACTATTAACCCATTAAGAACGAGAAAAAAAGATATGGTCGGTCAAGACCGACAATAACCTACACCATTGTGTGCATCAAAATTCGGGGAGGGGTCCTTTTTTCTAAACCTGTGGAATTGTGGACCAGTACTATGGTCAATTATGGACCGATCTTCATAAAATTCGGCATACAGGTTTAAACGTATATGGAACTTAGATGTGCAAAACTTACTGCTACATTTAAGGGATTTATAATCGTTAAACCCCTTTTCTGGTAGGTTATTTGTTTGGGGGCTAGAGGAAATAATGGACCTATCATAACCAATTTCAACACGCTTCGTTCTTGGACTATAAGAAACCAAAATTGCGACCTGTATTTTGATTACAAGTTTTACATGAATGGACAGACTTAGCATAAATAGAAACCATGGGTTAATATGAAAAAAGCAAGAATCAATTTTATTGAAAGGATTCTGCAGGTGAAACTCTTTTAAAACAAAATCTTTGAAAAATAATTTCTTCGCTGAATAAAAAAAACTAAAACATTTAAATTTGGTGCAAAAATATTACATTAAGGATAATTATTACTTATTTATTTAATCTTAAACTATATTTTTAAGCCACTAAAAATCATGCTTTATGACTATTAAAAAAAAATAATAATCATAAATTTCGATCCAAATATCAATATTTAGTGCATGGTTTTTAAAATAAAAATGTATTTTTAAAAGCGGTTCTCTGTGTTTAAAAAAAACCGATCTATTCGATATTCGAAAATTGAACATTTTGAAAAAACCGACAGCACATTTACTGAAAAACCCGGTTTAAAAAGTGGTTGGAAAACCAAGTCGATCACCTTACTAAATACCCACCATCAACTTTTTCAAATTTTACGTTATATGGGAGGTGGGCGGTAAAGTGGGCGGACCACGCCCATTTTTTGTTTCCGAGTTTACATTGGTCCTTGTAAATTTGAACACAATTTTGTCGAAGTTTCTCTTTATATGGGAGGTGGGCGGTAAAGTGTGCAGACTACGCCCATTTTTGGTTTCCAAGTTCATATCGATCCTCAAACTATTTACACAAAATTTCGTTGTCGTACATGCTTTTGTTTAAGAAATATCAGCAGAAAAGTATGAAATGGACAGACACCCTGTGTTCCTAGTTTTTGCCCATAACCTTTTTGTTTATTAGCCGATTTCGCTCATTTTCAATACCAAACAAACCTTACATAAGGTAAATATTTGTGCCAAATTTCGTTCCTCTACGTTGTGCCGTTCGAGTCCTATCTTGCTTTCAACAGACGGACGGACATAGCTAGATCGACTCAGAATCTAACCAAGACCCAGAAAATATATACTTTGTGGGGTCTTAAATGATTCCTATGACATGTTACACACGGAATGACAAAATCAATATATCCCCCATCTTTTTGATGGTGGTTATAAAAACTATGAAATTTAAAACTGTCTTTTTATGTAAAAAAACAAATTTTATTTTCTATGCGCATAATAAAAATTTGAAAGCTTCTAGAGCTATTAATATAATTTGCATAAAATCTCCAAAAAAAATCATTAATACATCCTGTTGATCAACAACTTTACTTGTTAAAAAATTTTAAATATCAACTTCCACATAAATATGAAACTTTGAAATTTTAATTAACAAGAATTACAGGATTAACATTTTATTTTTAATGTGTTTTATAAAATATTGTAGCATTAATGTCATAAAAATTATTTAAAATGATTATTCTTTTTTGTTTTAGCAAATTAGAATCAATAAACAAACAACTTTAAAAAGTAATTAAAATCATCAAAAAACAACAGAAATAATTTAAGGTAATTAAATTGATTGAAACATACAGAAGCAAAACAAAAGAGAATTACTTAATCAGGATGATTATATTCTCTACATGAGTGTGTTAACTACAAAATAATTTCTCTTATATTTGTCATTGATTTTTATTTATCACATATAAATACTAACAAAAGATGCATTAAATTTCGATTTCATTTAATTGTTGTTATTATTTATACTTACAATTTTACTACAATTTGTTGGTGTTATAGATTTTTTATTATTATTATTGTTATTTTTGTATGTTTTTCTTTTGTAGTTTTTTATTTTTGCCTTAAAACGTAAAAATAGAAGAAAAACCAAAAAAGTGTTAGTAGTGTAACTATAAATAGAATAAAAATTATTGTTTGTTTGTTGGTTGGTATTTAAATATTTTTGGCTCTTTGTTTGGTTTTCTAGAGCGGCGTCTAAGTCTACGACCGTTATATGATGGTCCGCTTTTGTATAAGTATTTACAATAGTAACAACAACCAAAAAATTGTACTTGTAGTCGTTGGTGGATATTTGGTAAAAATAATTTTTTTGTTTTTATTTTTTGTTGCTGCTGTTGTTGGCTAATGGAAATGTGTGCTGGCGAAAATTTTGTTGTTGTCGTATTGTAATGCATTTCAGCAACATTTCATTGGGACGAGTCAGAGTAGGTACTGCTGCTGTATTATACATAATATGTACTCTATATATTGTAGTGTCTTTTTTACATTTTGCTACTCATTCACTTGTTTCTGTATTTTTTCGGTTTCGTTTGTTTTTATTTTATTTTTTTCGTATATTTTTTATAACAGAGTTGTATTTTCCGTTTTTCTAAAAAAGAAAAAATGGCGTTTAATTTTTTTTTGATGTAAGAGTATCTGTATGTGTTTTAAAAACAATTTTTGTGTGTTGTTTTTTTTTTATATTTATTTTTTTGTTTGGTTTCGAGTTGTTTATTTCATTTTTATGATGTTGATGATGATGTTGGGTTTTTTGTTGTTATTGTTGGCGTTTTGTGTTGTTACTGCATGAGTATTGTTGTTCCAACGAACAATTAAACTCTTTGCAATGACCTTGACTTTGTTTCTTTTCAATCGAGGATTTGTACAACTTTGTTTGTTTTGTTCATTCGTTTGCTCTAGCTCATTCATTCATTTATTCATCCATTCATTCATTTACTCAGTCATTCAGTCACTTGTTAACTACTCGCTTATTTTCGCATTGTACTAACAGACAGTCAGCCCGCCCGTCAGCCCATCCAAACAAAAAAACCAGTCAGCCTGGCAGTCAGGCAGTTATCCAGGAAGACTGAGACTGAGGCTGGCGTTTCAGCATTGCCGATTGTTTGTGTTGTTTTGTGCTCCCAATAATAAAAATAATAATAATACATAGTAGCAGTAACAACACACCATCAATGGCAGAACAGCAGCAACAACAATAAACCATAAGTCAGCAGCAGCAATGTTTTGTATTCCATTGTGTGGCATCAACATTAGTATTTGCTCTCTGTCTTCCTCAACATGTTCCATTCTAATGAGTGTCGTCTGTATATGTATGTATGTCTGAAACATTTTGTGCCAGTGACTGACTGGAGGGGTCTTTTGGTTAAAAAGGAAGTTTTTGTTGTCGTTATGTCGTTTTGTCTAAACTAAATTTTTCCTGTAGAATAGAAATTAAAAAATTTTATTAAAATATCTGTCAAAATCTAAAACACAATAAAGAGAGAGAGAAAAAAAGTGAAATATCCTTGACTAAATATTTAAACAAACTAAAAATTTTAAATTAATAAATTAAATTAAATTTTTCTTTTTCATTTTTCTTGAATATCCAACAAAATGTTTAAGTTTTTCTTTAAATTTATGTGCTAAATTTGAGTGGCAACTTGTTATTTTCCATTTTCTTACGAAAAAGAAAGACACGAGAAATAAAAAAAAAAAAAAAAACTTGGCTAAAATGAAAACCCATCAAGTAAACTGTTAAAATGCGGAGAAATATAGTAAAAGCTGAAGAAAACAACAACTACAAAAATAAATACACATCCATTAAGTTAATAAGAAGAAAAGTAGCGACGCGTTAGTTTTTGTTTCATTTTGGCACAGCAAGATTGTTAGCGCGATATACTATTTACAGCTCAACCAGCAACCACACCGACCGACCGACAGACCTTAAAGTATGCACAAGTATACGATGATGTTACACATTCCTTAGCATAAATTTACTATACATACATCCACACACACACATACACTCACTCACACTCATTTTTTCCATCCAATAACGTACATAGTAATTGGTGAGGCAAAAACCACCTAATCTGGCTGGTTGGCCCATTGCCCACCCCCTCCACTCTTTCTCTTTTACACACATATACACACTTTATCTGACACTGGTTCTCAGTACTTTAATAGCCGGCTTTAAATCGTTCAAACAACCATCCATCATCAGCAGCCAGCAATAGAACTTTGAGAGAACATTAGGAAATTTGGCAACATGTCTTGCTATAATGCGTACTCTCAGGACCAATGATACCCAGAAAAAAAATGTGCGTAAATTTATAGCAAAAGCCTTGGCAATCGCATCAAAGTTAACTCTTTTTGCCAAAAGGCATCGATTTTGAAAATCCACTTGCCTCGCTCTCTTCTCTTTACAACATAAATAAATTTACTGTACCTTTTACATAGGGTCTCCAAGTCTATAAGCTAAAAAGAGATAGACTATCATCAAACATTAGGTTATTTCAGTTTGACTTGAAGATGATTGGTTGTGGCCAACTATCGAACTAGAGAAACAAGCTGCGCAAAATCCAACCCACATTTGGACATACATAAACAAGAAATGATTTATTTCCCAAGCCAACAACATACAACCAGGGCCAACTACAACTCACACACACAACACGAACACACACTACTCTAGCCTCTGTGTACAAAAAAGAGTAAAACACAAATATATTCAACACACCTATAGCTTACTCTTTCTTACATATTTATTAACATACCAACACACTATACATTTATAATGTTAAAACGAACCACACACTCAAACCTTCTCGTGAAGACGATTTTTACGAAGTGTGTGTACATGTTGCTGCTGAGTGAGTGTAGTAGTGAGTGTGTGTTGTACGCTCGCTACTCACTCTGCGCTCAAGCACCTCAAACAGGTTTCAAGCTAAGCGACTATTAACAGAAAGGTGCTCAATCTAGTGCAGTGTGGAGGTATTTTGCGCGTCGCTTAACGAATTTTGTGAATTTTTTTCTCGTCGAAGAAGAAGAGAATTTAAGAAAATTTGTGTAAACTTTAAAGTCAAAAGAATAATTTTGTGTAAAAAATTTCTTACACATACACGTGTTGTTACGCGATAACGGTCGGTCGTTAAGTCGAAATGTCTGTTGTCAAATTGACGGCTATCGCTAACACAACTTAAAATCGGTTTGACGGTATTTCATCCCTATCAAACGTAACTAAATCATCTCACTCACTCTCTTTCTCCCAACATACGTACGCACACACACAGCTTACGCACGCATAAAAATAGATCCAAACCAACGTCGTTTATAGTCAAACAAACAGCTAGCCAGCCATCCAGTCAATCAGTCAGTCATACCAAAAAGGTTCTAGTTGCGTATCGCTGCTAATGTATGTATGTCTGCTGCTGCTGTCGTTGATTCATGCTACTTACTTCTTGCTGTGTTTGGTTGTATGTGAGTGAGTGCACCAGCTTTCGTCTATGAAGTTTTCCTTCATGGGATTTACGGGAAATCACGTTTATGAAAAGATCATTTGTGTTTTGTAATTCGGCGATTCATGTCGTATACAGCGCGTCGCAAATGTTATAAACAATAAATACAACTAATTTAAAGAAAAAAAATCTATAATAATTCAATTGTGTAATACATGAAAAGAAAATTAAAAGATACAAAAAAATATAAAAAAGAAAATAATTTTACAATAGTTTAATTTTTTTTTTATTTGTTTTTCTTTTAACGCGCAATCAAACAATTTATTTTAACTCATAAAAACAAATAAAATCTATTCAAATATTATTGACAAAAAAAAAAAAAAAGAAACGAAACAAATAATAATAAAAATAAAATACAAAAGCAAAAAGTGTTAAAATAAAAAACAAAACAATTGTGCAAAATATTTGAAGAAAAAAAAATAGAAACAAATTGTTAAATTTGAAAACAAATTTTGATTGAAAAAATAAAACGAAATAAATAATGGTTTCCAGTATGTCCAAAGAAAACTTGTATTAAAAATAAAACTCATTATCTAAATAACAAATAAACAAAATAAAAATAAACAAATATTTTAAAACAAAATACTTTTTAAACACAAGTGCTGAATATTATCTAAAAGAAAACTGAACAAAAATTTAAACTTTTCTACAAGCAGACCTTTAAAGTGCCAAAAAATATTTAAAATAAAACTCAAATTTATTAACGTATAACATCATTATGCTTACTATGGAATCAGATATGAAAGGTGGCATATTACATGCCACCATGCCACCACATCATGCTTCGGCAGCTTTACATGGTCATGCCGCTTCACCTTATAGTGCTTTGGGTCCACTTATGAATTTGGGCCAATCTCACCTGACACAATCGCATTTGTCGCACCACCACCAACATCATATGACTTCACATTTAGCCAGCCAAAGTTCAGCCGCCGGCAATGGCACTTCTAGTGCCTTAAGTTCGCTACAAAACAGCATGGCCAATACCTTGAATGGCAATTCGGTACAACAACATAATTCTCCTTTGCACAGCTCTAGCGACTTGAGTCCCACACAGAGCTCACACACCAGCATTGGTAGTCATCATATGACCTCACCTGGCCAAAGTCATCATCATGGCTCACATCATCATTCGGGCGGTATGGGAGGTCAAAGCACTCCTCTTAGTTCCAGCGGTAGTTCAGGTGGAGGTAATGTTAACAATAACAACTCCTCGGCTGTTAATAAAAATGCCCAGAGTGCTGCCGAGCGTGTTAAAAGACCCATGAATGCTTTTATGGTATGGTCTCGTGGTCAACGTCGTAAAATGGCCTCAGATAATCCCAAAATGCATAACAGTGAGATCTCCAAACGTTTGGGAGCTCAGTGGAAGGATTTATCAGAAGCTGAAAAACGTCCTTTCATCGATGAAGCTAAACGTTTGCGTGCCGTGCACATGAAGGAACATCCCGACTACAAATATCGTCCACGTCGCAAGACAAAAACTCTCACCAAAACCAAGGAGAAATATCCATTAGGAGTGGGAGGTCTATTACAATCCTCAGAGCCCAGCACACCTACAGCTAGAACTAGTTCAGCCAATTCGATCTCATCGGCAGCCCAACAGGCCTCAAGTGTGAATCGTGATATGTATCCCATGAGTGCTCCCAATGGATATATGCCCAATGGCTACATAATGCACGATCCCTCAGCAGCTGCTTATCAAAGTCAACATGGAGCATACATGGGCAACTATCACCGTTACGATATGGGACAAATGCATCAAGCAGCCGCTGCTGCTGGATCCCTTAATTATATGAATGCCGCTGGTAGTGGTTATGGTATGTATGGCACAGTGTCCGGCGGTCAGACCTCACCCTATGGCAACATACAACAGCCGGGCTCACCGTATGGTGGTGGCAGTGCTCAACCACAACCCGGTTCACCGTATGGTCTTTCCGGTCAACCTGGTTCTCAAGTCTCCTGCCAAAGTCACAGTCCCAGCGATTCGAGTGTAAAATCAGAACCCGTCTCGCCCAGTCCCCTGCACAGTGCGGGCAACACTTCCGCTCAACAAAATTCCGCCTCCGCCGCCGTTATTACCAACAATAATCATATAATGAAACGGGAATATGTGAGTGCACAGCAGCCGTCTTCTGAACTCAACCACCTTATGAACATGTATCACCTGCCCGATGGTATGCAAGCTTCCGCAGCCGCTGCAGCAGCCGCCGCTGAACATCACCAGCGCAATTTAATGCACTATCAGAACAGTTCGCCCGATTTACAACAACATCAGGCGCACCAGCATCATCAGCAATCGATGCGTTCCATGGCTCCTTTGGCCCATATGTGAGAAATGGCAAGTGCATACGGAGGACATTCTACGCTGCCAACAGTTTCTGCAAGCGCGGAAGTTAACCCCTGTAGTGGGCTATCCCTAACAACAATTCCTGCCCCGACTGCCCAAACCAGCCACCATCAGAACAACACCAGCCTACGGCAACAACAAGACGAACAAATGCATTTGGTGGAAACGGATAATACCAACATCAATAATGCCACGTCGCCGTTAAATGTGCCACATCGTTTACAGCAGTCCGATTTGTTGTCCAATCATTTGCATCAGCATCATCAGTTAAACTCAGGTATTTCTGCATCAGAAAATGTAACAAACGGCGAAGGACGTCCAAATGGTACGCTGGTCATGCAGAGCTTTACAATTAATCCCCATAATGGACGTTCCAGTCCAACGGCTTCGGGCTCTTCCGGTGGGGGCAGTCGGTCATCGGCTCATTCCTTACCATCACATTCGCCAGCGCTACATCACAGTAACCACAACACTCAGCTATCCACGTATCAATCACAATCAGTTGGCGGCTCTTTAGATCCCTGTGGCAGTACCACAGTTGTAACTTCAGCTGCCATTATGGGTCGTCTAACGGCCGGTTGTGTGGATACAATTGGTAGTGTTGGTTCAGCCGCCGGTTTTAGTACGGTAGATGCTTGTGGCAATGATACTTTATCATTACTGCAACATCATCACCACCATCCACATTCCCATCATTTCTCCTATTCCTCACTTCCTCCTCCCCATCATCATCACCACCACCACCATCATCCGCACGATGCACCAGGACTGTTGGATATATCCACTTTGTAAAATACAAACAAACAAAAAATATTGTAATTTAATATAAATTAAATTAATAGTTTTGGCGTTAGTTGTAAATGAAAAAAAAAAAAAACAAAATAAAAAAAAATCGTTAATTAAACGTGAAATGACAAATTCCAAAAAAGAAACTGTCATGTGTAAATTTAAAACAAATATAAAATAATTTAAAAAATAAAATAGTAATTATACGATACTGAAAGTAAATATTAACAATATGAAATATGAAAATAGAAAAAATACCATAAAAAAAAAGTAAAAAAAAAAAATATATTATAAATTAAAAGTAAATAAGTATAAAATAATTAATACAATACGAGAAAAAAAAGTAAAGTAAAATAAATGAAATGAAATTTAGCCGTAATAGAGAGTATCATACACCAAAAAACCTCATAATTTCCTTTTTTTTTCGTTAAATTGAAATGATTAAGAAAAAAAGCAAGTGACAAGAAAATATTTCGTATAAACTTTCTACGTAGATTTTCTTGAATCAATAACTCACACACACACACACAAGTCAACATTCCGCCTCATAGATACATTCCTGAAATCTTTTAGATATTTAAAACAAAACAAAAAAAGACAAAATAAAATTTAATCTTTAATTAAAAAAATGAATAAAATACAAAAAAACAAATCCACAATGTTTGAAATTTTGTAAAATGTGTGATAAAATGTTAATTATATTTCATAATTATTATTAATTATATTACAAAGTACAGCTTATTTTTATCATTATTATTATTATATTATTAAAATTATTATTAATTTTAAATAATTTTTGTTAAATTGTAATTATAAATTTATTTTTTATTATTTCTTCTCCAACTAAGTTTAAGTAAAAATTCTCCTTTTTTTATGTATACAATATAATTATTTTATTTGAATTCGAAATAAAACAAAAACATATTTTATGTGTAAAATATTTTTATGTTTACATCACAAAAAGAAATTACCAAGTTGTTTGATTTACTCAATTATTATTTTTTAATCACTAACTTCAACAATTTCCCTCCACCAAATGACAGCTAAAGGCCCTTACATTCATTCACATTAAAATTCTAACTGGTATCTGGTCTCTCCGTAGCATTAGTTTGATATATAATTCGAATTTAAGTTGTAAATTTTATAATTATTATTAATTAGTTTAATATGACATTAAAATTATGATTATAATTACAATTACAATTAAGATTTATTAAATCTTAAACATTTATCGAAAGATAACAACAAACTCAAATCATACCCAGGTCCTTTCCTAATTTCCTTATTCTCCTATTTTCTTTCCAACACCTTACAAAAAAATGTTCAGTTATAAAAACCAAACAACTCACTCACTCGTTAGATTTAAATCTAAATAAAATAAGAAAAAAATTAAAATTAGAGAAAAAGTCTTTAACAACAACAAAAAAAATTAAACTATAATAAAAATCAAAAAAATCGATAAATGAGTAAAATAAAGAAAAAGATTCTATATAGAAAAAAAATCAACAAAACAAAAAAAATATAAAAAACCAAACAAAAAAAAAAATAAAAAGAAAATGTTTTCAAAAAAAAATCTTATTAAATTTTTTTATTTATTTGCCAAATTCCGACGGGTACAAATACAATTTTTGTTTTGTTACAAAAACTAAATAGTGAAACTACAAATCATATACTATGAAAGGGGGTTTTACACTAGAATACTTTGTATTAATACCAAAAATATTTTCAAATGTACTATGATATAAATATCTTTAATACTTTGTATGTTTAAATCTTGAAATTTTTGAAACGTTATTGCATCTTTTACACAAAATATTCTCAAACCTTTTTATTTGTAGTTTGATTTGTATTCAGTTTAGTTCAATTTTTCGTTCTTTATTTTTTAAAAAATATTTTAATAAAGAAAATAAAAAATATGACATTTATTAATACTTTCCATAATACATTTTTTTATATGTATTATAGAAAATGAAACTCTGGTATTAATACCAAGTATTATAGTCTAAAACTACCTTAACAGCTGAGTTAGAATTTTTTTACAAAAGCTGTCGGGAAACCGATTGTAAATAGGTTCACGATATTAGACTTAAAATTTTATGGACAAATTTTAATGTTGTTTTTACTAAATTATATTTAAGAATTTTCAACTTCGTTTATGTAGGCATTTTGGTAAACTTCTTAGATTCTACTTTCATTGGTTTCTTATCTGATACATAAATTATATTGTATATTCTGGGTACTTGTGAAATTCTAAATTTATCTGGTGTTGTTCGTTCGTCTCTGTGCCTGTTGAGAGAAGGATTGGGCTTAGTTCGGACCATCTAGGAAGACTAAATTTTACTCAAATATTTCTCTTATATAAGGTTTGTTTGGTGGTACTAAAAATAGACTTGAAAATTATTAACATTTATTATTTCTTACTTATATTTGATTATCTAATATACGTTTTTTGAAATCCTAGAAACTTTTTGAAATAGTATAAATTTAAAAAGAAGTACATGTTGTGACTCCGGCAAAGGACAATATCTTATTATTAGACGAAAAGAAAAAAAATAACATTGAATTATAGGCAAAATAAAAGCATATAAACAACCTAGAGGTAATTAATAAAAGCATTTCAAAAATGCTAACCAATAAAACAAATTTGTTTAAAAAAATTTGAACTTTTAATTTCATAATAAAAATAAATCAGTTATAATAAGGGAACCAAAAATATACAAAATCATATTTTTTCTTAAGCTTCTAATAAAAGAAAATATTAGTTATTTATCCATTTCAGACAATTTTGAGAATTTTGGTTATTGCATATTTTGGGCTTTGCTACTTACTTATTTTATTATATTCCCATAATAAACCCCTATTTTAGAGCATATTTCAGGAAATTAACTAAAATATTTTGCATATTTTATAAATAAGGACATAAAACTTCATAAATTATACTAAAGAGCATAATTTTGCATATTTTATAGTTATCAAAATTTAGCATATTTTGAGCCCAATGAAATTTTATTTTTACTGCCATATACCTTCATACTTTTTTTAAATCTGATTGCCTAATAAATTGATAGAAATTTAGTTAATTCGTAATAAATAATAAAAATTATTTTTTTGGCTAAATAGCAGATAATTTAAAATTTAGCCAAAATATTTGAAGGATATATTTGAAACGCATTTGTTTAGAGCATAAAACAAAGTTTTAACCATATTTTTGGTTGCCCTGGTTATATAGAAAACTGTATTTTAAATGCAATTATTTGTATCAAATGACAAGTGAAGTGTTACAAAATATTTTAAATTTTAAAATAAGTAATGATTTAAATAAAACAAGATTTTGAGCTGAAATAAATTATTCTTGATTTGATGTTTGAAATAGGGTTCTAAAAATCGATATTTCAATTGAAAATTTTAACAATCAGGTTTTTGTTGTAACAGTCTAAAAGAAAAAAATCTACATTTTGTTGAAACAAAAGATTTGTTAAACATTTTGGAGACCAAAATTTTTTCTTAAAGTCAAAATGTGGTAACCTTTTTTATTTTGAACTTCTCTTAAATCTAATTTGACTGCATTCTTTGATTAATGCTATTTATTTCTTAAGTTATTAAATTTGAAAAGTTTAAAAAAAATTAAAAAAGTGGAAAGTTAGAAGAGACTACGTATTGTTACAAGTATAGAAATCTTATTTAAATTATTATGACTTTCTTTTTATAAGGAATTTTATCGCAAATCTTTGAAGCTAAAATATGAACCGATGTTAAAAAAAAAAAAAAACTATTTTACTTTTTAAAAAATATAAATATTATTTTAGTAATATTTAATTTCGTTAACAAAATATTTTAAGTATTTACATAGGACACTATGAGAATTTTGTAGGACAAATAACACTAATTCTAGTCCTAGAAAATGACATGATAAAAAGTAAAATTTCTCTGATAAATGGACATAATCTTTTCCCAGCAAAAAAACAATCAAGTGCTTCTAAAAAAGAATATTTTCACCACTTCAAAAGGAGGACAAAGTGCATATTTTAAACTTTTTTGTTCTTAATAAAGTTCTTAATAATTACTTTCAAAAAAGTGAAAATAAATGAATCTTTAGCAGGAAAAAAGGTTAATAATTTCTAAAAAAAAATTAAAATTTTAAAGCATTTTTATTATATTTTAATAGGACTAAAACAATTTTTTTTTTTTTTTTTTTTTTTTTGTTAAATTATATAAACATAGTTTTAAGGGAAGTTCTTCAAAAGAAAAGAATGACAACCATGTGTTAAAAAAAGAACTTCTGCAGCTCTTTTTCACCACTAAGTACTTCCTTCCAATCACAATGTTAAATTCATGACTTTTTCGGCACTTTTTTAGTTCCTTTTTTGCTGGGTTACTAAGAGCTATTATCGTACTTTGTAGCTTTTGTTTTTAAATATGAATTTCGAAATATTTGTCAAAAAATTTTAATAGCGTAAAAAAAAATATTTTTTGGATTAGGGAAATAAATGGAAATGTTCAATTGCTCAACAATATTCCAACTAAATAGTACGTATTTAATAGTTTCAACATACCAATAGAAATTAAAATAATTTACTGAAAAAACGTTTGGGTTTAGTTCGGAGTTGAACCGACAAGCTTCTGAGTGCTACGCTGTCGCTCTAGCGAACTGAGCCATTGCAGAACTAAATGAAATTGTTGTTTACTGGTAACTAGTTATTCCACTACTCGAAGAAATGAGAAAAATAATGACAACTCATTACCTGGTAATGAGTCTAGTAAGTACCAACAAATTTTTGCTGGGATTTTTGTAAGCTATATCCATTAAATAGCACAGAGTGACAAAAATAAATGCTTTTTCTGGGCTTAGGATTTCGCATTCAATTTAAGTCCATAAATAACTACATTGATAGAAAAAATTATTTAAGAATTATTTTCCTAAAAAAAATCTCAAATTTTTTGTTGTTTTTTAAATAATTTTTTAAATACCAGAATATGCCCTAACAAAAAGCGTTTTATACGAATTAACACTATGCAGTAAAAAACGAAAGATATGGTCTAAAAACGCGAAAATATGTTCTTAAAAAGCAACAAATGTTTGTAATTTTTAAACAAAAATTAATTTTTTCAATGAAAACAAAGTGCTTAATAAAAATAATTTTTTTTTTTTTTGCAATATTAACTGTTGCTATTCTGGCAAATTTAAAACTAATAGGTCCTCTATATTATATTTCAAAAATAGTCCTAATAAAGATCAGTTAAATTGCTCTAATATACACTTTATAATTTGTTACTACAAATCAAGCACCTCAGAGATTTTTATCGAAATTTAGCAGTATCCATTAAAATTAATCATAAATACTAAATATTTTCGGATTTATTTATTTTTTTTTTTCACACCACAAGTAAAACTTTAAAAACCTCCCAAAATATGCACTATTAGAGGAAAATGTGCTCTAAAAATAACAATATATGTCATATGCTCTAAAAATCACTACGTGCAAAAATATGCCGTTCAGGCTGAAATATGCAAAAATATGCACTATAAATCGATGCCAAAATGCTTTATTTGTTCGGAAATGTAGAAATATTTTATCGATGGCTTCATTTAACGAACAAAAAAAAAACATGAAATTGCATATTTGTGGTTTCCCTGATTATTACTTACAGTTATACATACTTATAGCTGGCAACAGATTTAATTTTAAGATAAAATAAAGCGTTTGTGGTCTTTTCCGATTTTTTACAAAAAAAAAAAAAAAAAAAAATAAGGAATTATATTTTTTCTATATATTCTTTCCGAAACCATTTAAAAGATTCAAAAATTCTGTAAGTATAGCTTGAAGGTATTCAAATTAGAATGTTTTGTTATTTTATTGAACTAAATCAGACATATCGTTCTAGAGATAAGTAGTATTAATTTTATATTTATCACGAGAACTAGAGTCAATTGGAAAAAGAAAAGTTATTTATCACAGATATGAAAATAAAATGAGAAATCTCGTACTTTAGATCAGTGTTGCCATGTGTAATTTCCATATAAATATATATTTTTAATTTTTTTTAATATCAATAATTTGTTGTAAATAATATTAAAATATTAAAAATATTTTTTAAAGTTTAAAAATTGCATATTGCTTACTTGATCATGATTATTATCAATAACCTTTTTATGCATAAACATCTTTTTAAATTTATAAAAAAAAAAAAAATTAAAAAAAAAAATATTAACTAAAAATAGAATTAATAATTTAAAATTTATTGTTTACCTTTTACCAAATTGTACATTAAAATAGACAACAAAAACAAGATACACCATTGAAAAAATTATGTATGTTGTTTTTGTAGTAAATATTTAAAAAGCCCTTATTCGCGTGAATAATTCAATTGTTGATTGTGTAACATTTCATGTCAATATTGTTTAATAATCACTTTTTTTTTTTTTGCTGCTATTTATTGTTTAGTTAATATTTTTTCTAGTATTTATATACATATTTATTTATTTTTTCCTATTTATTTTATAGCAATTTTATCACAACAAAATCATGCAAAAAAATTAGCAATTTGATTGTCGAGCAATGAAATACAACGAATTTGGTGACAAAACTTATTTGTTTAACAGCGACAGTAGCAAATTTTTTTTAATAAAAAACATTTAAATTTTTTATTTTGTATAAAAAAAATCTTAGATAAAGATAAAATGAAATAAATTAAAAAAGCGCATAATTGCAATATAAAAATTTTTATTTTGAGGGAGTAGCATTAATTGTAGTGAAAATGTAGTAGCAAAATGTTATAGTTTTAGGTGGGTAGATATTTATACATAGATAGATACATGACATTATTTTTTCTTTTTAATTTGGTTATAAAATTAATTAATTGTATAGAAACAAATTTAATGATGCTAAACACTGGCATATCTTTATTTTTATTTAATGTGTTTTTTTTTTTTTTTTTTTTTTCAATTTAATTTAACTTTGTTTGATTTTATTTTAATTTATTTTATATTTTTTACTGTTGCTGCTGTTGTTGCTGGTGATATTTGCAAAAAAAAAACAAAAAAAAGACAAAGTATTTTATGGCTGCTGATGATGAAGATAATGATTTTTTCATTTTACTGTTTGAAAAATAAGCAAACAAATAAAAAAAAAAGTAGTAGCTTTTATACCGTGAGATACTTTTGATATTTGTTGCTATTTTATTTTTATTTAGTATTTTGAGAAAAATTTAACAAAATTTCCAAAAAAAAAAAAAGATAAGTATAATTTATATAGAATTTCAAACACTGCCACTGCAATAACGTCATACTAAAAACTATGCTTAGGCAAACTAGAGCAGCAACAATTATTATAAAAATCACCAAAAAAATCTTTATGTTGTAGGAATCTTCTTTGGAACCATTTTATAATGAAAATATTGAATTCTAATGAACCAGTTTTTATTAAATTTTTGCATTTAATTTGCTAAAAATAAAAACTGCTGATGAAACTAATAAATTTTTGAAAATCATGGTTATTTTTTGCGTTTTAAGAATTTTTAATAAACATTTGATTGGCTCTAAAATGTTCATAATATTTTAACCACAAAAACTTGAATTTGTTAAGCATACAACTAAACTAGCTTGATTGTTCTTAGTCCTTATTAATCAGCAGTTCATGGCCTTTTATTTTAGTTTTTGCAATTTTTTGTTATTTTTAAGGAAATAGCACTAAATATCTGTAAAACAAAACACCTGCTCATCCTTACAATATACATACATATTTGGCATTTTACTCGTACTCAAACACCAAGAGTTAGAGAGGCTTAAAAAGAAGTATCATAAAAACTAAACCAGAGGGGCGAAGGTGAAATAAAATAATGAACCTCTAAAATCCACGCCTTACACTTAAACACGTATGTTGAGTATATACTGACATATGCATGCTTAGTTTACAATAACACATGCCTGACACCTAATTTAATCTCTTAAATACAGACTTAAATATAAAAATATCATATGGATGAATCCTCTCAGTGGCTGTCTGTCCATCCTTTAGTCAATGTAGAAATAGTTACCTACACACACACAGAGTTAGATAAACATACTTACATTGATTTATAATAGTACATGTATTAAGTAGTAGTAGTACTCTTTAGTTAAAAATCTATTTATGATGCCTGCAATAGCAGCAACACCAACAACAATAATACATGATAATAAAAAGATCAACACTTGTCGGTTCATACATGCAAACGAATGAGTAAAGTGAGTGTAAGTATTTATAATCATTATTACATACAACAATTATATTGCACTCATAAATGGATTGAAATACAATATAATAAAATAAAATAAAATAAAAAAAGGCTAAAAGGTGGTAAAAACAAGGTGATAGATAGATAAATACTTACACACGTACTTAGAGGCTCATAAACTTACACATATTAATATTGAAAGCGCACACATGCTCATCTGAGGATATGTTTTTATAAGTAAGTATGAAGATTGAATTGAAATATATACATTATATATACATTATATATATACATTATTAATAAGGAGAGATAACCAACATATTACGAGATTTCTTTTGGAAAGGGGCACAGTATGGCCGATCGCAAAAATGTGATTAATAATATTCTAAATCCTTATCTACTGGTCGGATCGAACCGAAATGTATGAAAAAATTGTAGAGGAGAATCTAAGGTTTCAGAAAAATTATGTTATAGTCACCCTGTGATAATGCAAGATAAACTACAGGGTGTCAAAAATTACCATCTCGAGTATGAAAAGGTTTCAAAAAATTGTAATTTAAAACGTAACGAAAAAAGCCGATTTTAAATATTTAATAAATTGAAGAAAAAAATTATCATCCTAATATATCTCATAAGGTTAAGGAGATATTTACACTTGAATTTAAAATGTTATATTTTATCACTTCTTTTGGATTTTTTCAAGATTTTTTTTATAATATCCTAAAACACAATATTTTGAAAAGCTTTTGTTATTATCTCAGTTCATCTAACACTGAAAAATTATCAAAATCAACTTTAAAATAATTACAAAAAATTTTATTTTTTACAAAAAAATGGTCTGATTCTTTTTCTTTTTAATCAAAATTTTATTATTAAAGCGAATATTTTTTTTCACGCATTTCAAAACACAAGTTTTGAAGAATGCTTAAAAAAGACATTTTTGTCTAATTGAGAATTGCACCCTACAACCAGCGTTGATCGAAAATGGTGAAATTCTTAACGAAATTTAAAGTTTATCGGGCTAGAGAAAAAAATTCGCTACAGATTTTTAAAATCTAAAAAATAGCTTTAATAATTACATATATATGGATTGATTTGATACTAAACTGGCTTTCTCTTGCTCAAAAATGTAGGCAGGAAAGCATATTTTAATAAAATAGTAAACTTTTTAAATTCATATCTTTTAAGTGCAGAAGAAACATGTTAAATATAATTTTTTTTAAATTTATTTTTAATGTAGTGAATCGGAAAGATTTTGATCTTTTTGTACCAAAAATCGTTATGATAGCTTTAGCTATTAATGTTTTATACATTTTAAAATCTAAACTAAAATTTTCTTAAAAATTCAAAAATTAAAATTTTTTGGCTAAAATTTATCCATTTCTTAAGTATGTAAAAAGTAAAAACACAGTGAGAGGGAGGGATATATAAATATGAAATAAAATTTCATTTTGAAGACACTTCAAAATCCCCCTTGTGCTATTCACAATCACCCGGCTGTTTTATATTTATATACATATATGCTATAGTATCTATGTATGTATGTAAATGTTGCACATATACAAAGATACTTACAAAGATATTTTGCATTACTATGCCAAACATAATCATAATAATCACCAATATAAATTTTCTTTTCTTTGTTGCATTCAACATTGAATTGTTGTTAGTTTTATATTACTTTTTTTTCTTTCTTCTATTTAGTTAAAACCTGTTGCATGCAGAACAATCTTTTAGTCATATACATACAATCTATGTATGTAAGTATAAACATTTATGCAACTATTTACAGCTACAGCATGGCTGGCTGCTGATCTTGGCGAATACAAAAGATAAAATGAGACAGACCGAACAAAACATATGAACGAATCTTTTAACAATTAAAATGCCAACATATATTCACTTACTCTACTAACACAAACTAACAAACACATCCTTATAATCATATTCATACGTATAAGTGATGATGAGGGAATGTGTAGCTAAAAGTAGGAAGAAGTGTTAAGATGTGTGGCATGGATGAGTAAGCGTTTGAATAAATTCAATTGAATAGTGTAAAAAAAAATCTTCCAAACTAAATTTATAGAAAAATCTTTAATAATCACGTAGCAAAAGTTGGAGATGTATATTGCCTGTTCAAAAGGGAGGGCTAGCTAAATAAAAAAAAAAAAAAAAAACGAATGTAACTTTTGTCTACTTTGTAGTATGTTTTTAATTTTTAAAGGCAGTAACTGTTGAAACCATTTTCGTAATATTAAAATAATCATAATCATGCGCTGTCTTAATTTCTACACGCACACTTGTCAAAGTCATTGAAAAAATTTACCATGATTTTTATACAATCCGCCATCTTAAGCTGCCACGGGGTGTGCATAAATTATAATCGTTGAATTTTTTTTTGTTTTTTTTATTTAAATTTTTTTTATGGTCAAACATTTTATAACAAACTAAATTTGTCTGTCTATAGAGTTGTTAGATTGTAGAGCGTGAATTTTGTTGCTGTTTTCTTTTCTAATATAAAAAATAATAATTTTGTATCTAGATATGTGCACGCACAAAATCAGTTCTGTTTTTATTTTATTTTAAATTCTAAGAAATTTGCATTTGATTTTTCTTTTTGTTGTATTTTTATTTTGTGTTCATATTTAGTAGGGAAACTTAAAATAAAAATCTCCAAGATAAATGAACATTTTACGTATTGAGTTACATGCCCGCATAAATTTACAAAATTCTGTATCGCCAGATTTTTACAGCAGCTTAAAAAAAAAGAAAAAAAAACGTCTACTGTTTTGGTATGCGAGTAAACGTTTATGTTAAAGTGTTTGTGAGAGGGCGTTTTATTCTAGATGATAAAAAAATCAGTAGTAAAATAATATTAATATGCACAAAAAATGCACGAATAACTAACTACACACATACCAAACACAGTGGACCTAAAAAATGAATTGAAATTTAAGAAATTTTTAAGAATTTTTTAAATTTTTAATTCTTTATCTCAAAAAACTTTTTGAACAAATGTAACTCTGATAAAGATTTGAGGAACGTAAGAGGTTCCATAGAAGTTTATATGTACCAGAATATTATCAATAATACAGGGCACAATTTGAAGACCCGTGATCTTCATTCACTTTCTTTGAATTCAAATCATATTTAAATCATTATATAAAAAATTTATGAATTTGCAAAAGATATTATATATCTCGGGAACAATTTGTCTGATAATTTTTAGTAATAAACCAAAAAATTTTTACTGAAATTCTACACAAGTTACATTGACATAATTTTTAAAATTGTTAAATAGTTTCAAAGATAAAAATAAAAACGTTTCGAAAAAATATATTTTTTTTTTTTTTTTTTTTGTTTCGAAAATTCTTAAAAAAACCCAAGAATTAAAAAATAAAATACTTTCTCTTTTATCATAAAACTGCTCGTGTTGCATTTAAAACGAGGTATATATTATTAATTTTGATGAATAAATGTTAACGTTATTCATAATTAAGTGATAGTATACCGCTAAAAAAAATCTATTGAATTGTTGGTATATTTTTACTTAATTGTAAATAAATTCGATATTTGTGCATCGATTTTAATAAAGAATGGCTCGTTTTAATAGCAACACATACAATTTTATGATAAATGAGAAAAAAATGCATTTTAAATCATTTTAGATTTTTAATTTTCTAAAAAATTTTAAATATTTTGTATTCTTTTTTTTTAATTTGCTAGTATTTCTAAAACTGTTAAGCAGATTAAAGAAATAATGTGTGCATAACTAGCAGATTTGAATAAGAATTTTTTGTCATTTGATTGAACTAAGTCGGACAAATATTTCTCGAGATATGCTGCACAGTGTGGTGTGGAGTGCATTCGAAAAAATCTTAACATATAATATTCAATAACTTGGAAACGGCTGATCTTAGAGTTTTCATTATTTTAGAATAATATTTCATAGAATAATATAACTTTTATAGTTCAAACCACTACTTATGAACTTCTGGACCATTTTTGGTAACCCTTCCATTAGAGATTTGATAGTTGCTTCAGTCACTTTTTTGGAACAGTGTGCACATCTTGTTTTAAAATCTTCGGTATTTTGGGACACCTTTTTTGTGCTCTTCAATTCATTTTTCACAAGAGCTCAATATCTCTCCACTGGTCTAAGCTATGGACAATTTGAAGAATTGACCTCTCTTGGTACAAAAACTATGTTATTGTTTTGGTACCACTCCGGAGCTTTCTTACTGTAGTGACATGATACCAAATCGGGTCAAAAATGTGTGGACACGTTGTGCTCTCTTATGAAAAGAAGAAGTCTTTTTTGCAAATATTCTTTGATGTATATTTTGGTATTTATAGAGCCGAATGTAACAAATGACTTTCCTGTTTTGCCGCAACTGCAAAAAGCTTGTTATACCAGGAATATTTTAATAAATTTTTTCTGCTTTTGGGTCCTAAAGTTATCTTTAATATTGGCTCGAGAATTTACAATAAAAAAGTTTTGCCACAAAAGCTGCGAAAATTCTGCCAACACATACGTTTCTTCGTCAATTATACAATATGAGTATTTTTTTATGAAATTTGGTTTTAATTTCCGTGTCCTATTATTGGCTTCTAAATTTTTTGCAGCATTCCTGTTTGGATCTTTTTGGACTTTATATGTTATCAACTATATGCTGCACATTAGCTTTAAATTTTCGTAACAAATAGTCAAAGCACTGACCTAACCGGACTGTTTTTCTACCAGATGTGTTTGGAGTTCCTTTCAATATGCTTTCAATTTTCCTGCCTTACCAATATCATGTGGACCTTTTTTTCTTTACGAACCAGGTTTCCTATCAATGGTCAAATTCTCCTGATACTGTTTAATAACATTAGAAACAAGTTGACGTCAGAAATTTAATTCTGTGGCTAATTATTTGTAGGACCTATTTGGATTTTTTTGAAATTTTTTTAATAATTTGTAGCACGTACATATTTTTCGTCACTTATTTTGATCAAAATCACGACAAATCAACATGGTTGTTATAAAAAATAAAAACTGAAGTATTTTTCAATGATAACTAGATCAAAAAAAAATGTTTAATATTGCTTCCGAAAAAAGTTATGAGGCAAAACGTGTGTTAAGATTTTTTCGATCGCACTCCTTATATTTAACGGTTTATCTCGTAAACTAAAAAAGCGATTTTAAGGATTATTTATTATTATTTTTTTTTCCATTTTGTCGCCCTGTGTAGTTTTAAGAGAAAATTTTCGATTTTAAGATCATATTAATGCAAATGATCGATATTTAAATTTTTAAGGAACTTATAGCCCTTAGGGGTAAGTATGTGGTTACAATAACGTCGAAACCTTACAACCGGCTCGAAGGACCATAAACAATTTTTTAACAGTAAATTGCCTTGTTGTCTCTGTTTGGCGGTACAAAAACAGAGTTTATGGGATGACTTTTACAGAATGGAATGAAAGTATTTGTGATGACTAGCCATTTCGTAATGAGACAAGATTTTGTTTTATAGTATACCACTGTGCAATATTTGACTACATTTAAAGCAGTATTAGTAACATATCTACATATAAATGTATATGTTTACGTAAGTATTCGTGCATGTGTGTTTATTACAAACAATTTGATATGGAACCTGCACATTTATTCTTTGTTCTTTCTATCATTTTTTTTTTCCCATTTTACTTCATATATTATTTTTTTTATCACGGAGACGTGTATATATATGACTACGTTATCACTGAAACTGTGATTTAAACATACGGTGTAAAATCTTTGTGCAACATTGCAACATTGTCATATTCTGCATGCAACAAAACATGTGTGTGTATGCTAGTCTATCGTTTTATGAAAAACAATTTTAAAAGTGCAATTTTAAACGCCTGCTTATTTTAAACTGCAAGTATTTAAAGAAAATAGGGGTACTGATAAATTTGTCACAGTTTTTTATTTTAACAGAAAAATTATACCTAGAAATGCAATTTTATGAAAGCAAATAAATATTTAAACATTATTTTATAATATACTTTAAATAAATTATTTAAATTTTCTTTATACATAATAACCTTACTTTAACTTCCAATTTCCATTCATAAGTAAAGACATTAAAACGCCTCCTAATAACACTGACATGCAAGAAACTAACAAACATTTTCAACCTGTTGTCAATTTATACATTGTATGTCCTTCAACAACGTGTCAACAACAGCAATATTTTATGGCAACAATTATAATTATTAACAACAATACTTGAAATAAAATTGAAACATGTGTACGAATACTTGGTACTTATCATTAATACTTAGTATATATGTAAGTAAGAGTATGTTGTTGTGTGAAAAGTAGAAGAAGACAAAATTTGAATTTGCAACAATAAATAAACATAAACGTGCGCGTGTAACAAGCTCATTAACTTCAACCCTTAATATATGCAACACATTTTGTATGCTCCTCTTTTTTGCTTCCCTTTGCCAACAGTCAGTCTTATGTCAAACACGTAACTAATGATTGTAAAGAGACAAAGTTATTCTCATATTTGTAAAGGTAGATTCTAAGTAAAGTATACAACTTTCAATTGCCTGACAAGTCATTTTACTTGTAGACTATTAAAGTTTTTTCTGTATTGCTGCTGCGGAATTGAGTCAAAGTTTTTGCTAACTATTTAAATGTTAACAAATCGTTATATAGGGATTGGAAAGAGGCAGAAGGTGTTATAGTGTTTTTTATGACAAATAGATTTTATGATTTATAGTTATGTTATGAAAACAAATTTTAAAAAGTTATATTTAAATAAATATTTTTTAGCGTTATCAATAGTTTAGGTTCGAAGGACCATAACCAAGCTGGATTCAGTAATAAATCATTGAAAATAAAAACATGGCGTCCACCTGCACTGTAAAGCTTCGAGGAGTTTTATTTTGATGCATCAGCCATTCGGCAGATTAAAGAGTCTAGAGTAAAATAGGCGTTATCTTAGATGCGGTTTCAGCGTCCCCAGCAGGAAATTAAAGTAATGACTCTTCGAAAATGTCTTATTAAACCTTAATTAGAGGCAGAACACCTCCTGTTTTTATTGCAAATTCGTTTAAATTTGACATAGTGTGTCATTGGAGGAAAGACCTTATTTCTCCCTGTCAAAAGAATATATTAGGTAATGATTTGGTCTTAATTAAATCGGTTGGCTTATGTGCAATGCTATATAAAGACTACCTCCTTCAACGGTATTTAAAAAATGACTTAATGGCGTTAAACTCTTTAAGTCTTAGGTTAAAAAAAATTAACCAAAAATATTTCAGTATATAATGAGAAATTTTAGCTCACAATGAAAGGGAAAGAAGAATTAAAAAATGAATAATGTATATTTAAAAGGGAAATTCGAGGCTTTTTTAACGCTAAATCGTCAACAAATATCCGATTCGAAAAGACCACAATAAAAAAATGAGTGATAGATAGAAACCAAAAGTTTGCAAAATCATATTTTTTCAGGACTTCAAATAAAGCAAATTATTATTTATCTGATTAAGACAATTTTAAGAATTTTTTGTTATGGATTTGTTACAGCATATTTTGGACTTAGCAGCATATTTTTCACATTTAAAAAAATCTTTATTATATTTTTGCTTGAATAATTATTTTTTTTTTTTTTTTTGCCTATAATTTCCGTAATAAAAGAGTGAAAAATAATTTTAAAAATAAAGTTCTTTTAGCCCTTATCAGTGTCATTACTTTAAAATCTGTATTTTATGACAAAAATATAGCCTAATTCAATTATTTTTTTTGGGGAAAGTATTTTATATAAACACTTAATTTCGCAATAGAAAAAAGAGAGAGAAACTATAGTCGGTCAAGACTGACCAAATGAATCCCTACACAATTGTGTATGAGTTAAAAATTAGACCTGTGGCCAATTGTAGACCAAGACTTTTACTAAATGTAAAATAACATCTATATGATTTTATGCCCTTTAGGGCGATTCCCGGAAGAGGGTTTATATGGAACCTATGGTAAATTATGGACCGATCCTTATACATTTTGACTGTGTTGTTTCTACTTATATAAAACTTATTTGTGTCGAATATTAACTTGATACTATCATTCGTATGGGATTTATGCACATTAAAGAGAGTTTCGGAAGAGGGCATTGTATGGGAGCTATGGTCAATTATGGACTTGATGAAATTTAGCACAAAGATTGATACTCATACAAAACTCCTCTGTACCGAGTTTCATTGAAATATTGCTATATTTACGGCATTTATGATCGTTAAACCCATATTCCGCGAGGACATTTGTATGGGGGCTAGGGGAAATAATGGACCGATTATATAATCAATAGGCTTTGTCTATGTATCAAAATAATTATTTGTGCCATATTTCATCAAGATATCTTTAAAATTGTACTTTGTTCACAAGGTTTAAATGGACAGATAGCCAGCCAGCCAGACGGACATCGTTAAATCGACTCAGAAATTGATTCTGAGTCGAACGGTATACTTTAAGGTGAGGGTCCGATAATTCTTTCTGTGCATTACAAACATCAGCACAAACCCATAATACCCAAACCACCTATGGTGGTGTAGGGTATAATTAACTAATGTCTTACGAATTTTAAGAAAAAATCATGAGCAGCCTTTTTTAAAAATCTAAAATTTCTTAAATGATATTTTTATTTATTTTTTTTTTTTTATATTATTTTTTATTTTATGGAATATTTGTTTTACACTGTATTACATACTATAATATGTTTGTTAGAGCTAGTAAAAGTGTGTTCTTGAAGTAAAGAAAACAACATGTCATTTTGAAACAATGTCGTCAGCAAAGTTATTGTTTCTCTTGTGAATTGTTGTTGGTAGTAGGTCTTATGACCACGACAATAATGACAATGACAAATAAAACATATAAACAAACATTCAATAAGACATTTAAATTCTACAGAATAATGTTTGCAACAATCTTAAGAAAGGACATAAGGATAACATTTGCATAAATTGTTGAGCTGTCTGTTTGAATAAATGAATGAATGAATGACTATAAATGTTTTGAATGTATGTATGTATATAAAATCTAATGTTAAGATGTCTTAAACTGAAGAGCAAATTATTGAAAATGTCGTCTATAAAGTATGTATGTAAATATGCAACTGAAAGTGGCAAACAACACGTGCTCAATTCAATTTATGCAAAGCAATCTGATAATATTATATTTGTACAAATGTATGAATATGTATATGAGCCTTAAAGAATCAATAGCATTAGTAAATGCAACAAACAGTTGTAATATAAAGAAGTAAAAGAAAAGACGAATGTAGGAAAAATAAAAAACCTTTTGACAAACTTTTCAATTACAAGTTCATGCTATTGTGTGGCTAAAGTCCACACATGTTTACTAAATGACTTGATTTCACTTGTAGTCAGTCATTGTATGTTTGTATTCAATCTATAATAAAATCAATTCAACTTAATTTATTAATTGGTTTAATTTTTTATTTATTTTTTTTTTTTTATATTTCGGTTTTTGTTTGTTTGAAAACTATAAAATAATGAAGTAATAAAAAAATGCAATTAATTTGCCATAATACAGTTAGGCAAAAAATAAAATAAATGAAATTGAAAAAAAAAAAATTTATGTATAAAATATAATAAAAAAGAGAAAAATTAATTTCATATTAAATAACCAAACTAAATCAACATGTATTTTTTATGGTCAATACACACACTGAACTTTTTTCTACATACACAACAACAGTTGGGAGCAGAAAGATGGTTTATGAAATAATTTTTATTAAATATGAACTACATCTCCCGGAAAAAAATAACATTAAAATACCATATTTTGTGTAAATTTATAAAACCAAAGATTGATGAAATGATATCAATTGTTATCATCTACCTGGACATGGACAGATGAGGTCCATGTCCAGGTAGATGAGTAAGTAATCTTTGAATGATCATTTATGCTTATTAGTATTAATATCCTTATTCAATATGAGGGTAATTTAAATTCATGTCAAATTTTAAATTTTACAAGAACATTTAAATTTTTTTCAATCATTTTTAAACTTTAAAATATTTTTATATTTGAATCTGTTTCCAGAAACATTTAGCAAGGTTCGTATTATAATTAGGGATCGCAATTTGTCGGACTTTTTTATTTCCACGAAACAATGTATTTTGCGATATAAAAATGAAGTGTATGTTTTTTTAAGAAATTTAAATTAAATATCTAATAGCGTTTTCATTTTGACTATAATATTGCCTTCATTCTGCCCTATGCGCTCTTTTGAGCTCTTTTCTAAAAAAAATGTAATAGTGTAAATGTGTACTTGAAACTGAAGTTCCACCAAATTATGAAAACTTTACAAAAAAAAAATACAAAAAATTCAAAATTTCATAAAAAATTCAAAACTTCACAAAAAATCCAAAATTTCACAAAAAATAATAAAAATTTCCTCCAAAATTTAATTTACTAAAAATCCTACATTTCACCAAAAATCCAAAATATCAGTAAAAATTCGAAAATGTAAAAAATTGTCGAACTTTCATTCAGAAATTTCACATCAATATTTTATAAAAATTCCAAATTTCGCCAAAAAAAAAAAAAAATAAAAATTTTACAAAAAATAATAAGAATTCCCCAAAAATTCGAAATTTCACCAAAACACAACTTTCACTAAAAATATTTACATCTAAATGAATGACGAAAATACGAAAATTTACAAAAAAAAAAATCCAAAATTTTACAAAAAGATCAATTTTTATTAAAAATTTCACATTAATATTTCAGTAAAAAAAATCACAAAAAATAAAAATTTCTCCAAAAATAAAAAAATATTTCACCAAAATATAAACGGTAAAATTCACAAACTCAAAAATTTGATATTTTACCAAAAAACAGAAATATGATTAAAACAGCGAAAATTAAAGGGTAGTCCCACCAAAACATACACAGCCATTGTTTCGTTGGTTGTGTGGCAAGTGGCACCATCCTGTTGGAACCACATATAGTCCAGGTCCATATCCTCATTTTCTGACCAAAAAAAAGTCCAAAATCATCTCGCGATAGCGAATGACAATTCGAGGTTGACGGCTCTTCTGCCACACTTTCGCGAAAAACATCAATGTTTTCCGAAGAACGAAATGGGCGAGCATGCACAGGTATTTTCAAATCTCCTACAGACCCGGTTTGCTGAAATTTGCGCACAATTCTCCCGATTGTGGACACATTTGGTTTATTATGCTTACCAAAAAATTACGAAGTGCACGAAATGCATTTTGATTTGAACGCCCATTTTCGTAAAAGGCTTCAACGATCTTAACACGCTGCTCAATTGTGTACCTCTCCATGGTTGAATTTGTCAAACACTGAAACAAGGAAATGTCAAATTAAGTTGGGCAAAAAACTTAACGTTCAGGTGTGACTCACAATTAACATCGTGCATTATGGTTGGACCACCCTATACATACATTTCAGTAAAAATTAGAAATTTCACTCAAAATTCGAAATTTCACCCAAAATTTTAAGTTTCAGCAAAATTTCCAAATTTACCCAAAAATTCGATTTCCTTCAATTAAATTTTTAAATTTGTTCTTATATATACAAAATTGGTCACAGATTATTGTTCTATTATAATCACGAAATGATATCACTTTATGAGGGCAAGGATAATCTTTAGATACTGTTAGGGAAAGTGATAAAGTGCTATAGATACATACCATACAAACTATTGACACCTGATGACTCTTAGCTGAAGACTCACTAATGAAGTTATCGATAGGATACAGTTTATGACTGGATTATAATAATTGTCTTACAAACTTTACTAAAATATTTAGATTTTGTTAAAATTTATCAATGTTAGTTCTTTCAACGAAAAATTATAGATTTCCCTCAATCCAAGGACCGGAAATCCCGAGATGCATTCTGTAATTATAATAGAGTAATCTGGCAGCTTTAATGTGCTGTTAGAAGTCTCTAAACTTTATAATATAAAAATTTTAGCTTTCGTATTACCATTTCTAAAATTTTGAACTGTAATGTTTAAACAAACATACACACACACATACATAGGAGTACATATATGTATTTAAAATGTGTATGTATAAAAAGGAAAAAAAATAAAATAAATTAATTTATTTCGACATGAACATAGAGCAGACATAAACACAGAAAAGTATGTAGAAAAATCTGCAAATATATATGTATAAAAATTACATATATGTATAAACAAAATAAATACAGTACATAATAAGAAAAAAACTATACCAAAAATAAATAACTCAAAAGATTATAAAATATTTAAATATACCTTAAAAGAACAAAAAATTATATTGAAAAATTCATATTATTAATATAAAAATTTATTTTGATCCGATTTTCTTATAGAGTATCAAAAATTTTATTACACACTGTAAGTATATACATAAACCTGTACATTATACATTGAATAGTGCAGGTATGTTTATATACTTTATTTTATATATAGAAACATAATACATACATATACTCATATGTATGTATGTAATAAACTCCGTATGTATGTACGCAAATTAATTGGGGCTTCAACTTGGCTTTTTTTTAATGTACTTGCTAGTACACACAAGTGTACGAGTTGTATTTATGGCATGGTCCGTTACTTGTCGATACTTCAGATGAATTTTCCAGGTGAACGATGCGAAACAAATAATCAATCAATCAGTCAGTTAAAAAAAAAAACACATACAGATAGCCAGACACACACATACTCATATAAATATATAATAAATATACTTATACATACATATATGTATTTATATACATATATGTATTTATATACATATAACTAACACAAAAGCTTTAAAGCATATTTAAATTTACATTGTACATATGTATGAACCCAAACAACCCAACTGGATCCATAGGGTGGGGTCTGTTTTTTTTTTTAAGCAACAACAAACAAAAACACAGACCAAATAACGGCAACATTGTTATAATTCTCGAAATAATGTTATAAATTTAAATAACAACATAAATTTAAACAAAATTGTTATCATATTATAGGCATAATAATGATTTTTTTTATTTCTTCTCCATCGTTAGCCAGTATTTAATTAATTAGTTTGTGTATTACTTTTTCCACATCTGTCATATCAAATCTGAAAGTTTGTGACAAATCGATTTATATAACATAATGAAAATTTGATAGTTGGGTACTTGATAAACTGAAAAAAAAAAATATTGAAATCAATCTAAATGTTTGAGAGCTGTAACAATTATACGGTTTTTGTTATGCTAACAAATGTCCACTGTAATTATTTATAACTTTTGTAAATGTCAACCTTGGTGAGGTAACATAAATGACAGAAGTGATCACATAAGTACATAAATCATTATTTTGTTAAAGTCTACATTTAGTAACAAATGACACTTTAACTTGAGCTTTAGGTTAAAAATGGGAAGAAATTTCACTGACAAATTCTTTCTGAAGGAAATTTAAATTTTCAATGTTTAGACTAACCGGTATTCATTTAGATTTTACTACATTAAATTTAAAATTACTACTGAGATTTAAAATAAAGTTTTTAAAACTTTTTGACTTTTAATAACAACTACATCTACGTATTTCTTTCCTTCTAAATCATTCATCTTTAAACTTCTCTCCATAAAACTTAAAAACCAAAAAAATAATAAAATTTAAAACATATGTTGCTAAATCGAATATAAAAATTACCAAATATTAAATAAATAAAAAACAAATCTGTGTCAACAATTTAAAGCCATAAATCAAATTATCTCAATTATTTGCACGCTATTAATTTTTTCCTTTCATTGTTATTTATTTAATTTTAAAATTCTTAAAACAATTTTATAAGGGCAAATGTATCTAAAAGCTGGGGTCTTATTATTTTATCTTTTAAAGGCGCTTCAGTTGCTGATGGTTGCTATATTTTTTTTTTTTTTTGTGGCACTACAACCACAAAATGTTTCTTCATTTGGTGGCTTTTTGCTGCAACTAGCAACATTTTTGTCTTCTTTTTGCTAGACCTTTTTTTGTAACCCTCTAAAACATTTTTTGGTTAGTAGAAAATTTTTATGTTATAATAATAAAAAAATAAATTTAATTTTCTGAAGCTTTTCTGGTAGAGGAATTGTATTCATAAGGATCATTAAATAATTTCCGCCAAAACCGGGTGGTTGCTATGGTGGCGCAAAAATTGTATAAAAAACTCATAAAACTGTGATAGGTACAAATGATGCAAATAATTTATTGATTTCATTTTAACAACTTTGTCGCCAACTCAAGACCAAATAGCAACTAATTTAAAATCATTATGAAAACTAAATTAAAATAAAATTATAATTTTTAATAAATAAATAATAAAATAATTAAGTGGGAATGTATAGTAGGTTATGGACGAAAATATGGTACCATACACTTGCTAAAAGTATGAATTTATATGATTCCTAAAAGTTTATACAATTTTGTTCATTATAATTTATTTACCAAAAAATAATTGAACAAAAAATGATTCACCAAAATGTTCTTCACTGAAAATTTTTTACCTAAAAATGTTTCACCAAAAATTCAAATTTAAAATCGTTTTACCAAAAAAATATTATCAGCAACGAAATTTTCACAAAATGAACCACAAGTGGTAAAAATGAGGACTGTGCACGGAAAAATTCGTGCATGCTCTTGGGCATATAACTTTTGATGTGGTGAAAAATAATTAATTCTGTTTTACATTTGTCACTATGCTCACTAGCCAAGTGCTAAGTTGTTTCATGGTAATAACAAAACTAGTTTTTCTTAAAATGGAAATTAAACAAAAATCACCTAAACACATAATTAAAATTTTTCATGTCAAATCTTACATCGGTCATATAAAACAATTGCTAGGAAGGCTTTTGTGTCACAAAATACAGTTTCTTGGGTCATAATATTATACAAAGAAGTCATGCACAGAATGGAAACCTGGCAGTGGAAGAAAAATAGTATCTTCAGGCTATAGAAAGGATTTTAAGAGAAAATCTTCTCATTTATGGAAGTTAAGCGTCACAAAAAGTTAGTTGCTTTGAATCTTTATCAGAAAAGTTGATAGGAAATGTAGTCTGAAGACGTTTAAAGTACAAAAAAATCCTGATAGAAACGCAAGCAAGAATATGGAGGTAAAAAAAATAACGTGAAAGTACTTCAGACGAATTGTTTTTTAGTGTATAATAGACGATAAAACGTTCGTACAGGCTGACTTTTTTTCAACTTCCTGGCCAGTTACTATTCATAAAAAACGGTTTCATTAACACAGAAATATACGTGAATGAGTGCTTTTGGAAAAAAAACTTCTCCCTTTCTTAAGAAAATAAAGTGTATCCGTTTTTTTCTGGCCTGTACTCGCTTCTTTTCATTACAGCAACAAAGCAATGAAATTGTTAGTGTTTGTACCGAAAGAGGCTAATCTATCAAATTGTTCGGAACTCCGTGCAATTGAAAGATATTGGACTTTAGTAAAAAATAATTTAAAGGATATTAAAAGCTCAGCATAAAATGAGACGGAGTTTAAAAATAAGTGGATTTATTTTGGAAACAAAAATTCCTCCAATTAAAGGTTTTACCTAAATTAGTTCATAAAAAAATCACTTAAAATTTTTATCCTAACAATTTTTACTTGAATTTTAAAAAAAAAAAAAAAATCTAAAATTTGTTCATCAGTTTTTTTTTTAAATTTACTAAATTTTTTCCAAAAAATAACTAGTTTTTCCAAGAAATTTTCTTACCGTAACAAATTTTTTGCTCACCAAAAAAATGTCACTAAAAATTGTTTCGCCAAATATGATTAACAAAATTAACCAATAATAAACATTTAATAAGTATTTTTACCAAAAGAATTTCACTGAAATTTCTCAAAAAAAATTACATCCTTTTTTCACAAAAAAATCAATAGAAATTTAAAAAGTTCACACAAATTTTAACAAAAGAATTTCTCCAAAAATTACGTCTTTTTTCACCAAAAAAGAGTCACTAAAATTTTTCATTAAAAAAAATCACTAAAATTTTTCATTAAAAAAAATTCACAAAAATTGTTTAATTATAAAAATTTTCACTAATATTTTTTACCAAAACTAAATTTACTAAAATTTTTTCACCAGAAGAATTTTTACTAAAATTTAAAAAAAAAAAAAAAAATGAGTGAAATTTTTTAACAAGAAAAATGTTCACTAAAATTTTCAACAAAAAGACATACTAGACTTAAAAAAAACGCTTTCACCAAAAATTATAAAAGTTCACGAAAATTTGTTTTACAGAAAAATGTCCAATAATAATTTATTTCATAAAAAAATTGTAATAAAATATTAATTTTAAAATTTACTAAAATCTTCTTACATAAATAAATTTTTATACAATTTTTACTAAATTTTAATTTTTTATTTTTTTCATTAAATAAAAAAAAAATCACTAAATTTTTGTTTTCCATTTTATTTTTTTCGAAAATATTTCCACCGTAATTCTTTTTTCCACAATTCACCTAAAAATCTTTATCAAATATTTTGCATAAAAAAACATCTTTAAAAACTTACTAAAACATTTAAATAAAAAATAAATAAAATTAATTTTTCGTAAAAAATTGTATTAATATTTTATTCACCAAAATATTTTCATTCTAATTTTAATGCCAAACTTTTTTTTTCAATTTTCACTTAAATTTTTAACCTACTAGAAATATTCATTAAATATTTCTCATCAAAAATTTCAATAAAATCTTTTTAATAAAAAATTTTTTGCCAAAATGTTATTCCAAACGAGAAAAAAAATATATGATACCCCACACTATTGTGTACATAAAAATTCGGGGAGGGGTCTTCTATTAGACTTGGTGCAAATTGCGGACCGATATTCACATTAAGTGTAAAATACAGAATATTATGTCGATGCCCGTTAAAGTAATACCCTGAAAAGGGATTTATATGGGAGCTATGATCAATTATGGATCGATCTTACTCAAATTCGGTACACAGATTTAAACTTATATGGATCTTATATGTGCCAAATTTCCTTAAAATATTGCTATATTTAAGGGATTTATGATAGTTAAACTCCTTTTCCGGAAGGACATTTGTATGGGGACTAGGTGAAATAATGAACCGATCATAACCAATATCAATAGGCTTCGTCCTTGGACCATAAAAAATGCCGAATTTCATTAATTTATGTTCAAAATTTCGCCAAGTTTGATTAAAAGGTTTACATGGACGGACAGACGATCAGACGGAAATCGTTAAATCGACTCAGAAAGTGATTCCAAGCCGATTGGTATAAACTAAGATGGGTCATGTATTTCTTTAACTAATTTTCACTAAAATTTTACCTTGCATTTCACCAAAAATGTCCATTACAAAATTTGTTTCACCAACGATTTATCACCAAAAATTCACTTCACCAACAAATCTGCTTTACTAAAAATTTGTTTCATCAAAATTTATCTTCAAAAAAATTTTACATTTTTATTTAAAAATGGATTTCCAAAAATTTATTTTACCAAAAAAATTATCATTAAGCTAAATGATTTAAATATTTCTTTATTTAACTTCGGAAATGTCAGTTGGGAACTTTAGTACCTTTTCAAGCCAAACCTAAAGATGAACATAATTAAAGCATTTGGTGATGTACAGTAACAAAAAATCGAAATCAAACAAACTAACGAAGATATTAATAAACTTAAAGATTCACTACCAAAAGCAGAAAAAAAAAACATCTTAATTTTAAATATGCCAATGATGTTGCCAAAGATACATTAATTTTATTTTATTAGGAAAACAAACAAAAAAAAAAAAAATATTGTAAAAAATTGTCATCAAATAAGAGAAACCTTAATCAAATATACATACACATATGCTTGGTCAGAAATGACGTTAATAATATTCATAGATGTTTAAATTCATAGATACTTAAAGATGGCCAGATGCAGACTCATATGCTACTTAGCATATTTACCACCAACTTTTTACACTTCATCTAATCAACATACATTTTACCACTTGTATCATTTTTATAATGACTTTGGTTTTAATTTCAAATAAATTTTATTTGGAAGCTGCTAAAACATAAGCGTGTTAACTTGGTTATGTCAAAGTTGGATTTCGTTTGGTGCGGTTTAGTTTGTTTTGATTTCTCAGTTCTTTTTTTTATTTTTGTCATAAAATTATTTGTAGTTTGTCAGTTAATTGGGGTATGTAGCGGTACTTGGTCTTTATGTTGGTGAAAAATTAACGGTACTGGCACAGCAGCGGTGCCAGTCAACCAAACAACTGTATTTTGGTATAAATATCTGCATATTTATGTCGCATTGTTTTCTCTACAATAAAACAAAAATTTCAGATACAAATTTGTAACACAATACCAACTGAAGAAGAAGAAGATACACATACAACAACACTAAACAATAAGAGGGTAATAAAACAATAAATTTTTGGAAGAAAAAAAAAACGAAGAAAATATAAAGAAAATAAAAATAATAACAATAAACTGTATCTAAATTAGTCTAAACTAATAAATTGTGGTCTAAAACGTTTCGATATTCAAAAAATTATTTCGTTTTAAAGAAATCTCAAACCTGTTTAAGAAATATTTCTTTAAATCTTCTACTGACATCTTATTAGTAAAAGATTTAAGCTGAGCATTTCATTTTTTATTGATTTAAAAGCTTTACAGCAGTTCTTTTATATACGATTTAACAACATTTTTGACTTGTTGTTTTGTTAAACTTTATATGTTTTTGTTGTTTTATTTTTTTCTTTCTTGCTTCTACTAACCAAAACAAAAAAATAAATAAATATAAACAATTATTTCATTAACACCTCATTTCTTAACATTAACACCAACCACCACTGGCTAATGTTGATATTAATGTTCAAATTTTGATGAAGATGCTACAACAATGTATTCCCCCTCTTTAAAGAAAAAACAAATACAACAAACAAAAAAAAACTTCAGAAATGTACAACAAAAAAAAATAAACTTTATCTCATAAAACTTATAAATTATGGCTGACTAATTTAAATAATCAAATTAATTTGCCATAAATACAAACAAAAGAATTTGTTTGCTGGGCATTTATTTAAATTCTCTCTCTAACTTGTTGACTTGGATTTAGTTGGTAATATTAAGTCTGTTTGTTTGTTTATTTTTTATACAAAAACTAAAACTGACTGTCAAATTGACTGACTGTTTTAGAATTTGCTGAAACTGTTCTGTTCTGTTCTGTTGACCGTTCCCCATCATCGCAACCCCATCCCTTAATCTAATTAATAAAATCTTGTTTAAGTTTTAAAAACCATAATCTCCTCTACATAGTTAGTAACTCGTAAATTAGAATTTAGCATTATTTCTATTTAGCTTTTCCATGTCGGTTAATTTTTAGTCACGCATGCCAGTCATGTGTTAGAGCCGCTTTTTTATTTATTTGTTTCTGTACTGTTTGTCAATGGATCTTGCGGACGGTTGGATGGATATTTGTCTTGCCTTCTCAAATTTGTACGTTCTGCTTTGTGATTTGTGGATTTAAAACGAAAACACAAAAAAAAAAAAACTGCGCATTTAGTGAAGTAAACTAACTGATGGCCAGACAGAAATACATACTTAAACAGGGGAAATTCGTATGTATTGAATTTATATAATTAAAATATTTAATTTAATATTCGTCATAGATATTTTCAGTTTTGGATTTTGCATATTAAGATATTTTTTAGTAGTTAACTCTTTTTCTAGCTCATAAGAGTAGTACCGACAGTTGGTGTATTCAAATCCGATCTTTTTGATCTTTCTTGCAAATTGACCTCATAATAGTCCTTCGGGTTTAAGTGTCAAGTAATTTTTGTGTAATCGCGCCATAATAACCTAACAAAACGATCACCAGAATCTTACTTTCTTTCTTCAAAATTGGCCTCATAATAGTCTTTCAAGTATCGAAATTTCCTTTCCTGAAAATGTATAACCACTGAGGTTAGATGCCAAGTAATTTTGGTGTGATCGTGCCTTAACTACATAACAGAACGATCACCTATTTTCTTCAATACCCTAAAACATCATTTAAGACTCTAACAGGAAATAAATTCCTCGGTATCTTAATTTAATTATAAATAGACCTCATAGTAATCTTTAAATGTCAAAATTTCTTTTCCTAAAATTTTATGAATACAGAGCTTAAGGATCAAGTAATTTTGTATGTGATCGTGTCTTAATTACATAACAAAACGATCTCTAGAATTGCACTATTTCCTTTAATACCCAGGCATACTTTATAAATCCATCTTAGAAATTACAGGAAATAATTTTCTCTATACTTTAATTTGATAACAAATTCCATTTCATTTGCAATATGTTTTCAAATTAATATTTCTGTTTTATTTAAATAATTTATATTTTAATTTCCCTACTAAAATCATATACATTTCAACAACCCTTGAACATGAACAAAATATTAAATTACACATTTTTAGCAAAAATGAGAAAAAAAAATGATCAAATTTCTTGAGTGTTATTTTAAACTAAACCTTTAATGGCTGGTTTATTTGTAACCTCAAAGTACCCATACTTATAGACACTCACACACACACAAACAGATAAATATACACTCATACCAATGTATAGAAATAATTATATTTTAAGTAATTACAAGTACTATTTGGATTTAGATTTTGACAAGCCAAACCTAACCAACGCAACGACTACCACCCCATTTAATATTTAATGCGTTTAATAAAACTCTCGATCCATTTAAAAGGAGAAACAACAGCAGCAGTAGCAAGAATCACAATTAAAACTCATAACAATTTGATTGACTGACATGTCGTTGACTCGATGTCAATTAATCTAAACTACATGCGCAATAATCAACATCCGTATTTTCAATTTTCGCATGCAATATACAAATTCATTTCATTATACTACACATGTACGGAAATGTAGTAAAATTTTAGTTGTAGTTAGTTGGTTGGTTGATTGGTTGCTAGTTGGATTTAACACAGCCGGCTGTTTGACAAACGTCTGACAGAGTTTAATGACAGGACGGGTGGACCGATTTATTTCAAGTCACTGAGTTGCTAGATGCATAAAATTTTTTGTCTTTTATTATTGCCTTATATTTGTACTTATGTATTTTAAGGACTGAGATTAATTGATGTAGAGTAGGAAGAAATTAGCATAAATAAATTTGTATACAACATAGCGTTTTATATTGCTTTTTTATTTGTGTTAGTAGCAAGTTTAAAGGTTGTGGTGTAGGGTATAAATATATATTCTGCACATGTTAAAACAGATACCTTTCCAATGGTATATTTTTGTTATAATATAATATAAACTGTGTGCTTAAAAAAGGTCTCAAAAAATCGTTGTGCCTATTAATTATTCCCTACACCACTATAGTTAGAGAGGATATAATGCGTTTGTGCTGATGCATGTGCAATAATATCCGCAAATATTAAACCAAAACCCATATTAGTGTATATCGGTTAGCTTAGAATAACTAGCTGAGTCGCTTTAACAATGTTCGTCCATATATGTAAACTTTATAGTAAAATTACAAGTCGAAATGTTTTAGTACATAGGCCTAACATAACTCAAGTACAAATCTATGTGCCAAATCCCATACAAATGTTAGTCTCAAATGATTGTTTAAAATTATAAAGTTATATATAAAAAGATACCACGGTACCAAATTTTAGAAGAATCGGTCCATAACTGATCATTGCTCTCCCATATACAGCCCACTTCCAGCAATTTCCCTAAAGTGAGAATAAATCCCATATAAATTATAGTAGCAACATACGTGTATTTCATAAAAATATATCTTATACTTAATGTTAGTATCGATCCACAATTGGCCACTGGTCCCATATTTTATTTCTGATAATTTTGTTTTTCTTTTTTTTCGCTTTTCTTACATTTTGTACTTTTTTGTAAATTTCGAATTTATTCAAAAATTGGTACTTTTTTATACTTTCCTTTTTAAAATGAGTACTTTTTTGAAATTTTGTTATTTAAACATTGGAAACAGTTTTAAAATAATTTAGTAATTTTGTTAAAATGCAGTACTTTTTGAAAATGTGGTGCCTTTTTTGATATAATAGTCTAACATAATAGTATATTTGAAAGTATAATTGAAAGTTATCCTTTTAAGAAAATTTGTACTTTTTTTGAAAATTTACATTTTGGTACTTTTATTTGAATTATACTTTTTTAAAAAATTGTATCTTGTTTCGAAATTTTTTTTTTTTTAAATTAGTTCTTTTTTTTAAATTTGTCACTTTTTTTAAATTGATATTTTTTCGAACATTTGTTCTTTTGAAAAAGCACTTTATTTGAAAAATATGTACTTTTTGGAATATTTACTATTTTTTCGAAAATTTTGTGTTTTTTTTTTTTTTAAATCTGGTACTTTTTTGTAGTTGGTACATATTTTTAAAAATGTTGTACAATTTTTTAAACTTTATGTTTTTTTTTTTGCAAATTTGGTATTAAAAGTTTGGAGCTTTTTTTAAATTTGGATCCTTTTTGAAAATTTAATGCTTTTTAGAAAATTTAGTACTTTTGAAAAATTTGGTACTTTTGGAAACTTTGGTACTTTCTTTTAAAATGTTTACTTCTTGTTTCTTTCTATTGCTTGCTTTAAAATTGGTACTACTTTTGCAAAATTGGGTACTTTTTCAAAAATTTTGTATCGTTTTTGTTTTTTTACTTCAGTACTTTTTACAAAATTGTATATCTTTCATACTTGCATTAAATATATAATATATTCAAAATATATTCCATTTTTTATTTATTTATGTTTATCATATCTTTAACATTTGACTGATCTCAGTCCTTATAATTAATTTTAAGAGTTTGTATGTTTAATAAACTCAAAGTGGATTTTAATTTTATTTTATATATGTTACTACGATCAAGCTGATGATGTGATACTGATGTTTTCTTTCTTGCTCTCTAAATGGGGTGGCAAATGTTGTTTTGATTGTTGCAGGACTCTGCTGTTTTACCACTGATTCCAACAACACTAACAGCAGGGGTGGATTTATTTTCACGTGTGCCCCGTCCTAAAATGTAAGAGCAAAGAAACTACCAAAGCTTTATAGTTTATGGGCAGGATACAACAGGAATCGTAAACATATAAATTTTGATGCTTACGAGCAGTTTAAGTAAAAACAAGGTGGGCGCGTTTTTTAAGAGTTTGCAGAGCAGAAAACCAAGTACTCGAGTTATGCCACAGATTTACACAACATTGTGGCAGCTGTACATGGCACTAATGCGAATTATTCAACACGTTACTGAAAAAAATACAACTACAACTACATAACATACATTTATAAATATTTATTTGCCAGTACAGGGAAAATAAAATGAACTGACATTTTAAGCAACATTTTGAATGTCTGTGTACATGTTACGGATTTCCGTGCATAAAATACAATAAAAAACAATCAAAAGGGATTTTTTTTTTCATACGCCTCAATAGAGTGAGAATTTTGTGGGATTAATAGAAGGAAGGTACATTTGATTGTTCCCACGCCCGATTTTAGAGTGTGTGTTACGTTTTTTTTATTCCTTCTGTTGCTGCTGTTGCTGACGGACTGACAATAAACATTGGTACGCCTGAGCAATTACATAATTAAATGATGATGTGTCTGATGGGTTAACCATACGTATTACGGTAAATACTTTTATAAGCCCAAGTTACTTAAGTCATTCAATCTTTTTGCTGCTGCTTAACTCTCTTTATGCCACAAGGGTTTTCTCACATTGTTTTTTTAATTTTAGTTTTTTCCTCATATTGAGTGTCAATTTTGCCACTTGAAAGTAAAAGTTAAACGATCTTTAGGCCAAAGTCACGCAATGAATGCGTTTTGTGTTAGCTCCAAAAAGACCCACATTTTACATTTGTACAGCTTAATATTGATATCAGAACTAAATCAGGCTTAAAAACAAGAGGGTTATAACAAAAGTTCTAAGATTGAGTCGGCCAACAAGCAAATAATCTTGAAAGTTTCCCCGATTTTACTTAAACCGTTTAGAACATCCCTCGTTTACTTCCTTAAAATGTTGGCTTACTGGCTGGCATTTATGGCACACAATTAGTAACGCTCATTATACCATGTATTTCTTTCTTAACATTTCTTTTTATATTCTTAGGCATTTGCTGTGGCACAGTGTCTATAAGTTGGCATGTCGTGGGAGTATTTTTCAGCTTCTGTTGTTGGCTACTGTTAAAGATGAGTTTGGACAGCGGCCCCAAGGTAGCAGCAACACAAATACTACTGTCATAAAGTTTCAATGTAAGCAACAAAATATTTATGGCAACAACAAAACAAATCTTAAACAAAAATTATTTTGTTTAAGCCAAAGTTCTCTGCAGATGATGTTTAAAAAAAAAAAAACTATTTTGGGGTTTTTGTTTCAAACTTGTTAAGTTTCCTTAACAGGGTGTCATTAAGCGTGCAACAAACAAACATTTTTTAAATAAAATTTAAAAATTTTCGAGAATAATATGAGCATCATGTTGTAAATACGAGTATTCCTGTAACTGCTTGTTAGATCGTGACTTGGCGCTTGGCAATAAGTGTTAAACATTACGCCATGTCAAACAAACTAAAGCCAACTTTACTTTAACTCCTTCTAGGTATTTTAACAGTATTGCTTCTCTGTTTTTTCTCTTTTAGACATTCAATGAAACTCCTGCAAATGATCAAATTACATTTGCAATATTAGCACGAGTTTCTTAAATATAAAAAATAAAAAATTATAAAAATAAAAATATTTATGATTTTAACATTTAAGCGGGACAAAGACATATGTTTTCAGAGGTCTTCTTCTGTTGCTTTACTTTCCTGTTTAGTTTAAATAGTACACCATGTCAAAATTATTAAAAAAGCTCATAATTTAAGAGATTATCATTAAAAGCGGTGGGAGGACAATAACTACATGAAATATTTGTATTTAAAGTAAGAATAAATAAAAAATATTTTGGTGGAAACAAATGCAGGGGGGGAATATATTTTAGCCATTTACGCATTTTGTTTTTTCTTCTTACGATTGTTAGTAGATTAAGTCAAAATATTTTACTGTGGGCACGCATTAAAGTTTAAGGCCAACGAAAAAGCGAAAAAACACTTTTACTTGCTCATTATTTAAGGATTAGGAAACGACAAAACAATGACTTTAAATGATATTGTTGACAATCAAAGATGAATGATAGTCTTAACTTACTGCCCACTTTTTTCAAATTCTAGTTAAATGAATATTTGCAAATAAATATATATATATATATATATATATATATATATATAAATTCCAAAATTAACTCTTAATTGCTTGTAAAGGAAGTGAATTAAGAATTATATTATAAATTTAAATCTGTTTTATTATCGTGTAATGAAACAAAGAGTCTCCTGACTCTCGGCAACTGATTAGGTTAAAGGTATAATCAGACTAGTCAAATATTTGACCAAAATGACGTAACCACTACATAAAATATTTAATAACTTCTTCATTTTAATGGGAAAATATTTTTTACTTCTCATTAATCATAGCTGATATTTTACCAAAATTTGTTTGACGCTGCTTTCTCTTAGAAACATTTGCAAGATCAAACAGCGGCAAAACTTTTTTTGTAGAATTAGAGGTCACGCAAATTTGGTCAATGTGAAAATAGCTTAAGAAAATCGTAAATCTATGTCCAATATATTTAAATCGATCGATATTATTTATACATATTAAATCTCAAATAAATATAATTTTCATAAATAGTTCCTATGATTAGGTGACGGATTTTCATACATTTATTTTTTGAAAATAAGCACCAAAAAAATGTTTTTAAAAAGTATCAATTACATACTCTAAAAATATGAACTATTTTTTTTAAATAATTATTTATTATATCATAAAAGCAGAAAAATCTTTCCATATTAAGGTAAGCAAAACAATCATCCATTTTCCCCAAGGCTCTTTTAGAATCATAAAAATATAGTTTTAATATTTTGCAGCATACAGCCAATTTCCCCATATAATAAACGGTTTTGTAGGGAGTGCTAAATAGGGATAGCTTTTGTTTTACTTTGCTACAAATGTAGAAACTTTTGTGGGTATTAGACTATCATTTTTGAGCTATATACGACAAAAATAATAAAATGAAATAGATATTTATTTACTTATTTAAGTACCCTGCCAGCTATCCAATATATTTTGATTAAAAAATTTTTCGAAATTTCTCTCAAAAAATCTGCAATTAAATTATTAGTCAAAAATTCAAAATGCTTTTAATTATTTATATAATTAAATAACTGCTCACATATTTAGTTTTGTACACAAAAAAATATGATCAATTAAAGGTTTCGTTAAAAATCTAATTTGTTTTATTAACATTTTTAATTTTATCAATTATTCGAGCAATCAAAATTTAAATTTTCCAATATTTTTATTTAAAAATAAGACCATTTATCAGCTTTCAATTATTTTTCTAAATGTATTAATTAATTTGTTAATCAAAAATAGAGTTAGATAAATATACAAGTTTTTAATAGATTGAATACCAATTAATTAAATAATTAAATGTGTATCACGGATAATTGAAATTTAATTTATCTTCAGTTCCTTACCATCGATTAAAATTTAGCATGTTTTGCTTAAAACGTTTTTCCAGATTTCTCTCGAAATATAAAGAGATTTTCATGGAAAAAATTTTTTTAATTTTTTCCCCTGGATTTTCGTTTTAGGAAAGGACTTCTTCGTGTATTCTAGTTATTTATTTTCTTAAAACTCTAAAGTAGATCCAAATTACTTCAATTCATTGTATAAACGATCTTTAATATTTCTTCTGCATATATCTGCGACTGGCTACATTCGGATTAAGATAATATTGACTTAATTATGGAAATCCATAATGATCTTCTAGATATATAATTTGCTAAGCATTTTTCACATTCCTGTGCTTTCTGAAGCTCTTAAACGACTTAGAAAATTTGGCTAACTTATGTAATTTTTGTCCTACAAATCCTAAACAGGGAGCTAAGATATCTATATATTCTATCTATATATATAATTTGCTAAGCATTTTTCACTTTCCAGAAGTTCCCAGAAGACGTAGAAAATAAAAATTCGGCTTACGTAAGTAACTTTTCGTCCTACGAATCCTAACGGAGCCGGATTTTTAAATTTCTATCAAGGAGCGGAATTAAACGAATTTGTGTGCCATTTTCTAAGTATTTTTTTCTCTTTTCAGAGCTTTCTGAAGCTCCCAGATGTGGTAGAAAATTGAAATTCGGCTTACTTATAAAGCTTTTCGTCTTACAAATCCTAACGGAGCCAGATTTTAAAATTTTTATCATGGAGTGGCATTACCAGGCTTATACGTTTTTTTTTAGGTCTATTTTGGTTTTAAGAAATTTGGATTTGCTATTATTTGCTCTCAAATCATATAAAAAACTGATTTTAAATGTTGGTCAGAGGCGTTTACGTCGATTATCTAATCTTTAGCTTCGATTAGGAAAAGGAAAAGCGTCAAAATGTTGTTCGTATATTTTTTATTTTCGTAGTGCCGAAAATAACAACCAAAGTAGTGGTATCGGGACTGACGACCGAAGTTGTAGTGCCGAAACAGACGGAGCATGTTGATGTAGTAGTCTGTTATACCCATTAGATTAAATCTGAATTTTTTAATCAAGCTTTAAGAAACCGTATTATTACATTAGTATTTTTAAGTTATATTTAAGTATCATCAACGATCCCGCTTGCTGCATAATACCCGAGGGAACCGAATCTTCAACTCCGCCAGTAGAAATCCGAATTACCTGAGAAGTAACCGACTGAATCCCTATATATCATCGTGCTGCTAGTAATTTATTTAACACAAAAGTATTAACTATAATTTGTTGTTACCGATATCTGAAACATTGAATTATTAAATAAAGATACACTGTATAATTAACCCCCAGAAAGGGTAATTGTGTTCTCACTTCAGGTTCGTGGATCCCGTAAGTCGACCCTGGACACGACTAAACTACCTCAGCCGACTACAGAACCACGTTACAGATCTTCGGATTACTAGCATTGGCAGGCTTATACGCTCCTATAGAAATAATTCACTATAATAACATTTTTATCCATAACTCACAAACCATTATAGTTATCATTAAGAGCATTTGTGAGTGTCTACATGACTCAATACCAATAACATATTAACTAATTTGGATCATTATAAAACTATATGATGGTCCGTCTGAATATCTTTCCGAAAAATGTATCATTGACACCAATTAGTGTTCTATTATCATTATTCACGTAAATTAAATTCTCTCTGAAAATACTTTAAGCTAAGGACTAAAATTTCTAGTCCACATTTTTCTTAAATTTCCTAAATTTTAAAAATAGTTTTATATATTCTAATATAATAACATTTAACATCAATTTCAATTAAATATTATCGAACAATCTGCACACGAATTTAGCTAATATTTTACAATGTTAAAGAAAATATTCTCAAGATTGTTTATGCAAAATGTTTATTAATTTATTGTTAATTTAATTAATTTATTTATTTTATTAAATTTCAGAATTATGATCAGTAAACTATACAAATTTCCCATTGTGGCTCGTAGAGAACTGAAGATGTTTTTTTTTTTTTATTCACGAAAGTGTTCCCTCTACTTGTGAAACAATTTTAAACTTTGTTTAAATTATTCAGTAAAAAAAATTAAAAGAAAAAAAAATACATATTGTAAAAATACATCATCATTTAGTAGGTGTTATTTTAAAAAGTACGTCCTATCAAAATATGCATTTGCATCTACTCAAAATTCCACCCCGCATTTTTTTCAAATTTTCTAAAAATCCCAAAACATTATCAATCTCCAAAAAATATACATACATTTTTTGATGTAGATAGAGTGCAAAATTATATGTAAATGTGATAACATTCATGATAATGTTTTTAGTATTTAGTTACGCATCCTTATTACGCTCTTCTAAATATCCCTTTTTTTCCCAAATAAAACCACACACACGCAGACCATGAAAATTTCAGCATAACAAACGCAACGAATTGCAAAAAGATAGATTGAAAAGGAAAGTTTAGATTTAGATTCCAAAAAAAACAGCTTTACTATAGAACATTTGAAATTCGTCATGATGACGTCACGCTACATAATCGATTTGTCAATATTCATTAAGTTAGAGAGCTAGAAAAAGGGAAAGAAAGAAAGAGAGACTATTTTAGTATTACTTATGTATATCCTATAAAAACTAAAAGTGATGATGATGATGATCTAGTCCTTGGATTTGCAGTATAATAATAATTTTATACATAAATTTAAATGTGTAAACAGTATTTTGACATATTTTGGTTGAAAAGTTAGTTTTATGGGTGGTGTATTTTTAGATTTTATAAAGAGGGGAGCGTTAGCAGGATTTTATTGAATATATTTTTGTTTCACATCTGCTTATGTTCTCAGGCTCAAGAGTGCTTTAGATTTATTTCAAGTTTATGTGATTTTTAGCATATTGTTTTTGTGACTTTTTTGCGATTACAATTATGGTTTTTTAAAGCGTAATTTTTTTAGTTTCGCATTATTACATTCTACAAGTATTTATTACAAGGATTACAAGGATTTTAAATAAATTAATGAGACCACTTGCTGTTAACATTTGCTTAAAGTTGTTTACAATTTAATATTTAATGATTGTTAAAGATATAACTGGATAATGGGTAAAGTAATTATATACTTATAAAAGCCATAAAACTTTAAAAGAAAATTTTATTTTTAGGCTTAAATGATTTTTATTTTCCGTATTAAAGCCTTTAGTAATCAAAATCATTACATTTACTTCCATTTATTTTTTTTTATTATTATTTGAATTATTTCTTTGCCTTTTCTCCTTTATTCTTGTCTTTATTTACAAAGACAAATAGCACTGTGCTATTTATTTCATCTTGTATGTATGTTTCACAGTATTTTAAATATTCATTACTAATCCACAAATATTCCAAATAACTTTCTTACTTAATGAAACATACACTCGTTCATTTATATTTACCATATCGGTACAATGATAAATTGATAACACAAATTTCAGAATTTCTCTTAAATGCCAGACAAAAATAAACATAAATTCATGTTAAAATTTAATCTCGATTTCACAGATGTTGTAGCAAAGATTTGTTTTCCAAAATAAAATAAAATTTTATATGTTATTCATTTCTTTCGTTCTTAATTAAATGAAGTGGCGAATGATTTTTTTCTTTTTTTTTAGACAATTAATCGCTTTTAAAAAAATTTAACAGTAAATGCTCTACACACCTTTTTTTCTTAATTTTTTTAAATGAAATTTTGTTTTTGTTATTGTCAATTTAGTAGTTTGAATTTTATAAAAAATGTATCTCATGATATCGAGTGCTATGGATTTGGAGACACACACAGGTGTTTGACCTTGAACGTATTTTTTCAGCTAATGTTGTTGTTATGGTTTTTGTTGTATTTAGTGTTTTTTTATTTTTCGTTTTTAACCAAAAACAAAACTTAATATTTGAATAAAAAATTCAGTTTTATTTTTTAGTCTTGCTTGGCTGTATATTGATTGAAATTCAAACAGCACACTTGATTTCTACGTCATTTGTGGCTGATACTAATAAAAAAAAACATACTGACAGACTTATGGCTGTACGGAAAGACGGATGGACAGATAGACAGACAGATGGACTGTAAACCTGCTAGAGAGAGTGTTCGCTTCAAAATTTATGTATGGCTACAAATGTCCAATAAATTTGTGAAAAATGTATATACTAAATAATATTAATGAAACGGTAGGTAAAGAAAAAAAAAGTTATTTCAACAACCACTCCCTAAAATCAAACAGAACAGACCTCTTAATTATGAACGAGTGCTGCTAATGTGTAATTAAATAATAAATACATTCAGACTGTTTAAAACTTGCATATTTTATAAATTTTCTTTTATTTCTCTTAAATTTATTTTTTGCTTTGTCTCTTCGAAACTTCCTATTCGTATCATTTAAATTAGATGTCTGTGGATATAAAATGTATTCATGCTAATCTATCAAGAATTTGAAATTAGGAGTCAAGAAAATAAATAACACAAATATGGCCAGATGTTAAAAGATCTGATCAATATTGAGTCATACATGTGATCTTAGAATGAAAATAGCTTTAAGCATATTTTGGAATATTTTATATTTATTATTTGAAAATTATTCACAATACTTTTTATTTTACATTTATTTAAAAACAAAATAAGAAAATACTTCAAATTCATAGAAAAAAAAATGTTCTGAACAAATCTTCAATTAAATTATTTATTACAAATTCATTTTTTTAATATTGCATTACTTTTATAATTAAACAATTTGTTCAATTATTTAGTTTTATACACAGAAAAAATACAATCAATTAAAAGTTTTGGTAAAAATTTAATTTGTTTCAATAACATTTTTAATTATAGCAATTATTCGAGTGATCAAAGTTTAAATATTCTTATATTTATATTTAAAACCAGTAATTTATCAGCATTCAATTATTTTTCTAATTGTACTAATTAAATTGGGTAATCATAAATAAATAAATATTAAGTGATCTCTGAGTAATTGAATAAACAATTTTTTAATACGTTGAATGATAATTAATTAAATAATTAAATGTGTATCATTCGTAATTGAAATTGAATTTTATATTTTTTGTATATGAAATTTCAATTTATATTGTATGAATATTTAGAAATATTTAAATATTTAAAAAATTATTAAATTATTAAAATATTTAAAACAATTATAAAATTCTGATTAATAAATTAATTGAATAATAAAATAAATTGAAAATTCTGTGTAAAATATTACATTCAAATTCTATAAAAAAATAAATAAAATAATATCTCAATTGTCAAAAAATTTATATTCAATATTTTTTAATTGCAATTCAATATAAAAAAAAATATACACAGAAAAAAATATTTTCAAAAAAATTTAATTTTCATAGTTAAATAAATTTTTCAAAATTGAATTTTCAAATTCAATTCAAGTTTTACAAAAAAAATATATATAAAATCCAATTTAAATTCAGTATGATTAATACTCAATTATTTTATTAATTAAGTTTAACCTATTAAATAAATGTTATTTATTTTTGAATAACCAATTAATTAAAACAATTGAAAAGATAATTGAAAAAAATGGCTTTAGATATAAACATAAATATGATAAAAATTTAAATATGATCATTCGATTTATTTATAAAATATAAGAAGTTATTGAAGCTAATTACATTTTTCACAAATCGTTTAATTGATCGTATTTTTTGTGTATTCAATTATTCAAATCATTACTTATTTTTTATTTATATTTGATTATTTTAATAATAAATTCAATAAGTAAGATAATTAAAATTATATTAATTGTTTTATTATTATTTTTTTTTTATAATTTTATTATTAAATTTACAGCACTTGAATAAATTAATACAATTAAAAAAGTAATTGGAATAATTTTTCTATTTGATAAAAAAGTTTAATTGTTTGCATTATTTCTATGTTGTCAAAGAATATAGGAAACGAAACTTATTTAAATATGTATTCACAAACAAATTTAAATTACATTCTAGAAACAATATAAAATACGAAAAAATTTTCTTAATACTTTTTAAATTTAAAAATTGTTTGTATACAGTTAGTATTTAAATAACATTTTTATTTATTTTTTTCCCAAAACTCAGCTAAATTTAAAAATGATTTTTTTTAAAAATTTCAAATCTCTCTTTGCCTAAAATTCCTTTTAAAAAGTGAAAAATTTTTCAAATTATACACAAAATTTACTAATTGGAAATTGAGACTAAATGCAATTCTTGCAATCTAACATAAATTCCAATAATTCATATCATTTATCTTTTTTTTTTTTTTTGTTGATTCATCAATAAAAGCGAATCAATTTACAAAGAATTCACATACAGACACATAGGAATCCACAATAAAAATCTAAAACCGATAAACTCAAAAGTCCTTTTGTTTAAATAATCGATTTTGACTGAAATAAGGATAATGATAATGAAAAATCTAACCATTCTTATGATTTTTAACTCAATTCTGAGAAAAATACCGGAAAACTTGTACAAATCTAACAACAACAAAAATAACAAAAGAGAGAAAACACATGAAATGAAAAACGAAAATGAAAACAAATACCAAAACACAAACATAAATAAGAGAGTATATGTGTGGGTCTAATATTGAGGTGTGTATGTGTATAATAGGGAAAAAGGGTCATAAGGATGATACTTTCTAATCTGAGTTTTTGGGTGATAAATATTTTTATTGTTATTATTGTTGTTGTTGGTTTTTAGTTAATATATTATTTTTCTTGTTGTTGTTGGTGTTCTACACAATTTTGCTACCAATATCTCCCATGTTGTAGCATAAAAGGAGGTAAAACATTAACAACAACAAAAATTCTTTAAATACAATCACAAAAAAACTACCTGTATAGTTTTGTTGAATGGTTTAGATACTTTTAAACAGCAAACAACAATAAAATACTTGCCAAAAAAGAAAAAAATAACACCAGATTTTTAGCTTCAACTGAGTATGAGTTTAGTAAGTACCCACAACCCTACTTTCGTATACATTCTGTCTGAGTTTGAGATTTATTATTTTGGCCAATTTTTTTTTTTTATTTTCCCTTTTACTATTTCTATTTTACTTTTAGTTGGTAAATGATGATTTTTTTAGCAACAAAATGCTACTACACACAAACAAATACCTCAACAGCTGTACATTTTTCTCAAACAATTTAGGTTGTAAATGTTGTTTTCAAAATTTATCAAATAAAGAAAAAAACTGAACTATTTACAAAAATAAAGTTAAAACTTGTCGGCCTTTTAGCCTTTAATGGCCAAAGTAAATGTAAACTCTTAAAATACTCGCTCTCTTTTACACACAGACGCACGTAGCAAACAACAAATAAATCTCTTGTTTTAGATTAAAGAACGTCAGTATGTCTGGTGATTATCCTGGCCAAAATATTATAATGAAATTTATAAAAAATTATTATTACAGTAGAAAATATAAATGAGGCTAAAAGAGAAAAGAACATTTGGGGATTTATTTAAAATTTTTATCAATAAGTCGATTTATTTTTTCTCAATAACTAAGTTCTCTTGTACTCGTTGATGATTGGAAATCTTATGAAAATCCGCTTATATTAATATCAATATTATTTTTGGTTCTAGTTTTTTCGAAAATGGAATTTAAAAATACCAAAATTTCCTAACCAAAATGAAATTTTTGTCAATGGATCCAGCTCGAGGGGAATAACTTAAGAACGAAGTAAACTTTCGTTTAATTCGGAACATTGGGATCTAATTTTCTTTCATACAAACAATGGCTCCTAATAAACATGTTCACTTTTTTCACACCATTCGTTTAAAATTCAACACTGATGTAGAGACAAGTTGATAACAATTCGATATCAATTCTTCATTATTGAACGTGTAGTGTTCTAACATAGTTGAGCATTGTTACGGCAAACAAAACTATTGAGTTTAAAAGTAATTTACGGTATTTTCAATCATTTATATTTTCAAAGCAACAATATTATTGTTGCCTTAACCATATAAAATATTTGCAGCAACTACTAATATGGTTCCTCTCTACCCATTTCTGGAATAAGTTAAAATTGACAATAAGAAAAGCATATTTTATGTTTATGACAAAATTAGTATAGTTATGGTATCTAATATTTGTCTACTACATCAATAATATGGTTGCCTAAATTATATTAAATATACCAATGACCAAAAAAAAACTATTAAACATGATGTATTTGCCTGAATACTCAGTCAAATTTTTTTCTTTAGGGGTTGACACTGAATCATATTTCTCTGGGTGTAGGTTTATCTTTTTTCCAAACTTTTAACTCAAACCTCGCATTGTTATTGATACCAAAACTTTAGCTCTGCCAAAACAAATAAATACAAATATTTTTAAAAAAGTTATGTTTACATATTAATTATTTATTTTTTATTTAAAAATTCCTAAACTTTTCCCCCTCTTTTAATCCCAAGTTAACCTTGAAGTAAACAAAAACTAACTTCTATATTTATTTCAAATCAAACTATAAAATTGTTTGTGTCCAGTTTTACTTTCATTTAAAATTCATTTTTTTTTTTTTTTTTTTTTTTTTTTTGTTGGTTCATATCAAAAAATAAAATTACATTCTTTTACTCATACTCGCCTTATTTTTATTTTTTTGCAAATTTATTTTATTATAATGTTTTCTTTATTTCGTTAGTATTGTCCTTTCGCTTGGCATAACTGTGCGTATGAAATCCGTCTGTTTAAAACTGACATGTCTGCTTGTCTCTCTGTCCGTCTGTCTGTCCATTTATTCATTTTTGCCATCCTGTTACCAACCATTCATCCATCCATCCGTTTGTCTGCCTGTCTAGGAGTTTCTCTGTTGATGATGACTGTAAAGTTGCTACTGCTGTTGCTGGTGTTTGCCAGATATTTTAACATCCTTTTCTTTATATTTCCATTATGGAGAGATCAAGGCTGTTGGGTATGTGGGGCTGCTATTGCTTTAAAACTCTTAAGCTCAGTTGCATTTTTGTGCTGTTATGAATACAAGTATTATCCTTTTGTTTACGCTTGCTTGGCTACTGCTACTGTTGATAGTGATTCACTTAAAGCGTGCGACAATTTGAATAAAAGCAACAAATACTAGAAGAAAAAAACGGAGTTTTATTTACAAACAACAACTACTGCAGCAGTAGAATAAAAAAAAAATAGACAAAAATAATAAAACTGTTTTGGCGTTTATAGTTTATCCACACTTTATTTGTGTTTGAGCGAAAAAAAAACAAACTTCAGAT